>CAIGQZ010001680.1:380238-420286 GCA_903798205.1 Danio tinwini | reverse complement strand
ACACACACACACACACACACACACACACACACACACACACACACAGCTGGAAGCTCATCTGAACTGATTACATGGACTTTAAAAGCAGCACAGACACTCACATCATGGCTGAGTCTTGTTTAACTGTGTGTGAAATTATTACTCTATTACTCCCTTGCCTTTCCGTGTTTGACCCTTGCTTTGTTTTGTTTGTTTTTTTATGTTGTATGTTGCCAGCCTTTTGACTATTCGCCTGTTTATCGACCACGATTCTGGGCAACCGCCTGTATGCATGTGTTTGTTGCTGTATTGACCATTGTCTGACCATTCTCATAATAAATCCTGCATTTGGATCCACACTTTATTGTCAGCGTCCCCGTCACATGACACCATGAAAGACTGCTCATATTTTTTATTATATTTTACTGTTTAACTGTGCAAGCAATTGTATAATAAAATACAAACTTTGCATCTAGTTTTATAGACACCTACAGTACAAACCCCTATTTTACAAGAAACATGTTTTGCGAACACTTACGCTGTCTAGATTTGCCGGCTAAATTCATATTTTTGGCGCAAACATGCATTTACAATGATATGAATCATTATAGGGGTGGTCAAATGTTATTATTATTCATGTTATGTAACTTATTTTAATTAGTATATTATTTAAGATACAGATCAGAGCAAACTTGTTTTTTAACTATTAGAGGACCCCCATACATCTTGTTTTAATATTCTTCAGGAGGAGCAAGCGTTAATTAGGGGGTCAGAGCCCCCTAAACCCCCCTGTAATTAGAACCCTAGGTATGACTACTTTTACCAGGCAATTTCTGAATTTCAAACATTTTTTTTTTGTTTTGTTTTATTTTTTTTAGATTGTTTACTGAATGGTGGTTCTCGGGAGCAGCGGCGGTCCTGTCTTCCCTCCCCCAGTCCCAATACCAGCAACATCAGTCTGTGGAACATTCTGAAGAACAACATCGGAAAAGACCTGTCTAAAGTAGCCATGCCTGTTCAGCTAAACGAACCACTCAACACACTGCAAAGACTGTGTGAGGAACTGGAGTACAGCGAATTGCTTGACAAGGCTGCACACACACAGGACCCATTTGAACGCATGGTAAGACAATGTCACACACATTCATTTTTTTCATTTTCTTTCCGGCTTAGTCCCTTTATTAGACAGCGAATTGAACCGCCAACTTATTCAGCATTTGTTTTACGCAGCGGATGCTCTTCCAGCTGCAACCCAGCACAGTGAAACACCGATACACTCTTACATTCACACCCACACATACACTACAACCAATTTAGCTTATTCAATTCACCTATAGCACATGTCTTTGGACTAGAACACGGGGAGGACATGCAAACTTCACACAGAAATGCTAACTGGCCCAGCCGGGGCTCGAACCAGCGACTTTCTTGCTGTGAGGCAAAAGCACTACCCACTGCGCTACTGTGTCGCTCATGTCACACACATTATTGCAAAAAATTAGCATATGAAAAATATTTGGATTTAGGAAACATGCATAAGAGCAGGTAGAACATGGACCTGTTGAGTATTTTACAAACTGGTGTCGAGAGGCTGGTCTACTTCTGAACAAAGAGAAAACAGAGATGTGCATTGACCTGCGGTGTAAGCAGGATGTAGTTTTAGGTACTATGGTTGATTGCAAGTTATAAGTACCTAGGTACTATTATTGATAATAAATACATTTTTTATAAACCTATGGAAAGACTATGTAGGCCAGGCCAACAAAGACTTTATTGTCTGTGGAAATTTGATAAATTTAATATTGATAGGACTGTGATGGTGGCATTTTATGAGGCCTATATAGAGTAGAATCCATTTTAAGTTTTTCATTGATTTGTTGGTTTGCTAAAACAGAGAAACTCACTGTCTAAGGTTTTAAATACCTGCAGTAAAGTATTAGTGGTAAAAGTGACGGTGTTATCCTATTTGTATGAAAGCTAGGTGCCAAAGAAAGCCCATTAAATTACATCTGATATATCCCATCCTCTTTTTGATTCATTTCTAATACTTCCCTCAGGATCTCTGTATAGGTTCTCTTTGGCAAGGACCAACAGATTTAAATTTTCATTTGTTCCTTGTGTAATCGATTTGCTGAATTTTAATGGTTGCTGTTTTTTTAGTACTATTAATGTTGTTTAATGTTTGTCTTAAGTGTGTGGTATGATATTTGTGTTGTAAGTCTAGTACGCTGCAGAACAAATCAACCCAAAAAGGGACAATAAAGTTTACAGTAACAGTATCAACTTAAGACTTGTGTGACTGAAGACAAACAATTTGCACATAAAATATTTGAATGGATTGCCTTACAATATCACATAAAATAAAATAAAACATATCAATACTGAATAATAATAGTAACAATAATAATAATAATGTAGTTAAATTTATTAACAACAAATTTTGCGACTATACTTTAACATATATTTACTACAATGCTTTTCCACTTAGATTTTTGTGTCTTGTTTCTAGTCCAAATATAATATAAGTTCTTAAATCAAGAAGCTTTTTTTGGACAAGCAAAAATAATTTTTAAAAAATATTATGCCAAAATTAAGTAAGTTTTTTTCCTTAAAACTAGCAAATTAATCTGCCAATAAGGTAAGAAAAACAACCTTGTTTTTCGTTTTAACATACAATTTTTTTTGCTTATGGCTGGGTCAGTTGGCATTTCTGTGTGTAGTTTGCATGTTCTTCCCGTGTTCGCATGTGTTTCCTCTGGGTGCTCCTGTTCCCCCCACAAGTCCAAAGACATGCAGTATAGGTGAATTGGGTAAGCTAAATTGTCCGTAGTGTATGTGTGTGAATAGAAGTGTATACACTGTAGGTGTTTCCCAAAGATGGGTTGCAGCTGGAAGGGCATTGTCTGTGTGAAACATGCTGGATAGGTTGGCGGTTCATTCAGCTGTGGCAACCCCAGATTAATAAAGGGACTAAGCCGAAAAGGTAATTAATTAATAAAAAAATATTACTCTAAAAACCATGTATTAATTGCATATTATTAGTAGTAATAGAGGAAATTGTATGCAGTATTGTTTACTATTAATATTGTAATATTCACACACACAGAGGCATGCCTGCTCTGTCTTATGATATTACAACGTATGAGTCATTTATTAGCCTGATGTGACTGTCCTGGATGATTCTTTTGAAAGCCTGTCTGATCCAGGCTCATCATCTCAGGATGCACTATTACTCATTAGAGCAAGATCGGTGTTCAGAAATCATTCTCCCTCGTTGGAAATGTGCTTTAGTCAGCTACACTCTACTGTATCTAATGACACTCTCATTGCCTACCAGCACTGATCTATGTCCGTAAGAAACCAATAAACTCTCAGTTTAAATAATACGTCCAGCCTTCAAATTTCCCATGTTCTAATGACTAGGTCAGTAGCTTAGTGGCCCTTAGAAATGATCATCAGATTTATCAAAAACTTTTGGAATTGGAGGATCTTGATTTTGATAGCTGGTTTTGTTGGGTAACTGGACATTGTGGAATCAAAGGAGGAAGCAGACTCTTCTGCAAAAGAAGCACTATTGACAAATCCCAAAATTTGTCCACTACCTCGTTTGTATCTTAATCCACCAACTTGTTCATACATTAATAACAAATGGCAAAGAGAATTGGATCTACATATACAGTTTTATGCAAACGCTTGCAAGCCATAGCCTGCTAGCCTTTTAAATCTTTTCTAATCAATTTCATTTGGATACATTTTAGACCCTAGGGAAAAATAAACATTTTAGTTCCCCTTCGGTAGGGGAACTTCAATGCTATGTGGAAACTTCCACTATGGGGGATTTCATCAGAATCCAATCATCTGAAAGTGTATACAATCGGGCCAATGAAATGCCAATGAGTTGGCAGCGTCAGCATGCACAGCTGGCTTACTTACAATTATTCTTGTATATAAACACAGGGCATGCCAAGCTGAGGCATCATTTTTGCTTCAGATCCTTTCGCAAAGATTCTGAGAGAGTCGATGAGGTTTTCTCTGACTGTTAAGACAGAGAGAGACAGAACGAGAAAGCGAGCTGCTTTTCCCGGTTCAGAGTGTGTGATACGCAGAGGCAGACGGTGAAGCTGGGTTTCTCCCTTGCCTGTCGTTCTTTAGGTTTGGTCCTCCAGAGCAGTATGTATTGTTGCGAATTTCCTAAAAGGACAACACGGTTGTGCTTCACGTCTTTTTCAAGACGTCGCTCCGATTGTGCATTTCTCAATGCGGTGGTTTCCTGTCCCTGAATGATGGGCACGAGCACTGCGTTTCATGTCGGGGGGTCCAGCATGTTGATGCGGTGCTCTCGAGCAGTGCATGCCATCACTGCGGTGGCATGTCTTTTGCACAGGTAAGATCGCGGCTCACTCTTGCAAAAGGGCCACCCACCCTAGTTGTCCCCTGCTCCACAGTTGGCACTCGGGCAGATCTGAGGGTTACAGTGGGAGTAAATCCGCCACCCTAGGGCTTGCGGACCTCTGGCTCCTTCATGCGCTCCATCCAAACTTCGAATGAGAGAAGCACTTCGTCCTTGGATGGTCACCCTTTCACTTGATGACACCGAGGATCAGATGTCCATCGCTGCATCGGAGGATGGGCTGTCATTGTCTGATGAGGATTCGAACCCACTCCCTGCCTCCCTCTGGGGCAGTGAGTGCTGCGTCGGATCTATAAGCAGACATGATAACCATGCTTTCCCTGGCTGCTTCGGCCCTGGGCCTGGAAATGGTTCATGCCCCAGCCTTGCGGCCGGACGGACTAGATGGATGTTATGTGGAGGATGTAAAAGGCAAGACCTTTTAAGCGTCCCATCCCCTTTTCCCGGAAGTGCACAGTAGGCTTACGCAGTCTTGGAGGGCACCTTTCTCTGCCCGATCTGCGAGCGCCCCCACCCTCACCACCCTTTATGGCGGAGCAGTCAGGGGGTACGAGTTGATTCCCTAGACTGATGCCCTACGGACTACAAGTCCGCTGCATGTGCCCTGGGAAGGACGATGGCCACTTTAGTGGTCCAGGAGCGCCACCTCTGGCAAAAACCTGGCAGATATGCGCAAAGTTGACATAGTTCGCTTTCTTACCTTGCCCATATCTCAAGCTGGCCTGTTTGGCAACACCATCTGTGAATTCTCCCAGGAATTTACGGCGGTGAAGGTGCAGTAGAATATGATGGGTAGAGTCATCTATCGGCGGGAATGTAAGACCGCTACCCCCGCCGAACCCAAGGGCACCCACCTCGCAGGCAACCAGTGCTCCCCGCCCCAGGCCGTCGCTAAGTCCAGTAAACAGACCGTGAATCGTCCATGAGATGGGCCTTTTGGAGAAGAGAGAACTTGCACTTTCCCCGGTGGGGAGCCGGGCTCTTCATCCAAAGGCGCTTGAAAAGGCCATCTAACCCTCAATGAAAGAGCATTTTTCCCCTTACCTGGATGTGACAGCTCGCAGGATCTGCGCACTTTGCCAGTGGCTCATGGAGCCTGGGTGCAAGGTGAGAGTGAGTCTCTCACCTCCTGCTCTTTCGCGGGACCCCAGCTCTCACGAATCTGCCCTCCCACACCGCGCTGCCACATTAGCAAAATGGCCTCCCAAGTTCACGGGCATGTATTTCTCCAGGGTCAGCCCTGTGTCTGCCCCTGTCTTGCAAAAGGACATTGCTGTCCTCCTGGCGAAGGATGCAATCAAGCTGGTCCCTCCAGCCAAGATGGAAAGCGGGTTTTACAGGCCGTACTTCATCTTACCCAAAAAGAGTAGTGGGCTACGGCCAATCCTAGATCTGAGCAATTTGAACCACTGTCTTCACAAGCTGCTGTTCAGATTGCTTACGCAGAAGCACATCCTCCGGTGCGTTCGTCCTCAGGATTGGTTTGCAGCAATAGACCGGACGGACACGTACTTTCATGTCTCCATCCTCCCACGCCACCATCAGTTTCTGTGGTTTGCGTTCGAAGGTCGAGCCTGGCAGTACAAAATCCTCCCTTTCGGGCTCTCTTTGTCTCCGTGGGTTTTCACAAGACTCGCTGAGGGTACCTTAGCTCCCCTTTGGTTCATGGGCATCCGCATACTCAATTATCTTGACGACTGGCTATTTTAGCCCACTCGCGGGAGCAATTGCATTAAGCGATGACAGGTTTTGAAATCCACACAAAAGAGAGGCTGCCCAAACTTTTGCATGAGTGAAAAATTTCACTCATCTCAAAACTGTGACACTACATATTTCTGTCTAAAAAAACATGACATTATCTAGCTTTTACTAGAAACCAAATGGCATATCGATGTGATCTTATAAAGAAAGAGCACAAAATTATGCAGCCACAGAAGGGTGCCCAAATATTTGCATAAAACTGTAAACAATGGTAACACATTACTTGAAGGGGTGTTCATAAGACTGTCATGAAACCTTTATATTTTATCCATGCTTATAACAACAGTCATTAAGTGCCATTTGTCAGTTATGAAGTTTTAAATGCAAACATGAAATTGTTTGTTATGGCAATTTAACATAAATAAACATCACAACCAGGGCTTGACATTAACTTTTTTGATCACCAGCCAGTGTGGCTAGTAGTTTTCCAACATTACTAGCCACTCGCCATTTTCACTAGCCACAATTTTGCCACAAAATATATTTTATATGCATAAATATGACTTTGACATGCTAAAATTACTTGATTTAGATTTTGTGGAATTTTAAATGCCTCCTCATTCATTTTACTTTTGTGTATGAGCTTGCTCAGTGAGCATGAGCACATGGGTCATGGTTTTATAATGTTGTATAAAATTTGTTTTTATTTCACATGACATTTCAGAGCTCAAAGGGTTTACCAAATGTATCTCTAACCACAATAAAAATAAATAAATAATTATTTCTTAGCCACAAATTTTAAATAATGTCAAAACAAGCAAAATATAGCTGTATACTGTACATTTTATTTAACAAAACATTTCTTAAAAAAAACAGTAACACCAGTTAACTACACATAAATGGGAAGTTAATATCCTATATCTTGTTTAAATAATGTTTAAAGCGAAAGCATCCAGTGCTGCTTACAAAAAGACTAATCTGGAGCTCTTAAAAAGCAGCAGGACTGTGGGTGCATGAACATAACTTTTTTTTTAGTCTATTTGAAAGAGAACCGATTACACCAGTTGCTTTTCCAGGCACGGTTGTTTTAAGCAAGGAAACGGGAGCGTGCACTTGTTTTAAACAGTCGCGCGCATGTGTTTAAAACCATCGCGTGCATCACATCAGCTGTTGGTGCGAGTGATTATCATCTCATTCGGTAATCAACCGGCTTTCTTTTGCCCGCACGAACACAATTATTTTTGTCAGTCGTGCTCCTTCTCGATTCTACGATCGCATTTGCACGAATATTGGGCCATTGTCGAACCCAGCTTTTAAGAAGACTACAATTTAAAAATAATTTTCAACCAGCCAAAGTGGCTAGTGGAGGTGTCTGTCTAACCCACCAGAGCTAAAATCTACACGCATTTGGCGGGTTGGCGGGTGTTAATGTAAAGCCCTGATCACAACCTGTTTTTGCCTTTGTCATGACAACTTGACAATTATCAAGACAACAAAACTTGTTATAAATCTATCATAAACATGATTGTCATGAAGCCATTATAAATGTGATTATTTTTTTTACATTTTCAAATGTGGTACAAGCTGTATGTGTCATTAAAATGTCATTGAATATAAAAAAATATTTGACAGATTAATGACACTTAAAATAACATTTTAATGACAAATACAGTTCCACTGAAAAAGCCATCAGAAATATATTTGTGAAACAATTATAATGGCCTCATGAGAATCATGTTTATGACAGATTTCTGACAAGTTATGTTGTCTTGGTAATGTCAAGTTGTTATGACAAAAATAAAGAGCAGTTGTGATGTATTTGTTTAAGTCAAATTGTCATAACAAACAATGTCATATTCGCATTTAAAATGTCATAATTGAGCAAATTACACTTGATTACAGTTGTCATAAGCATGCACAAAATCTGATTCACAATCATGACTTGTCAGAAACAAACAAACAGTAGCTTAGTGGCTTGTAGCTTTTCAGTTTGCTTACAGTATGCTAACTGAAGTTGAAATCACAAGACATAAAGACATCTGGAAATTAAATTAAACATAAAATCAAATTTGTTTTTGCCAACTTAATTCTAGATTTTTTTATCTTCTAGATTCAGTTCAGCAGTTAAAATTAGGTGTGTTAAACAAGAGAGACATAAATAAATAAACATTAGGAGCAGGTGACCACAATTGAGAACCATTGTTGTAAAGGGTTAAAGGTGATGTATGTAAGTTTTTGACTCTTCTAAAACAAAATACCATAATATGTTTGGAGATATTGAAGAAACATGCTAAGTGGACATTCTTGTTTATCTGAAAAACAATACTGAAGACAGATATTCTGCTTTGAAAATGTCTGTTACGTGCCGGGACATCTGTCTTAGTTTTGGTCATTTAACCTGCCTAATGCCAGTTTAGGCAAATACATTTCAGCACCCCTGGTTTCTTTGTGGAAAACAGTGTATTTCAGTCATGAAGGCTTTCAAAGCATGCATGACCAAAATGTGACCGCCGTTGGACAAAAAAAAACTGAAATGAGACGCAGATTCAGAGTTTTACATGAGGTGGTTAATTATTAGCAAATAATATAAGTATTACGAATGGAAACAGTAAGCAGGTTGCATTGTAACATGCTACATGATGGACTATGCAAGTATTAAGTAATTTGGCTGTTTGCACCCAACTAAATGCAACAGAAATGTAAATTCAGCCACTCAGAAGCACAGAATAGTGCATTTACTGCATTCCAATGAAATGGTAAGGTTTATAATCTAATTAATACATATCATATTAAACCTCTTTAAATCATTGATATGTGTTGGCTTGCACTGAGTCACAGTTCCAAAGTTCAATTTCAAATGGTTTATTTTATTTTCAAGATCTGAGGTGACTATCTGCTGCTGCTTTCAGTTGTATGGCAATAAATGTCTAGTAAAGTGGCATTCAAACTCACATTATTAGCATTTAACCCTAAATAAAGCATATGAGGTGTACCTGAGGAGATCATTGTCAGTTTATCCTGTTGTTCAGCTGCAAGAAATAGAAGCCGTTTCTAAAACATACATTTCAGGTGTTAGTTAGAAAAAACTCCTTTTAATATGAAAAATATTTCTTCTATCATGTGCCGTTGCTTTTATGTAGAACACGACTTATATCAGCCTTTAGGCTCAATAGTCAGGCTCGCTCCTATTGATGTCGGCAATCTGGCAACCTGCGTTTCTGTGTGTTTTGAACCAGGCGTGCAATACCTAGTTTAAACACTTACAGTTGAAGTCAGAATTTTTAGCCCCCCTGTTTATTTTTTCCCTGATTTCTGTTTAAAGGAGAGATTTTTTCAACACATTTCTAAGCAAAATAGATTTAATAACTCATTTCTAATAACTGAATTATTTTCTCTTTGGCATGATGACAGTAAATAATATTTAACTAGATATTTTCAAGACACTTCTATACAGCTTAAAATGACATTTAAAGGCTTAACTAGGTTAATTAGGTTAACTAGGCAGGTTAGGGTAATTAGGCAAGTTATTGTATAACGATGGTTTGTTCTGTAGACTATCAAGAAAAAAAGTTGCTTAAAGAGGCTAATAATTTTGACCTTAAAATGGTTATTAAAAATTAAAAACTGCTTTTGTTCTAGCTAAAATAAAACAAATAAGACTTTTTCAGAAAGAAAAAAATATTATCAGACATACTGTGAAAATGTCCTTTACTTCCAAACATCATTTGGAAAATATTGAAAAAAGAAAAAAAAATTCCAAAGAGGGGCTAATAATTCTGACTTCAACTGTACATACTGCACCTTAAGTTTAGATAGGATTAATTGATGTTGAATGTGGTCATGCAGAATAAGGCATTTATTGTTTTAAAAGTTAATATTAGTTCTAGCCAAGTAAGCAACTACTTAAACCTGAAAACTAATCGGTGCTGGTAGGTTAATGCATTGACATATAACGATATGATACTTGATGTGACCCAAATATGACTCTTGCTCTCCTTTGCCTGTGTTCCATGTTTTCATTTCAATCTATTAGTTAAAAGGTGTAAATCCCCTTAAAAACTAAAGTATCCCCATACTAAAGTATTCCACAATTTATGAAGGTTTCCAGTGGCCAGTTTTCTGTAATTAGTAGCCATTTTTTAACATCACAAAAAGTATGTTTTATCCCATTTTGTACCTGTGTTGTTAAAAGACTACCTGCTTATCATTGGCTCTGCTTATTTAAAATCTAATTTGCTGTGCTCTTGGTACAGTAGATTGCGTCTGTCAGTATTTAATTGAGCTACTGTCTCTGTGTTCTTTCATTTGTGTATTATTCATACATCACCTGCAGAATGTTTCACTGCCATTTGTGCTTTTATGGAACACTGCTCTCATGTTAGTTTGCCTTGTTAAGTAAATCTGGTCCCAATTGTCATTAGTCGAAAAAAAAAAAAAGAGATGTTCCACCTCTGAAATAACGTTTTGGTTGCTGAATAGACTAAATAGTTCACAATTTCTCTTAAATGATTGAGTTGCACCTTATTTTACATTACATGTACTTAATGTGAACTTACAGTCTACTTAAATAAAAAATACTGGGTTATATAAGCTAAATACAATGGTTATGCTTGAGGTCAGGGGTAGTATGTATGGTTATTACCAAGTTTAAAAAATAAATATGATAAGTACATAGCGTGTACACAACCTAGGACTGTAAAATAAAGTGCTATTTTTGATTGCCTAGAAACAGGGTACTGTCTAGAAATAAAGGTATACTTAACCTCCTTCATCATCACAGTAATTTAAGGTTAGTTAACATTATATAACAAGGTTACTTCAACATTAGCAAATAATGACAGGTTTGAAGAAGCAGTGTTACCATTTGGGTTATTTCGAGAGACTCTTGAGGGTGAACTTGACTTTCAGCTTTCACGTTCCTGTCAAAAAGCCTCCAGGGTTTTGGTGGTGTTTCAGAAGAGGACTGGTCATCCACAGTAAAATGCAAAGTCACATTAAGGTCTAAAACGCTCACATTTTATGAATACTATCGCAATCAAATTTTATTAAAATATTGAAAATAACACAGATCATGCTAATAAAATTTGTTGGTAATTAATTACCATATCACATTGCAGACAGATTCAGCACTTTAGGCTTATTGAAATGAGTCCCTCAGCCTGTATTTTTGTGAAACTGCTAATACGTACTTCAGCATATGTTTGATAGAAGTTTATAGGTAAAATCAATGCTATGGGGCAGTGTGGCATTATTTTCACACTAATGATAATGATAGGGACATACAGTCACCGGCCACTTTATTAGGTACACCTTACCATTAACGAGTTGGACCGTCATTTGCCTTTAGAACTGCCTTAATCCTTCGTGGCATAGATTCAACAAGGAAATATTCTTTAGAGTTTTAGTCCAAATTGACATGATAGCATCACGCAGTTGCTGCAGATTTGTCGGCTGCACATCCATGATACGAATCTCCTGTTCCACCACATCCCAAAGGTGCTCTATTAAATTGAGTCCGGTGACTGTGGAGGCCATTTGAGTACAGTGAACTCATTGTCATGTTCAAGAGACCAGTCTGAGATGATTTGTGCTTTATGACATGGTACATTATCCTGCTGGAAGTAGCCATAAGAAGTTGTGGACATAAAGGGATGGGCATTGTCAGAACAATACTCAGGTAGATTGTGGCGTTAATACAATACTCAATTAATGTTAATGGGCCCAAAGTGTACCAAGAAAATATCCCCCACACCAAAACATCCCCCACATGCCTGAACCTTTGATACAAGGCAGGATGGATCCATTCTTTCATTTTATTAATGCCAAATTCTGACCCTACCATCGGAATGTCGCAGCAGAAATCGAGACTTATCAAACCAGGCAATGTTTTTCCAATCTTCTATTGTCCAATTTTGGTAAGCCTGTGCAAATTGTAGCCTCAGTTTTCTGTTCTTAGCTCACAGGAGTGGCACCCGGTGTGGTCTTCTGTTGCTGTAGCCCACCCGCCTCAAGGCTTGACGTGTTGTGCGTTCAGAGATGCTCTTCTGCATATCTCGGTTGTAACTTGGTTGGTTATTTGAGTTACTGTTGCCTTTCTATCAGCTAGAACCACTCTGGCCATTCTCCTCTGACTTATTTGTGCCCACAGAACTGCTGCTAAACAGATATTTTCTCTTTTTTGGGTCATTCTCTGTAAACCTTAGAGATGGTTGTGCGTGAAAATTCTGGCACCAACAACAATCAACAATCAAAGTCACTTAAATCACCTTTCTTCCCCATTCTGAAGCTCGGTTTGAACTGCAGCAGATCGTCTTGACCATGTCTACATGCCTAAATGCATTGAGCTGCTACCATGTGATTGGTTGATTAGAAATGTGCGTTAACGAGCAGTTAAAAAGGTGTACCTTATAAAGTGGCCGGTTAGTGTACCACCAATAACCGTAACAGTGTCCATAATTTGTGTTATTTTAAATTTTTTTCTATAATTTGTTCCCTCTAGTGGATTTGTCGAAACATGCAACAAAACATACCTGGTGCAATGTATTTTACCTTTCGCCATAATGTAGGCTGAGTGATGTATTTTCATTGAGGCTGAGTTGGGCAGATTAAAAACAATGTAATTACAACAGAGTCTTAATAGAGTGTAAAAAATGGCTATATATAGAAGTGCATACTTAAATAGTTGTGTTCTATTCTGTCTGTAGGTTTACATCGCTACATTCGCCGTGTCAGGCTATGCTTCCAGTTATTACAGAGCAGGAGGAAAACCCTTTAATCCAGTGTTGGGTGAAACCTATGAGTGTGATCGTCCTGACAAAGGCTTTCGTTTTGTCGCCGAGCAGGTAAGATTCTCTCTGGAAGAGGTGAAAGTGATGAAAAGGAATGTGGATGTTTTCATGGCTGAAAAGTCAAATGAAAAGGTTTGGTGCTATTGTTACATCAAGAAGACTGTGATAGAATTACATAAAATAAAGGTTTCATGGATTAAAGGTGCAGTAACAGTGAAACACTATTGGTATTTGAAATCAACATCCTAACAATCACACCACTAGCCAAATGAAACACACCCCTTCCTTTATCACTTCGCCCTCATGTTTACTACAAATACACAATACAACACAGGAAGTGACAAATAGCTGGAGCACCAGACCAGAATATCCTGACTCTATGAAACAACAATGTCGAGCAGAAACAATGAGTGTTGTGGTGCTCCTTTTGATTGCTCTGATACATCTGTAATATCTTGTATTATATGGCAATCCACTTTTATAAACGCAATGTTTGTTTTTCTACACATCTATAGACCATTTTGTGGGATAAAAACAAAAACAACGGTCCCAACATATTTCCTGTTTTACATTACAGAGCCACGTATTGATAAATAATGTTATGATAGTTGTTTTAACATGAAGTTATGATTGAATTGCCTCTTGTTACAGTTATGAAATAGTTTGATAACAAGCAGGAAATGGTCTATAGAAAAGAACAGAGCAAGTATTCACAAGATAATAAATATTAATATTGGAATTCTACATTTTCTCTATGATATAAAATAGTTTTTTTTTATTATTTGAGTTCTTACTTAAATGTTTAATATATTACTTAGTAATAATGAATGTTAGTAATGAGGAATATCCTGTCATATCTTTATTTTTTTATTTTTTTTAAGTTCAATACTAACACATTTTAAACATAATAGTTTTAAGAGCTAATTTCTTTTCTCTTTGCCATGATTACACTTACTCACTCACTCACTCACTCACTATCTTTCCTTTGTTTTACAAGATTCTAGTATTCAGCTTTAAGCTGATCAAAATCTTTCATGAAGGTTGTCCTAATTTTGAAAAAGTTTTTTGATTCACTTTAAATGATGAATTTAATTTTCTCCATAAGAAAAACATAACAGAAAAGCTGTACAAAAATATAATAAATAAATAAATAAATAAATAAATAATTGTAAAAAATCCTTGTTAAAATGTACAACCTGGGAAATATTTGATAAATTATTAAAAATTTCACAGAAGGACTATTCATTTTCAACTTTATATTACTGATTTGATAAGAACAACTAGGAAATGCTATTTCCAGACTTCAGGTATTTGTTTTTACCATATAGTTACTGAAAAAAGTTTCAAGTCTCATTCACACTACAAGCAGCTCGCAGCAACAAGGGACGATTCATTTCAACGAAGAGTGAGTGACTTCTGGCGACCTCCATATACACGAGGGACGACCCTTGTCCACCAAAGTTTGATTTTGAGTATCTACTGATACCGAAACCCAATCCGATACTTCTAGAATACATAAAAAAGAATAAAGAAGATTGAAGAAACAGATCTAGGATGTTACTTATTTTTTATTTAATTCACCTTATTTTAACATTCAACAACTCTGTTAACAAACAGAGCACTTCTATGAGGTAGCTTGAACCATCAAGTAATAAATTACAGATAAAATCTTCACTTTTAGACTGTAGTGCAACAGTAAATTTAAAAAAATCAAATATAAAAACAAATAGTACCTAAACTTAAAATACCCAGCAGGCAATCCCAAGTTTACATATCTAACAGTTTGCTATAGCGATGTTTATAATACCTCCAGACCGCAGATATACTCCTATACTATAACCAATAGCGTCTCTGCAACAAAGTGATGTAATGCCGCATGCGTTGCTGTTTCTGTGTGAAGTCAAGAAATAGGTTTAACTCTGTGCCACTGCATAACTATAGATGTGTTAAAAATAATATACATATGTATTCGAGTCCTGATTGTGGAGTAATGTTCGATTCCAATCAAGTCTGAAACCGCGTGATTGGGCCCAATTTCCGATCATGTGTTCGGATCTGGACATCCCTACTAGTAACTCACATGATCCTCTCTGCTCCTGCAAAGGCCGGTTGTATTCTCCGTGCTATAGACCTACACATAACTGCATTTGCAAAAGATCGCCACCCAGAGCGACAGGCAGCTACAAAGACGCTGCTAATGTGAATGTAGGCATTAGAGAGAAAGGGTACACCTAGTGCTGGGCAATTAATCAAAAAGGAATCAAAATTAGAACCTATAATCGATCAAAATTTTCCAGGTAAATTTTTTCAATTACCTTGCCTACCGCTTGTGGAGTCATGTGACCCCGCACTGTTAACACTTCTGCGATGAGCGAGGCCTATGATCTGAAGCATCTAACGCCGACGCTGACCTCTCAAAAAAGTAACTACAAGTTGCGAAGATGCATACCGCAAGCTCTATTATTGGTCAGCTTGGTTGCATTGACGAGTGTAGGCGGCGCAGAGAGGGCAAAAAATTTTAAAAAATAAAAAAAGAATCGTTCATTAATCGTAATCGAGTTAAAATGTTCAGTTAATTGAGATTTTGTTTTGTAGGCCAAATTGACCAGCTTTAGGTACACTTAAATAATGGACTAGAAAAAACTGTATTCTTGTGGAACTGTATTTTCCAATTTTTCTTTTTTTCTTTTTAGTATTTTTATCAACACAGGCTCATTCTGAAAACGTAGCCCTGTATACTTTCTGGAGATCGCAAATTATGTAGCCAGAAGTACGTATGGCTGCATTTAGTTTTTAAAATGAACGCCACGGGACAGTATGATGCCGTTTCTTTTCTTGCTATCTCGTCAATCTGTGCTTTTGAAAACACTATTGGTTGGGTTTAGGGAAGGAGGAGGGTGGGTCAGTCGATCTGCCAGTCATTCAGTCAGTTAAAGAGTCAGTTGACAGCAGCCTCTGGTGGATTTACGTGAGAACAGCATGTGCGAATGGCACTCGTAAGAGAAATTTGAGATCTCAAATATTTTGCACAACGGCCTCCCCAATTCATGATGGATTCGTAAAAAACAAAAACTGTGGAAAAACGTAGCTCCTGGGACGTATTTAGCGCTCTCCATAAATGTATATAGAGGTACATCTTCAAAATGAGTCTGGGGTGATTTTTATACTCCAATCCACAACAGATTCAATGTGTGTGTGTGTGTGTGTGTGTGCTTTTGTCCTCCAGGTCAGCCATCACCCCCCCATATCATCATGTCATGCCGAATCTAAAAACTTCATCTTTTGGCAAGGTAACACCCCATTAATAATGTATGCTTGTTATCTCAGCACGAATAAGCTGATGTCTGCAGATGTGAAGCTAATTTTGTTATATGTGACATCTTTTAGACGTGAGGTGGAGAAATAAGTTCTGGGGAAAGTCTATGGAGATTGTACCTGTAGGATCTACTCATGTGGTTCTCCCTGGGTAAGTGTTTCTGAGTACTCCTTTTCTCTAATAGTGTTGTCTGTGTAAATGTTTGGTTACCAGTGTTTAAATGTCGATGTCAAAGAAAGTTATGTTTCTTTAGTGTTCAACATAGTATATATTAGTACTATTCGTGTAAATCCACTAATCTGATGGTTTTTGATATTCACTACCAGCCTGATGATTGTGACATAATTGTTTAATACATGTTGTTTATTTCTCATTTTCAATGTCCCCCACTGTCTGACTGTCTATTATTCACCTTATTTCTGTTTACATATAAATAATTAAATGAGTATAAAATATTCATTACAGTTAAAAAAAAAAACTGTGTTACTTTTGCAATGCTTTACCCTCATCTACACTGACAACTGTATACTGTGTATACCACAAAAGTGAGATAAAAGTAGAATATATGCAGTGGTTCTCAGGCAGGGCTCCGGGGCCCGTTAAGTGTAAAGCAACGTTTCAGAATATTTCTGTATTAATATATCAGAATAATTCTGAATATTAATTCATGCTCTCAGCAACTGTGCTGAAAAACCTGCATAAATGATAAAGCCTAATCCTAAAGGAGTGATTTTTAGACCTGGAAATGGCATTTAAATAGATAATAATAAATAAAATGAGAGGTAGACTAATTGAATTGGTAGCTTTTTGGCATTTGTTCGATTCAACGTCAATGGTCGATTTTGCTGCAAATTAGCATCATTATAGGTGCAGACTACCGACAAGCATTCCACCTACACAACACCACGATACTGTCTGGCCACTAATTAAGAAAACAGGTTTCTTATCCTTTTATCTTAAATTTTTTTATTTCATTGCCTAAATGTGATGCTGAATATAGACTGAGAATTTTAAACCTTTGGAAAAAGAAAACCAGTAACTTTCTGGAACTGTACAGTAAAGAGCCTTTAAACAGCTCTCGGGCCAAAAATCAAACTTGACTGAGGGTTGTGGGCCGAGGCTGCAATGGTAATCTCCAAATGTATTAATGTTTAAAAATAATTACAAAAAATACTTTAATCATATTAATAATTATACATTTTTATTACATTTTATCATGAACCTCTTACATTAAAAACATAAACAAACACATTTATAACAAAATGGTGTTCAATGCTGAATACACGAGTCAAGCTGCAACTCCTTGTGCATTGTCCTTTATCATCGAAAGACATTTTTAAAAATCTGAACATTTAATTGAAACATTTCATTTCAGTTGGCTTTTTTTTGTGCAGCTCAACAATTAACAAACAAACAAAAGGTTATGTTAAATTATAAATGACGATTTCTGTTATAGGCATTGGCCCCAACCTTCACATCATTCTAAATCTCTTCTTAGAGTAGATGGCAGGCCAAATCAAAGGTTACCATGGGCCAACTTTGTCCTGCGGGCCCTACTTTGGCCATCTCTGGTGTAGGCAATAGGTCAAAGGTACCAAAACCTGGTAATAAGTTCAATGGTATTCTTGTTCTATGTTTCTATACCAGAGAATTTCTGTCCCTCTACTGCAGGAGTGACCAACCATGTTCCTGGAGATCTACCTTCCTGCAGATTGCAGTTGCAGCAACCCATATCAAACACAGCTGACTGTAATTATCAAGATATTATTAATTGGTTCAGGTGTGCTTGATCAGGGTGGAAGCTGAACTCAGCAGGAAGGTTGATTTCAGGAACAGGGTTGAGCACCCCTGCTCTACTGTATGTGAGACAGAGCAACTCCTATGTGGCTATGCTGCTTAGATTTTTAAGTCAAGTAAATTTATTATTATTATGGTGGCTTGACAAAGCCACCATTCTGATATTCTACATAAACTTATTATTATTCTTCCGTCTTCTTTTTCTGTCTTCTGAGACGGAATATAATTAATATATATTAAAAATATTTTTAAAGGGCATCTCCTCCTAAGCCTTTCAAGCTACATACTTCAAACTTTTATCAAACCTTTAAACTGGTCTGACTTGGTTTGCTATATCTTTTCTAACTGATCCGACTTTCGGTTTTCTGAAAAACGACCCAGAAAATTCCCAAAAGTCCCATTGACTTAACATTGGGTCAAACTTTGTGAGCTCATAACTCTGCATCAGACTGTCCTACAGACTTCTAACACCCATTTAACTCAGTCTAGCCAGCAGCCAGTAACTGATGACTTTTTAACTTACTAGCTACTCCCTAGCAACCACTTACAGCACCCTGGCAACTGTCCCATAGACTTCCATTGTAAAATACTGTCATTGACTTAACATTGGATCAACCTTTGTGAACTCATAACTCTGCATCAGACTGTTTTACAGACTAGAGTCTGGCCTCATTCAACTCAGTCTAGCCAGCAGCCAATCACTGATGACCTTTAAACTTACTAGACACTCCCTAGCAACCAATTTCAGCAACTGTTCCATAAACTGTGACTAGCTGTTCTAACACATGCTAATAGTTTTAACATGCTGCTGACATGTTAATCTTGCTAGAAACAGGCTAATGACATGCTAGTCATGCTAGCACATGCTAATTCATGTTAGAAACAAGCATATTCATGCTAGAAACATGCCAACAACATGCTAATTTGTGCTAGAACCATGCTAATATCATGCTAATTCATGCTAGAAACATGTTAATTCATGCTAGAATCCTGCTAATTCATGCTAGAATAATGCTAATAACATGCTAATTTATGATAAAATCATTCTAACAACATGCTGATTTATGCCAGAATCATGCTAACATAATGCTAATTCATGCTAGAATCATGCTAGCATAATGCTAATTCATGCTAGAATCATGCTAATATCATGCTAATTCATGCTAGAATCATGCCAACAAGATGCTAATTCATGTTAGAATCATGCTAATTCATGATAGAATCATGTTAGTTATATGCTAATTCGTGCTAGAATCATGATAATATCATGCCAATTCAAGCTAAAGTCATGCTAACCCATGCTAGAATCATGCTAATTCATGTTATAATCATGCTAACTCAAGCTAGAGTAATGCTAATATCATACTAATTCATGCTAGAATCATGCTAATTCATGCTAGAATCATGCTAGTTATATGATAATTCATGCTATAATTATGCTAATATAATGCTAGAATCATGCTAGTTATATGATAATTCATGCTAGAATCATGCTAATATCATACTAATTCATGCTAGAATCATGCTAATCCATGCTAGAATCATGCTAGTTATATGATAATTCATGCTAGAATCATGCTAATATCATACTAATTCATGCTAGAATCATGCTAATCCATGCTAGAATCATGCTAGTTATATGATAATTCATGCTAGAATCATGCTAATATCATGCTAATTCATGCTAGAATCATGCTAATATGCTATGTTAAGCTAGAATCATGCTAACATCATGCTAGAATCATGCTAACAACATGTTAATTCATGCTAACATCATGCTAATTCGTGCTAGAATAATGCTAACAACATGCTAACAACATGGTAATTCATGCTAGACTGGCTTGTTTTACTCTTTACAGTGGTTGCATTGTTGATTGCAGGCATCTTAAACATTCTTTTTGTCAACTTGATACTTTTTCAAACAAAAAAAAAAAACTTCTTCTAACAGACTTTCTCAAGCCACCATAAAGTTTGTCCACAAACTTTATTATCTAGTTTAATTATATTATTTATCAGTTGTGCTGCATCCTCAATAAAAACTCAACATTTTAAGAGAACGACTTACAGTCTTAAAACCAACTATGAAGTGTCAATCTATGGTAGCTTTTATGCATATATTTTTGATCAAATCAAGTGTATTTTGACACTAACAGTTAGTAAAATATTAGTAAAAACCATCTGCATAGTTCAATTGGATACATGTAAAAACTAATTTAAACTGTGTGCATTGGACAGGTTTTTGTTTTTTAATAAATGTTTACTTTATGCAGTTTTCTGTATCACATCTGTTATATTTTGTAGGATGGGGCAGGGGGAGGATCGCCATATATTGATAGATATTGCAGAGCAACAGTACTGTTACTCTGCTACAGCAATCCACATGCAAAATCATGAAGAATTAATAGGAATCCTTATTTGCATAGCACAATTTAAAAAAATCCATTCTGTCATTCACAAAAACAGGTCTAAAAAGTTATAAAGAAAAACACAGTAGATTCTTAGTTTGTGATGCAAGGCTAACCACAATATAACACACATCCTGTGTTCTCTCTGCAGGTTTTTAATGTGTATGTTTATAGGCTGAATTCAAAATAAAACCACTAAATCCATATTTACTACCCCATACTAAAACATTGTAAATTCAATAATGTTGTGAAGCGAATATGAGAAAATATGGTTCATATCATTGAAATCATACATACAAATTTTTTTCAACATATTAACTTCAACAAATTTTCGAGCAATTTCCAAGTAAATCGAACAAGGAAATACACATTGTATGCAATATATTAAAATATTCTGTTTATGTTCACTGAGCCTAATTTCAAAAAGAGCTATATTCAAGAGCTCATTTAATTTCAAAGCAATCGTTTATCTTTTGGACTATTGAATAAAACCAATCCATAAAGATTCATATGCATTTAAGTGTCTGTTTAATAGACTTTCAATTGTGGAACAAATTCTCTCAGAAATAACTAATAAACTTCTGAGATGCAAATGATCATTTTATTAGAAAATTAACTAATCTCTGGTCTATGTAATAATTTAATAAAACAAGTGTTGATTATAACTGTAATAAGCATACCATTAAACTAAAAATGAGTTCTGAATACTTTATGGAACAGAAACTGTAGCCTGATGTTTCTGTGGTGCATTGTAACCCTATTGGAAGACCTTAGGCTTAGAGAGAACAGATCGTAGTCTGGGTAATTGATATCTTGAATATGATGACACTGTTCACATGATAACAGCACCTGTGTTAGATGTTGCCAGTGTCCTTGTTCGCATAAAGCAGAAAAGCTGTAATCTATTCTGGAAACTGCAGACCGAGGCAGTGAGGTGTTAAACAGCAGCAGCCAGATACAGTATTCAGCAGCACACTATGCAAGGACATATGATGACACACTGTCTGTGCTGTGTGGGTTGCATCACTTTTATACAGGTTTTACAGATTCTCTGATTTTATGAATCCAACAAACTCACCTCATAATGTAAAGGTTTGGTGAGATACTTTTGTGTCATTTTTGAAATTGCTTGGATACTGGGCAATCAATACTAGCAAAAAATAAATTAGTTATTTAATACATTTGTGCCAATGTCTTATCGTAAGGCGTCATCTGATTATGACAATATAGACTCATTCTGAAAACCTAGCCCTATATACGTTTCTGGAGAACACAAATTATGTAGCCAGAGCTCCGTAAGGCCAGTGTTGGGGAAAGTTACTTTTGAAGGTAGTGCATTATAATATTGAGTTACTCCCCCAAAAAAGTAACTAATTATGTTACTTAGTTAAATTTTTTGAAAAGTAATGCGTTATATGACTTTTGAGTTACTTTTGCTTTACTTTTCTTTACCTAGCTGAGGTTTTTTTTATTTTAAATTAGACCTTAGTCAGGTTGAATCACATTTAAATTAGATTTTGAGAAATTTCTGAGCACAGAGCTATACATGCTGTATATACAGATTAATGAAAGCATGTAAAGTAATGCGTTTGCTACCTTTGTACATTTTGAGTCATAGATATTTACATTAGATGTCGCATACACTGTTGTTGTCTATTGGAAGGAATGCGTCAATAGGGCTGCCATTTTAGTACAGAGTAGCGCTTCTTCGAAATGAATGCGAGACCAAGGTACAGTGGAGGACTGTGGCCATCCAGAGCCAGAGATATACACATACACATATATCTCTGATCAGGAGTTTTCCCGGTGGTCAGTATGCAAATATTTTTTTAAATTACGAAAATTATTATTTTATATGACTTTTTTATATTGATGGATGAGTGACCGCACGGGCATTACAGACAAAGAGTATGTGTTTGTGTGCATAGAAATGTATTATCCTCCCTCCCTGTTTAATTTGATCGAATCTGTGTCCTCTCATGCTTTCACTTCTAAGTCTAACAGAAGGAGCGATTCGTTTGTGAATGAATCTTCGTTATGAACAACTCATTCACTTAGCCGACAATAATACAAGTTTCTGGCACCACAGCATTTTGTTGTAGTATTTAATTTACATTGTTTGCTGATTTTATTCAACAACACTAGCATAAGCCTAGTATTTAGTGCGAGTTGGTGCTACTTTGCATTATGGTGAATGCAGTAAGCGATTTCATCAATAGTAGCATTATCATAGATAATGTTATTTGTTGAGCACAAAAGTTCGTAACATACAAAAACGTAAAAAACTAAATCTTACCTATGAAACGTTCTGCCTTTATGCTTTGTTTTCTTTGTTTGCTCGTTACTACACCCATAAGCAGCGCTAAAGTCCAGCATCTTCACATTGGCACACTGTCTTTGACTAGTGCGGTTGAATGACATTTGTCCTGGGAGCACTGTGCAAATGTGGCAGCGCTATTGATGCATACTCAGGGGCCGTATGTGATATCTAGTGTATACATCTATGGTTTTGAGTTATTAGTTAGATAAATGTACTGTTCATTGAGATAAAAATTGCAATAAAGCCTGAGTACTAACATGAAATAATTGATATTAAGGCAAAAACTGATTTTAAACCTTTAAAATATTTAATAACAAAATGATCAGTAAGACGATAGAAAACATCTTAAAAACAAAATAAATCTTTGAGCTTTATACATTGAATAAATTGCTTCACGTGGCCTTAGAAAATGTGTAAATCATTTCCCAAAAGAGAAAAAAATTACAAAAAAATTACTCTTACTATTTCACAAAACGTAGTCGCTTCTACAGTAATGTTAGACAGTGGCTGCATCTCATCAACAATAAAAGCAATAACCATTTTTTTTAGTTTAGTCGAATTAATTGTTTTACCTAGAGAACATGAACTGATGTCGATCATAGCTGAAGGTGGGGTGCGGATGTAGTGCGTCGCATCCAGTTTTGTTTTGTTTGTTTTCCGATGTTGGGTTTCTTGCAGTTGTCAAGAGTTTACTTACACATAATCTACACCTAATAACAATCCACTTATTTTCTTAGATGAGTTTAAAATAACAAGAATCCATTGCAAAAATGTAAGTCTCCAGCCTGTCATTGTTTCTGTTTCTAACTGTAGTCAAAGAGCATAGAATCACCAAGAGGCAACACTCTGTTGCTATTTGGAAAACAGCCACTAGATGTCGCTAGTGTCACGCGGTGGCCATTTTGGATTGAAAATTCCAATAGAACAACAGTACAGATAACTAACAGTAGACATAATTATTTAAAATATTAAAGTTAAATATAGTCAAATATTTGTTAAAATAATACATATTCATACACCCCCATTGAAAAGCAACATTTTAAACAATATCTCAATGAAAAAAAAACAATTTCCAAAATGTTGACATGACTAAGTTTAATATAGCTAATATCTGTTTAACTTATGACATGAAAGTAAGATTAACAAAATAACTTCAATTACAATTATTTTTAGTTTTACTTAAATTAGGGTGATGCAAAATGCAAAAAAATAATCTTCATTCATTCATTCATTTTCTTTTTGGCTTAGTCCCTTTATTAATCTGGGGTTGCCACAGCGGAATGAACCACCAAAATGTGTGTAGGTTTGTGTATATATGATAAATTTAATCATTTTGGACAAAGTGGCTTTTTACATAAAAGCTTTATTAGTCTTAGTCTTTAACAGACAACACTGGGAGAAAAACTATATTGTATTATAACATACAATACTGCAACAAAAAGTGTACTGTCAGTCTGTTATCAACATCCCATTTTGAAAGTCATGTTAATTAAATTTAACATGTCAGTAATAATTTATATTAAGCCAATGTAATATAAAGTAATTTAAAGTAAGTTCACCTAAAAGTGACAGTTCCAAGAAAATAAATATGCTATTGTTAAAATCTAAACATTCAGTGTGTAAAATAAACTATTAAAAGTGCTAATGATTGTGATAGTAAGTGTTGTATTGTCGTCTTTCAGGTTGTATTTCAGCTTTAATGAGCTTTTTAAATAAATAAAAAACAAAACAGCTGCTTGCCATCTCGACAGCAATAAGATCCAATGGACGGCCGATCGCTTTCACTGTAAAATGGCGGAACCACAGGGCTGTTGCTGGGTGCTGCTGTTGCAATGGAATGTTCTATTGAGTGTCGCCTCTTGGTGATTCTAAGCTCTTTGCTGTAGTGATGACAGGCGATTTGCGAATGAATCGTTTGTTTTAACCAGATTTTCTAAGTGAACCCATCGAACCAGTTTATTAAATTGAACAAAGTTGTCAGGAAACAGTTTGCGTTTTTAGTAAGTACTAACATACCGGATATCCCCTCTGACTCAAAATACACCCATATCAGTTAGTAGAACAGTTAGTCAGTTAGTAGATTCAGTTAGTAGAACAGTACACTGACTCATCTACTGTGAAAAAAGAGACCTGATGATGATGATGAGTGCAAGCCGACTGTTCCCTCACAGCACGCTCTCTCACTGAGTGTGTGATTCAACCTGACCAAGGTCATTTTTATTCTGAAATATATTTTTTAAAAGCAAATTAAGCAACGTAAAGTAACTCACGTTACATTAAAAAAAAACTCAAATAATATTGCTTATTTTTAAAAGTAATGAGTTACTTTACTCGTAATATTATTACATAATGCCCAATACTTATAAAAAGTTACCCCCAACACTGCGTATGGCTGCATTTAGTTTTTAAAACAAATACTATAGGGTGGTATGACGCCGTTCCTTTTCTCGCTTGACTGCTTACCTGACTGCTCTCGCTGACTGCTTACCTGTATGTTGACAGCTTTTCCACTGTTACCAGTTTGTCTGGTAGCTCAAAAAAGCATACACAGCGGCCTCTGGTGGATTTGCAAAAACAAAAACTGCAAAAAAAGTAGCTCCTGGGACGTAAAAGTGCTATATAAATTCATTCAATCTGTCATTAAGGGTCAGTGTAATCTTAACAAAAAAGATCATAAAGTTTCAAAGACACAAGTAAGGTCATTACTGATGTCATAATTCTAAAACAATAGTGGCAACAACTGCAAAGTGATGTAGTTTCCTGAGCTGTATTCTAATTATAAATATAATGTTGACGTGCTATTTGCTTTCCTGGTAAGCATGTTTGGTAGATGCACACTGCAACATATGATTTTCATGCTTAGAGTTGTCTTGTTTCTAGTCCAAATATATCAAAATACTTCAATCAAGTACTATTTTCTAGACAAGCCAAAATATTGTCTTGTTTTCAGACATAATATGTCAACATTAAGTGAGTTTTTCCTTAAAACAAGCTAAATAGTCTTCCGATGAGGTAAGCAAAGTAATCATATTTCAAGGTGTTAAGGCAAAGTTATTTCACTTACTCCACTAGCAGATATTTTGGCTTGTTTTCAGGAAAAAACATCATTTTGAATTATTTCTGAAAACAAAACAATATTTCTTTTTTAAGGTTTGTTTTTGTCCTTTTTGCCTTTATTTGACAGGACAGTGAAGCAGTAAGGCCCAATCCCAATTCAATTTTTTTAACTATACCCCTTCCCCTTGGCCCTTGAGTGTGGAAGGGGAAGGGCATACATTTTTACCCCTAAGAAATGGGACAGCACTACAACACCTGCACGTGTCATCGTATGTCATCTCCATCTCTTACTTCATATGAGATTGATGATAGCGACTGCTGTAGTTATTCCAGTTGCGTTACTTTTTGGTATTTATCTTCATAAATCACTGAAGGCAAAGATATCATGTTATCATAACATCATAATGTGGCAATTAGCTTGTAACTGTTCTGTGCATTTACACCCTGGCCATATTCATCTAAACACATGAAAACAACATTAACATTATACCAGACAATGTAAAAAGCTCATTCCAAGCCAATAGATTTTTCTGACAGTGGATTCGATTGTCATCAAGTGACAGATATGAAAGTATGTTGTGGGACTACTATACAAAAGTTATTATTGTGTATTATAGATAGCGAAATTTTGTGATTTTTAAAGCATAACGATAAAATTATAAATGTATTAAAACATATACGCTGTTGTAAAAATTCATAATATTGACAAAAAAAATACTAATTTGTGCATCTTTTTACTTCTGTGTGCAGCCATGCTGCCATTGTAGATGGTGTATTCTGGGAAATTTCCGTACCCTTTGGTTTCGAGTGTGGTCCTGAAAAATCTCAGTTTCAAAGGCTATCTAGCCCTTCCCCTTAGCCCTACGCCTTCAAACTAAAAAGAACTGGGACACCAATACCTCGGGGGTAAAGGGAAGGGCTGAGGGGTAGAAGTGGGATTGGGCTTAAATGACAGGAAGTGAAGTGGGCTGTTGTGCTATATGTTGGCGCACTATAAATCTATTCTATATATCGCATGGACCAAGACAATGTTTTAGGCTTTTAAAAAAAATGCTTTTTGATTTAAGAGTTTTTAGATATTTGGACTAGAAACAAGACAAAAAGTCTAAGCAGTAAATAGAATAAAAATAAAAGTAGAATAGTTTTACTAGAATAAAAGTAGTGCAAACATGTATGTGGGTGTATACAAGGAATTTGTATACAGAGGAAAACTGTGGTGTGCATACAAGCTAGTTGACGTGTCACCATATTTTTGGCTGCTTTTTGGCCAAAAACGATGATCATTTTTGCTAGCTTAAAATGTATAGCATCACTAAAAACTAATAATCTAATTATCATTAATGTTGAAAGCAGATGCTGCTTATTAATTGTGGTGGAAATGTCATATTCTTTGATAAATCAAACATTTTAAATGAAAGCATTTATTTGAAATAGAAATTTTGTGTTTCAACTAAATAAATGTCTGAAAAATTCTATTACTATCTCCTGCAGCTTTGGAGATCACTATGAGTGGAATAAGGTGACTTCATGTATCCACAACATTCTGAGTGGGCAGCGCTGGATTGAGCACTATGGCGAAATTTCCATCAAAAACTCCAACAGCGAGAAATGCCAGTGCAAAGTCACCTTCATCAAGGTCAGCTGCCTCTGCCTTTTTTCCATTCTGAGAAAAAAAAAAATTTTGGAATCGTTTATTTGCTGGTAAAAATGTACAGTTTCTTTTCACAGTATTGAACTAGTCAATATTATGATTCAAACCTGGCACATTTCGTTGTGTGAAAACCCATCACACGTGACATTTTTAGCATCCAATGAGGAACCTGTGTGTTACCGATTCTGAACTCTAGACACTGAGGTTTTCAAAGATTTCCAGCAGACTTCAAGGACAACAGGTCAGGCTGTGCTGAGAGGTGAACAAAAAAAAAGATCAGAAACAGAAGATCAAAAAGGGCAAAATAGAGGAAGATCAAGACAAGACACAGGACAGAGTAAGATTCTGCTGAAAAAGTCAGATAATTATTCACGGTTCAGGCCTCATGAGATTCATTAAGTTTGCTGTTTGACTCTAGTATGACATCTGCTGGAGATCCTCCTTCCGACTTGACCTGGTAAATGTCACAGTTCTTGAAAATGTCATATTAGTGACACCTTAATGGTAAATTAATTCTGTATTCATGTTTACTCATTTGACAGTAACATATTAATTAACCCATGTTGTCTCTTTTACAGTTTTCTTTTTTATTTAAAGTCATGTTGATCATTCATGTTGGACGAGTCGCTAAATTCACTCATCGATTTTGTCCTTACTTTTAATATTGTTTCCTGGTTTAACTCTCTCTCTCTCTTTCTTTCTCTCTCTCTATTAAAAGCAAAATTAAATGTTTAATAAATGTAGCGAATAAAACAATTGGTGAGAGACAAACACCTTTCATTGTGACAAAAAGAAAAGCTTCCATTATTATGAAGAATTTTCCGATCCATTATATGGTTCATTTGAGTTTCTTCCATCTGGTAGATGGTATAAAGTACCCTTAGAGAAAGGCCAAGTACAAGAAGACATTTATTCCCAGTGCTAATGCTTATATGCAAAATATGAAGGATTTACCTAGATAAAGAATCCCAAAGAAGCGTACCACCTAGTCTGTTGAATGCCCAAAGTGAAGTGATGGTTTGGGCTGCAATACCATGGCATTTTATAGGGCCAATACTTGTGCTAGATGGGCTATTCACTCCCAAGGACTGAACCATTCTGGAGGACCATATGCACACAGTGGTTCAAAAAGTTGTATTCTGAAGGCGGTGCCGTGTATCAGGATTATAAAACGCCAATACACACAGGAAGACTGGTGACAGAGTGGTTTGATGAAGATGAAAGTGAAGTTGAACATCTTTCATGGCCTGCACAGTAACCAAACCTACATATTATTTAGCCACTTTATTGTTTTGGAGAAGTGAGTAAGAAAGCATTTTCCTCCACCAGCATCACATAGTGATCTGGCCACTATTCTGCAAGAAGCATCTGGCCACTGTGCAGGACTTGTATCTGTCATTGCCAAGATAAATTGATGCTGTATTGGCCACAAAAGGAGGCCCTACACCATCCTAATGAATTCTTGTGGTCTAAAACCAGGAGTTTCAGTTTTATTGTCCAACCCCTGTAATTATCAGCTGTGTGTATACATCACCAGGAATATGCATGGTTACCTTTATGAATAATATATGTGATATGCTTGACAAATGGACTGAGAATAAGGAACATAATACACAGAGGCATATGGAGATTTCAATACTGATTTCTTGAATCCAAAGGTAAACAAGAGGATAACATATTTTGTTGATAACCTGTATAGTAAAGGTTACTATTGAAGATTTTCCCGAAGTGTTCTCGGGAGTTCATTATAATCTTGCGAAGTCTGAACTTACAAGGAAAGAATGCAAGTCGGAACTTTGTGTAGGCTACTTGATATTGAGAAAAGCCCCAGTCAGGTAGCGTGAATGTCGGCAGCCACATCTCTGTTTTCAGATCTCTCCGTTTTTCCCCATCCACAGGCAGCAGGAGCGGTTTAAAACGAACATGGCCACTTCAGCTTTTCCAAAAAGCTTTATTTTCGGGGTTTGAAGACTCCGGGAATAGTGTGGACAGAAGGCGTAACCATAGCGAAACATATGCGTTTTAAAACTAAAACGTATTCGTGTAAATGGGGCCTTAATGAAGTTCAGTTAATGAGTCTTTGGTTAAATTTCTCAATTGTAGTTATAAACACCTCTGTCTACCGTGAACCGTTTTGCTTGATATCTTTTGAAATGGTAATGAGCTGCTGCAACCAATCCATTCTTGAGATGTAGCTAAACCTGTGCAAGCATACACACACATTCAACCAAGCCTCAAGCTTCTGCTGAAGTATTTGAAGCTGCTTCCGCTTTATAATGACAAAATATAATATCATGCTGGGCCATCTTCGATGTGTATAATTGTCACAAATAATTACCATTGCTTGACATTGCAGCCCTCCATTATCAAGTGAAGTTAAAGATCTTTCGTGGCCTGCACAGTAACCCGACCTACATTTCATTGAGCCACTTTAGTGTTTTGGAGGAGAAAACCACCACCAGCATCACATAGTGACCTGTCCACTATTCTGCAAGAAGAATGGCTCAAAATCCCTCTGGCCACTGTGCAGGACTTGTTTCAGTTCAAGATGAACTGATGCTTATGATTTTATATTGGCCGCAAAAGGAGGCCCTACATTGTACTAATAAATTACTGTGGTCTAAAACCAGGGATTTCAGTTTTATTGTCCAAGCCCTGCAATTATCAGCTGTGTGTATAATTCACCTGGAATATGTATGGTTACCTTTATGAATAATATATGTGATATGCTTGACAAATGGACTGAGAATATAAAGATAAAACCCAGTAAATCTAGAAGCATATTCATTGTCAGAAGGAAACCAGAGTTTCCACATTGACGAAAAACCCATTCCAAGGGTCTCATAGGTGCCAATTTAGATCAAAGTGACCAACTGAGGGAAGAAAACATTAAAGGCCTTGATTCTTGATTCTTCAAAGCCACCACTTTTGTAAGAGCAGAACAGCTCCCAGTAAAGCCAATTACAAAAATAGAATCAACCCTTCTAGAAAATGCCCAAGACTGGAAAATGATCTTGGCTGATGTTGACCATAAAGTCAACTTTTCAACTGAGATAATTAGACCAAACCTCAGGCCAGACCTAATAATGTGGTCAAGCTCACAAAAGCCCTTGTTTGTCATGGAACTGTGCCATGGGGGGTTGCAATTAATGAAGCAAATGAACGTAAAAGGCTGAAGTATTGAGACCTATTAACTGAGTAAGTACAACACGGCTGGCGAACACAGTTGCTCCCCGTAGAGGATGGGTGCAGAGGTTTTGTAGCCATGGCAACAACCTGGCTACTGAAGGAGATGGGAGTTAGAGGACATGTCTTACAACATGCTGTTTGGTCGCTGTCAAAGGTTGCTGAGCACAGCAGCAATTGGCTGTGGCTAAAAAGGAAGGATCCCGTTAAAGCAGTGGGGAGTGTACCTGGGATGCCAGGTGTTGCTGTTGAAACCTATGAAGGTGTTATGAGACTGTCAATGAAACACCAAGGATGGAGTATGTCCACCTCTCCACTTAAAGGTGCAGTTTGACACCCAGTGGTCGAACTAGGTATTGCATTTCTGGATCAAAACAAAAGCAAATGCGGGTTGCCAGATTGAGTACAGGAGCGAGTGATTTAAACTGTGTTCTGAATAAAAGCAACAACACGCGGTGGAGGGAAGGTTTTTCATATTAAAAGGAGTTTTGGTTCTAACCAACACCTCAAATTGATATATTAGAAACAGCTATTTCTCACAGCTGAACAACAGAAACCTATGACAGTGACCACCTCAGATAAACCTTATGTGCTTTGTTTTGTATTAAATGCTAACAATGTGAGTTTGAATGCCATTTTACATGACATCTATTGCCATATACTGAAAGCAGCAGCTGATAGTTCACCTCAGATCTTGAAAATACAATAAACCGTTTGAAATTTAACTTTAGAACTAAACACATGAGTGATTCAGCATCTGCATTTAATGATGTAAAGAGGGTTAATATGTATTTAATAGATTCTAAACCTTACCGTTTCGTGAGTTAGTGCATATTCTGTGCTTCTGAAAGGCTGTATTTAAATTTCTGACATGTTTTGTCTGGGGCAAACAGCCAAATTGCTCATCACTGCCTAATGTGGAACTGAATCTGTCTTATTTCGACGTCTGATAGGTAGGTCACGGACACATGCTTTCAGAGCCTTTCTGAATGAATAAATGAATGAAATACGCTGTTTTCCAACAAGGCATGTTTGCATGTTCTCCTCGTGTTCGCGTGGGTTTCCTCCAGGTTCTGCGGTTTCCCCCACAAGTCTAAAGACATGCGGTACAGGTGAATTGGGTAGGCTAAATTGTCCGTAGTGTATGTGTGTGAATGAGTGTGTATGGATGTTTCCCAGAGATGGGTTGCAGCTGGAAGGGCATCCGCTGCGTAAAACATATGCTGGATAAGTTGCAGTTCGTTCCGCTGTGGCGACCCCAGATTAATAAACTGAAAAGAAAATGAATGATTGAATTTTATAGTTTGTAGAAGTTGATGTTTAATAGTATTTCATTGTACTATTTTGATTAAAGACACAGAATTATAAAAACAATCTACTCATCTGTTTTTTATATGGTTTTAGTAAAGCTTTTTGATCCTGTTACACGGAATGACACGGAATATGAACAAACGGCATATTTTGGACTAAGGTTATCTGAAACATAGTTTTTCTTGTAAATTAAATCATCAGTGTATATTTACATTGATGCAGTTCCAATGTTATGGATTTGACATTTGCAGTAAAAACTCTAAAAATAAACTCAAAGAGAGAGTATATGTTAACATTATATTGAAAAATCTGTTTTTATTCTCCAAAACAACTGACCACAGAGCTATGGCATCAGAAAAATATCAATCTGTAAACATATTTTATATTTTAAATGAGAAAACTAAACATACGTTATGGTTGTGACCAAAAAAGTATGCAAGTTTCAGTATACAACAAACTCTGTAGAAATTCTGTGAATTAAACTACACAACCCAAAATAAATGATGCTAATCAAAGCATAAGAGTTGCTCTCTATAGAACAAAAAACTGTGATTTTATTTTAATTGACATGTTTGCATTTATGAGGAAAAAGCTTCGTTATGGATGTAACATTTCTCCGTTATGGATGTGGCGGATGGGAAATTAGCACTTGTGTGACTTTGGTTAATCAAAAATAACTGTTTAAAAACATTGACAGAGACATTTTTAAGTATTTTTAAAGTATTGTAAAAGATTTTCTTACACTAAAAATGTTATAACGCTTTGTCTATTTTGGTCAAAACTTTATTTTTTCATGGCAAGGTCGACATTTGCATGAAATTGCTCATATCTTTTATGTTCATTTTAGGTATTAAAATACGTAAGCCATCTTTAAACTTAATCATTTTTATTACACAAGATTCAGCTTGATGTTTTAAGTTTAATGTAACACAAGTTGAAATTACTTGTAAGTTTTTTTTTTTTCATTCAGCTTTAAAGCTTAAGGTAGCAACAGTTCTTTTGCAGTGATCAACTCAAATGTATCAAAAACCCTAGCAAAGGTTGTCACGCAACAAACAATGGGTAGCATTATGCATTGTTCTTCTGAGAAGTGTTTTGAAACTTTTAGTGCCTTTTGAATGAGAAATTAACTGATGTGCCAAGATAAAAAACTTTGGAAATACAGTGCTCAGCATATATAAGTACACCCCTCACAAATCTATCTTTTTTAATTCATATTTTTAATAGGAAGCTATACAATATTATATTTGTGCATATACATTAAATTAGTCAGTACTGAAGCCAAAGCTGGAGCTTATCTAACAAAATAACTGACGATAATAGTCCAAAAACTAGTACACTCAAATTTATATGTTATAGAAAAATATTAAATACAAATTTTTTAAATTAGGAAAAATGAAGATTGTATGTAAACATTTAGTTGTAGGTTGTAAATGTAAAGATTTAGTTGTAGGTTGTAGTTAATTTTTTTCAATTTTCTGCTTGAATTTAATTGTATTATCTTTCAATTTCTAAATATGTTTGGTGACCAAAATATTATTTTAATAAATATATCTGTTAAATAAATCTGTTTAAATGCACCAAAATACATTGCCTAGATTCACTGAGAAATGGATAATTTTCAAAATGGGCTGTACTCAATTATGCTGAGCAATGTACAATGACTAATAAAGAAATGAATTAGACACAAAACTGTAAATATATTTGAATGTATCCAGGCAAAATACTGGAACTCCAGCATGAATGAGGTGGAGGGATCCATCACAGACCACAAAGGCAAAGTCGTGCACAAGCTGTTTGGGAAATGGCATGAGGGCATATACTGCGGCAGCCCACCCTCTGCTACCTGCATCTGGAGGACAAGTACGTGCACACACACACACACACACACACACACACACACACACACAAACACACACACACACACACACACAGTCTGCCCTAATTTTTAGATTTGCCACATTTTTCTACTGCCTGCATGCTGGATGTTTCACAGACAACCCATTTAGAAATATGATATATGACAAAATATACAAGTATATATTAATATCTAGCTTATATATATGCAACCTCAAAATACTACAAAAATGTCTGTTTACATATACAGTATATTGTTCATCCTTTGTAATTACAAATATATTAACTATAATTTTATAATACATATAATATTATGTATGTATGTATACCTACTTGCTATTCTTATGCCCATTTATGGTGATGCGTACATCAGGTGGACAAATCTAAACCAAAAAGAAAAACACATAAATATAAATATGCATGTAACAAATAATAATAATTTGTATGACAACAACAGCGATAAACAAATCTAATATGTCATGAATAAACTGGCTACATCGGAGCTGGATTCCAAAGCCCCCTGAGGTGAAGAAGGTGTGGGAGGAGGCAGTGTTTTTTCATATTTTCGTAAACAATAGTAATCTTTTATATTTTAATCCTTAATTTTTCACATTTAAAGATATTTTTGAGCTGCTGCACATCTCTTTGTGTGTTATAAGCAATGTGTATGTGTGTTTTGGGTTCGCCTATTACTATCATGCTCTTTAAATAGCTGTGCCATTTGACTTTCAGTTGGTCAATGGTGGGGTCTATTTCAGTTGCCTTAAAATAGCAACACACCTTTTTTTCCCATAAAAATGATACTTGCGCTGACCTGAAGTTATCAAAAGACAGGCTGTTTCTCAATTACAAGAACGCTGAGAATGGACTTGCGTTCTTGTGAAAACCGTTCTTGCCAAGTTACCTCGGAAGAACAAACTCAGGAACCTGCGAGAACACACAATGCGTCCTGTGTGAAATGAGATTCTGCATTCATCCTGATGGTCACATGACCTTTGCGCGTTTTTAACAGAAAATTATTTAAACATTACAGCATTCATACAATGATTTATTGTTTTTCCCCCTTTCAATGTGTATAACAAGCACAAAAATCTTACAAATATACATTGCACAATACAAATGATTTTAATAGGAAATTTTTGCAAATAAACACCCTTAATGTGCCTTAATAATGCCGTTCTTAAGATGTTCATATTAATGTTGATTTCTCCATCTCATTTAGGGAAACTGCTGAGATTATTAAGTTATATCTCAGAACTTTAATAAACAGGTATAAAATTATGCAATTCTCACCTCCTTTATTCAGCCGCAATGACTTTGTGGGACTTGTCGAGCGAGTTTTGCAGTCAAGTCTGCATTGAAGCATCCTCAATATCAAGAACTTTCACATGTCCTCTGTTCTTACGGTCTTGAGCTTTGGAACTGAGTTTGCGGTTGAAGATAACGTTACAAGTTTGCTGAAGAATGCATATTAAGAAACAGCCACTTGTGTCACGCATGGCGTCGAGCTGTCCAAGGTGCATAACAAGGCCCTCAATCATACAAACTGGAGTATTAATGAGAGACACGTAAGTGTTAATGAGAGACACCTGTGTATTACCTTACTTGTCATAACTTGTTGCCGTAGTACATATAAAATTAGGGCCCTGTACATTCAAGGATACAGCATTTTGAAAACTTAAAATCTCTATTTTTTACCGGGTCCCAGAGTGGATGAATCTGAAAACAACACCCTTGCATTTTTGTTTTTACAGCCAGTTCATATATTTTGTGAAAATATATCACTGTTCCACATAACAACAGTGGTGGATTAGCAGAATTACAGCACCACATATTGGTTCGGCATGTATACTACATCATTTTCATTTGTCTTTATGTGATATTTCTTTAGAGAATGCTGTCTTTATGCGTTTTTTAGAATGAGGGGGAAAAAGATCACATGGGGTAAATTCTGTCTTCATGTGTTTGTAGCCTAAGTTCTACTAACATAAGATTGAAAAATAGTTTGTTTACTCAAAGATTTTAAGGCAATACTGTAGGTTTTCACAAATGTTTTGAGTTATCTGAACTTATCAGGTTTTACAGTAGCAGTTCTTTATTAATTTGCTTAATAATTCTTACTAATGAATGAAAATGAATTATCATCATCTGTTGTCTGTGTATGTTTATCTGTACAGATCCCATGCCTGCTGAATTTGAGCAGTACTATGGTTTTACAAAGTTTGCTATGGAGCTCAATGAGCTCGACCCTCTTACCAAACCACTTCTTCCACCCACAGACACCAGACTACGACTTGATCAGAGGTAAATACATACAGTAAAGGCTTGTGCAAATTATTTTCATTAGTTCAAGTGAATGTTAAAAGTACAAAAAATGCAGCTAAAGTAAAATACATTTTCATGATGCCAATACATTCATTTGGAAATACATTTTACAAAATATTAAATACAGAAATACCATTATCAGTTAGCAGTTGTTTTAGACCATGCTAAGGAATTTAACACATTATTAAAGGAAGCCAGCTTGCACAACTTTGGTGGGCCTAAAATAGTTTTAAAAAATAAATAATGATTGAGGTAATAAAAACCTTAATGAGACTTTAACTTATAATTTAATAGTTTTAAGCATAATTTAATAGATTTATAAGTATTTTAAAGCTTTTAATCTAATAGTTGTATTTATTTACTCTCTGTTTGATTTAAATGAATTTTTAAAATTTTCAATATTTTTTATTTTAGTTATTATTAAAGATGACAACACTGCAGTAGATGATACCACCTTTGCACGAGAAATTTGACATACACTACTTAAATGCATCATTAGGAACTAAAACATAACCACTGAAGTAAATACCAAAATAATATTTGTAAGAAACTCATGGGGCTTAACGATCTAGGCGCAAAATCTAAAACGCATATCGCGCAAAATTATTAAGGGCGTATCCAAATCCACTTTTGCTATTTTAAGGATAAAAAAATACACTCTGCAAATAACTGTTGTCAGTTGGCTCAAAAAAATGAGACACAAATCGTGAGGAGACCCATTATTTTATAGTTTACGAAGTTAAAATGCAAAGAAATAAACAGTAATTTAATGTCCTGCTACATTTGTTATTCATAATTTCATATACACATAACCACAATTTGTTATATCATTAAAATAATTATGTTTAAATAAACACTATAAATGAGGATGACTTCTCTTCTCCTTAATCCCTGGGTCTGGATGCAGACACAGTGGATAGCAGGTCTCATGGCCTAACTATTTTAACCATTAGCCCTGCTGGTAATCCAGAGAATTAAAAAAATTGGTCAACACAGCAGCACGGATATAAGCGATGTGTCCGAATGGTAACAGACTCAACTGATAAAAGACAATGTCCGCCATTCTCCAATTCTCGTACAGCTGTCCCGAAAAAAATGCTTGCTGCAAACCATTAGCTTTGCTGTATCGACCCTGACGGCATTGTGGGGAAAAACATGCAATAAATCCAGTGGATCATGGAAACAAACACATACAACCCTTCATTTTTTTTCTTTTTTTAATTTGCTTGTTTATTTAACAGGGACAATACACTTGACATTGTTATACAAAGATAACTGATGTTCCGTACATAGGGCATATAGCATAAAGCTAATTTGCAGCCCTCGTCCCTGGTTAGGCTTTACATAAAAAAATAAAAAACAACCAAGAATAAAACACAGTACAACAAACGTACAATATATACAGAGCCACAACCATAAAATACAAGTCAATCTGCATAACCCTTCATAAATGGCTAAATACTGCATGACGTGTGCAGACGCGGTCTCACCCAGTCATTGGGTGTCACAGCTTGACAGGTCTGCCTTGCCTTTGGAAAGTACGTGCTCTCATGAATAATTAGGAAGCAGGGATTAATTAGGAATCCTTTCTTATCATAGGATAAGAAAATGCCGCTATGAACAATCATGAGAAACCGACACGTCATCACTCCACTAGCAGATGCATGCTATGTCACCGATTTTGATCCCACCCCAAAAATTATTTTAAACCTAAAAGATTACAAAAACTCTAAATTATCCAGTTTTCTTCACAATTAAAGCTGACAGGTGCTAACGTTGTCTTAACTGATGCTCAACACACACAAATATGTTCAAATCACAAAAACCACATAACTAACACGCTCTGTGCTGGACTTTAGACCAGTTTTAGTTGGACAATGGCACATGTATTTCAGTTCCTCAAAATAGCAATGCGCCTTAACACACCTCCTTTCTAGACCAGCGCACCTATGAGTCCACAAAGTGGAGCAAATGGATTTACTATTTAAACAACGTGGCACAAAACATGAAAATGATGGTGACAATAGCAACAAATCGCTCCAAACACGTCATGTACCTTATTGCACCGGGTGTATGATAGGGCCCATGAAGTCATTGCCATTGTCAGCTTTGTGATTTACTACAGACTGTACTACCAGTACTGTAAAAATAATAACAATAATACCCATAGCTGGATTTTTTTTTCGGACATACAGTATTTGTAAATGTGTCACAGCCAATGGGGCCACTAGAAAGAACCTTTAGTGCCAACCACAAAGCTACAATTCCCTGCATCAGTTGTTCTATGCAATGACAAATGAATTCCATATGAGGCTGTTTGTGTGTGCACAGGTTACTAGAGGAAGGCAATGTTGAATCTGCAGAGGTGCAGAAGCAGAGGATTGAACAGCTCCAGCGAGAACGACGTAGAGTCTTGGAGGAAAACCACATGACACATCAACCTAGATTTTTCCAGTATGACCTTACCATCTCACTTCATGTCTTTTTGCAGAAAAACACATTGCATGACCAAATTATACGGGGTGTTCAAATCCATTTTCTGCTTTATCACCCACAGGAAGTCCAAAGATGACACTTGGGTGAGCAACAACACATACTGGGACTTAAGGAAAGATCCTGGATTCTCTAACCTTGACTGTCCGGTCCTCTGGTAATGCAGAGCAAGCCAACGTGCATCTGTTCTGCCTGTTTTTATCTTTTCTGGCCAACATTACAGCTTCAAGAGACAGAAAGCCCTTTAAAGTGAGGTACAAAAGACCAAATACATACAATCTGATCATTTCTTATTATTCTTTATTTAATGTCCCAGCAGTTCAGTTGCCTTAACATGCTTACATTATGTTGTAGTTTCATTTATGCAAATGGATCCCTCGTATGTATAAGAAATATGCAATCTTGGCTGAGTAAAATGGTTTCGGTTTTGTTGATGTGCACAATAACGTAGCACAAGCAACCAACAACAAAAAAAGTGTTGGATTGCAGTCTCTTGTGGCTAAATGTAGAACTGCAGATGGCTGCAGCCCAAAACATTTTATTTTGTAAAGAATTATATATATATATATATTATGTTGAACAAAACTGTTCCGTCTACCTCTTAAAATTAATCTGTGGGGGAATTTAGGATGTATATTAGACTATGAATATAATACATACAATACAATGCCTTATAAAACAATTATATAGATACACTTTACGAGAACTTTTAATCGATATATTGTCACAGAGTATTGTAATTTTACGAATGCCTTTTATTCTGAGACTCTTGAATGAACACAATGGTTAAGATCCTCAGACATATTTATATTCATCTTTATTTATTCACAAGACTGACAGATGGCTCAACAGTACTCCATATTACCATCACACACACACTCACACACACACACACACACACAGACACACACACACACATGAGCCTGGCAGTATTTTAAAGCTTCTTCCACACAGTTTGACCAGTAACCTGTGCTCATTTCACTACGCACTATGACACATGTTGGGGGACCGGGGCACTTGGGTGTTGATCGCTGCAGCGTTTCCTCTGTCCTTCAATAAAGTCTCATTTAAAAGATTGCTCTTTGTTCGTTTTCTTTTAGATTTGGGAAGTTCTGGAAAGATCATCATTAGGTTGTGATGAATATGGGGCACTTCACAGTGGAATTATAATCTACTGTTATTATTTACCTGCATGAAATGCAGATTTCTTTCTTTTATATAGTGGTTGAGGGAAAAACCTTGACAAACCACAGAATATTTCCTGCTGTCATATGCAGTTTCTTCTCATTTGTACTTCATTTCTTGTAGGTCTTGTACATTTTTTAAAGAGTGATTCCTATAACTAAAATAAGGTAATCCTAACCAATCCATTAAGGTCAATTTACTGTATACCCTTCTGATTACAATTACTTTATTAATTAAAGGACAAATTAGGTTCATATAATATATAT
>CAIGQZ010001680.1:340752-367030 GCA_903798205.1 Danio tinwini | reverse complement strand
AAGGTTCTATCTGAAATTGCCCTGTTTTTTTATCCGTTTACAAATTTAAGAGAATTTTGATGATTTACATTTAGAGTACATTTAGGCTCTCTGTCATGTTAACGTATGAAAGAGAACTGACACACACACACACACATTGTTTGCTATATGGAATGCAAAAGCTTTGAAGCTCAATATTTCAAAATCATTTAGCACACAGATAGAACCTTATAATTCTAAGGCAACAAATTGTAGGAGCTTCTCAAATTTAGACCTCCACTGAATATTGGAAAAATGGCAAGTCTGAATTTTCAGCAGTAATTAAATCAGGGTATCTTCCGTCCATTTCAGGGCAATGTCACAAGCTCAAATTTGGTTGACCCATTAGAGGAAAAGGCCATTTCAGCACCGCCTACTTGTGTATAATGAATTTAAGTTGTTTATGTTTTCCTACCCTAAACCAAAAAATCTTTTTGTTATTGGTGAGCAAATGAAAAACCGACAAATGGCCGTTTTCTTAATTTCCCTTTTTTTTTTTTGAAAACGAATATGGAATGGATGGAAGATACCCTGATTCAATTGCTCTGGTATTCTCTCTCTTTTTTTCTTTTTTTTTAATCCTTTAAATATTTGCCAATATTGAAAACAATATATTTTTTAAATGGCTTTTATTTAAAATGCTTTGTAATAGGGCTGTGCAATTAATCGAAATCGGATCGCAATCATGATTTGAAAAGTTGCGAGTAGCTAATCGCAAGAGGCTGTGATGCCAATAAATTTTATTTAATTTTCCCTACCCAGAGCAAATGCATGACTGCCGGTGTGTGACAGTCTTACTCGCCAATTAAGTGAGCACACTTTCTTCCTACCCAATCAGAATAGTGCAACAGAACTATGTGGAATGCCCACAATAAAAAAAACAGTCTGCTGCTTTCAAAGCATTAATAGACTACTTAATATCAAAGAATAACAGCACATCCATAATATGGGAATATTTTGCTTTCAAAGTCCCAGACACCGAACAAAACAGGTAATTTTCAAAGCCGCAATTAGATATTTTCACCAAATCGCACAGTCCCACTTTGTAACCTTTTGTTTACTGGCAATATTGATCAGTTTAATGCATTCTTGCTGAATAAAAAACTTATGAATTTTAGTGTGTAGTGAAAAGCAGATAAGACGTTGGTCATCTTTGGACTTTTTTGTTTCTCTCTCAGCTGGAGGACCTGTGTGGAGGGACGCAGCCTGATCCCAGTACATTAGCTGAGGTGCCTGACCTGAACGTTATACTGGAGCTTATACAGAAAGGAGCTGGTAAAAAACCCTCTGGACAACATCAGAAACCAAACACACTTACTGCCACACACCTGCTCATCAGTGCTGTAGACGGTGAGTTTGGTTAAATCTGTGGCTCTCTTACATTTAATTAATGTCCCTCTTATTAAACACATTAATGATGAGAAGCGAGAATAGTTACATATTATGCCTACACTATACATATTAACACACTTAATTGCCATTTGAATGAACATATAAAACATTACCTTAAACTAGAATCAAGGATGGAACAACCTGTAGTTCACTTTGCTGGCCACAAATGGTTGAATCACAACAAATGTCTGAATTGATGAGAGAATCCTATATAATGTGCAGAGCTGTGGAGTGTGAGGACCGGAATTGAGAAACACGGAGTTAGTGACATATTGAGGTCATATATCAGTACATAAAGATAGGCAATAGTGTTACATTTTACAGAACCTTCATGTATACATTGTTCATTATTGTCAGCAGCAAAGCCAGAATCAGTCATTAATCTGAGTGTTGTTTTTGTCATACACCTGCAGTTGTTTGACCTTTGTTCTCATGTCATGTGTTCATGTAGAGATGAGTAAGCCAGCGCTCTTCCAGCTCAAATCCTGCTGCAGTTACAAAACCCTGCAAGCTCTGCTTCATCTTGTGAGTATTCAATTATTAAGTACAGTACTAACATTTCAGAAACAAGAAGCATTCCAACGTAATATTCAGTTATGATGTCAGTTTGTCTTGAAAAACAAATTGGTTCTGGTTCTTGCTGTGGTGCTGTTTGGATTTAATTAAAAAAGGCTTGTGGTTAACAGATTTATACTTAATGTGAATTTTGAAGAATGTAAAAGGATGCTAAAAAATGATTAAAACCACCTGGATGTAGGTTCCCATGCTTTACAAGCACCAAATGTGTTGAATTCATGTTAATATTTTGTAACTCTACTCTTAACTAGGAATGGCTGACGTTTCGACACAGTGTCAAGATCCTCGGTTCGAAATACTGCACGAAAGCATGATCCGAAGCAGCCAGGTCACATGACTGAATCGATTCAAAGCAGCCGTCATTTCATAAGCGATTTGAGACCTGTTAAATCTGAGTTTTTTCTGACCCTGTCAAACACAATTTCATGTGGCCTAGAGACTGTGCATGTGCACAGAGTAACTGTGCTGCAAATGGCCCAAGTTCGAATCCCGATTTGTACAAATACTCTGAAATTATGACCTGATGTATTTTAATATAGTTTTTTTATGACCAAAACAAGACATATTTATTCACAAAATGTTCATTCGGATGTCAGACCAATGTTAAAACAAAACGCATCACAAGAACAGCACTTAAAAAACTAGTAGGTGCGTTCAACATGAAGCACGGCTGCAGCTGGCAATCAACGAGATTTGCCGAGTGCAGGTGGGAGCGGAGTTGAAAACGAAGCCGTCAAGTCGGACTCTTCAGGGCTCAAAGTTGTGGCAGTCATTATGACCCATCACATGGCGTTATCATTTATTTATTTATTTATTTATTGCAACAACAACAAAAGATATACAGTACAAATAAAACAGAATACAGTCTCTAGTTCATTTTTAAACAAGAGAATTATGAATTAAATTTAAGTAGCCTATATAACAAACGCATGAGAAATAAGGGGGAAAAAAGAGGACACAATAAGAAAACTTTGAGAACTGTGAGTGTGCAGAGTCTACTGTGCTGCAAATGGCCCGAGTTTGCGACTGGCACAAATACTTGTGACTTGACAAAAATTGTGACTTGATGAATTCTGATGTTACATTTTTATGCCCAAAACAAGATTGTTTTGGGCATATTATCAGTGTTAAAACGAAACACTTTACAAGAACAGAGCATTTAAAAACTAACATCTATAGCTGCAACACCCTGGATTCGAACCCATTACTTCAGCATGCTAATCTGGAACTCTCGCCTTTTCATTAAATCACTTGAAGCCTCGACTCTTCAACGTAGGGTTTAATACCTTAATTTGCATAACCGTTTCTTTGCTGAAGTTGTTCCAGGGCAATACATTAAAAATGACCTCTAGGTGTCGCTTTAAAGACGGGTTTCAAAACTTCAACACATTTGCTTCGACTGTTTCATGAAGCCTCGCTTTGCCCACCACTGCTCTTAACCTTTACTAATTTTCATCCCTCCTCCAAAAGAACACTTGTATTGCTATATAAAATACTTACCATGCAATATTTTTGTCCACAAATATAAGTCTCATGTCTTGTTAACGGCAGGCCTTAATAAACATCATTGTAAAACTTTAAAGCAGGGGTCACTAATCTCGGTCCTAGAGGGCCGGTGTCCCTGCAGGGTTTACCTCCAACTTGCCTTAATACACCTGCCTGGGTGTTTCAAGAATACCTAATAAGACCTTGATTAGCTTGTTCAGGTGTGTTTGATTTGGGTTGAAACTAAAATCTGCAGGACACCGGCCCTTCAGGAACAAGTTTGGTGACCCCTGCTTTAAATAGTTAATAAAAAAATAAAAATAAAAAATTGTGTCATGCTATAGCATGGGTCTCTAACTCAATTCCTGGAGGGCCGCAGCTCTGCACAGTTTTGCTCCAACCCTAATCAAACACAGCTGATCCAACTAATCATGTTTAGACCCATGTGCTTTACTCACCCTTCATTTGTTCCAAACCTATTTGACACTCCTTGGTTTGAAGAAAGATGGAAACTTGTAACCATTGACTTCTGCCATTTTTGCTTGTCCTACTATGAAGGTCAGTGGTTACAGATTTCTTCAAAATATCTTGGTTGATTAAATTTACATTTGTGTGAACTATCCCTTAAGCAAATTCCTGAAGAAGATCAACATGGCCTCGACATGTTAATGTTTAGCAGCTTGTAGGAGCACAAACTGAGCTGTGATGTGTTTATTGTTCTGCAGGTGCAAAATATGGCTTTAAATAAGAAATCCTCTCTGAAAGACGCTGCTCTGGATGTTTTAGCCGATGAGGAGGTTTTCAAAAACATTACATCACTCTTTGATTCCTGCAATGTGATGCTGCTTAAGGAGGACGATTCACTTGTTACAAAAATCAGCAAGCCAGAAGATCGTCTTCCCCTCATGTTGTGTGTTGCAGTTAAAGGTTTGGCTTCTCTAGCACCCCATGTCTGACAATCTGTTGTAAATTATGAGGACCAAAGGGCCAAATAAGTGTCTTACTGCAGCCAACATTCAAGAATCAGAAGCCACTGCCTCCTCGCTGCAGACTGTAGCACGATGACGCACTGGATCAAGTCTGATATGTAATGGTCATGCATGCGTGAGCGGTTGTAGCTGGAAACAAGAATTATATGAATCATTTAGAAAATTACCTATTACAATGTGTCCTATGCCTACACATACCCCGATCCTAAATCCAACCTTCAAAGTTATTAAAGTCTACACCTACCCCAACCCTCACAGTAAGCATGCGCATTACACACATGGGTGTGTGCAGGGTTACATGTCCGCTGCAGTGAGACCTACTTGAAGATCCCTAAAGCCTGCAGGTTGACAACCTACAACCTAGGAAAGAAACAAAGTAACAATCAACCCCTACATTGCCTTAAAGTCTGATTTATACTTTAAAAAAAGGTCAGTCACCATTGTGATATTCTTTAAAATGACAGGGGGCCGGCAAAAGAAACCCAGCCTAAAATCAGACGGCTAAAAAGAAGTAGGAACATTCCGGAACTACGCCATATCATTAATATCGTTCAAGATTTTTAAACTAATATTTTTATAAACTATTTGAATAATTATAAAGATTTTTATGACCATTTAAGACTTTTTTTTTAAACTCAAACTGAAGCATCACTTGCTTTTGTTCATATCTCAGACAGTTCTACCTATTAGACTTTTTTAGTTTTTTTTTTATAGACGCTGCAATACATTTCTCAATACTTAAGTCAGTTTTGCAAAGCTCTCCACACAGTGAGCACAACAGAAGTCTATGGGCTAAACTGAGGATCAATTATCATTGTTTTGGCACAAAATGCATTCAATGACTACATCTCTCAGATTTCATCAATTCTTTTCTTACTCAGACACTACAACTGCCAAAAATCTTTGCATGTACAAGACATTTTGCACATGCTTACATGCTGTTTTTAAAACTGTTAAACTTAATAATGCAAAACTGAATAATACAACATATTTCAAATCAAAAAAATGTGGTTTAACCAGCCAGATTAGCATTACTATTGTATCTGTATCAGTGGATGGTGTGTATACAAATTCTTGTACTTTGAAATTACTAAGTGCAAAAATAGAAATAATTATTGAGGGATTCTGCATCATGTCTAATTCATTCCAGTAACATCCTTGTTTTACACAAGAAAACACTGTAATGCTACATGTTGTTAGTGTTTTTTAGTTCATTGTTTTGTGGGTGACAAAGTTTGTTTGTCGGCTTCAACCTTTGCAAGTGTTCTGAAAGAATGAGTTTATTCGAGACCTGAATAAATTGTTTTGGTAGTTGTGGTGCATTTTGAATGTGAACTGAACTGCCTTGCCAAGCTGAAAGTCGGTCAGAAGAATTGTCTGAAGAGTTTTGCAAAAGTGAGTAAATTTGCTAAGTATTGAGAAATGTGTTCTAGTGTCTGTAAAAAAAAAAACTAACTGTAAAATATTAATAACAACAGAACATGTTGCTCTACAAATATATATTTTTATTATAGAAAGAATAAACCATTATCACCAATAAAGTCCAAAAAAAGCATCAGTATGTTGTAAACCTTTTTCAGTTATAAATAAATAAATGTTCCTCAATTATAGTTTTGTAACTATTACATTAATTTAAATTCAAAATGAATGGTGAAAAATCATATTTATGTAACTAATGATTAATAATTTTGGCTTTAACTAACTTATCTCTCAAGTGTTTTCCAAACTTTCCGACCTTTCCCACTGCTATTGCAATTTCTAGCCAAGAATTATTGACCATCTGATTATCCCTATGATCACACATATACAGATCATAAAGATGTCAGTACAGTCGTGCCTGTTTCAGACAAAATCTCTTCAAAATGATTCATTATTTAACTGAAATGAAATGCAGCGCTGCACATACTGTTTGCTCAAGTCTCCAAAAATTAATGTGCTCCGTCAGCCGAAATCATGTCGCGTTCACCCAAAGCCAACCACCGCGATGATGTCACAATTGGCATGCACACTCAGGTAAACTAGTCAAGTATAAACCAGGCTTGAGGCTTTATACTTCTGCGTCAAGCGTATGCGTATCCGCTTGTTACAGTAAGTGTGATGTCATGCGAAGTGGCTTTCGGGTCCAAGCTCTCTATCAACCTGTGGAGACTTAACAAATAGTAATAATAAATGTTTACAAAGCAATGTAATACTTTCAAAAATCAGGATCACAATATATGTACACATCCATACCTTGTATCCGATGCCCAGAAAGTTATACATTTTTTTATAAATTGTTAAAATATTGGTGTCTTGAGATGCAGCAAATCCCGACTGTGGTGTACACCATATATTTATATTTATTTAAAACTCACTTTAATGTGTAAAATGACTAAAGTGGCATAACGAATATTTTCTCAATTCAAATGAGTAGCGGCTTGGACCCGGAAAAAGAATTTCATCTGTCACCACAAGTGGATGCTCTGACGCAGCCTTTGCGCTGTTGCAATTTTTTTTTATTTAACTACACATCACAACAATGCATAGTGCAAGCTCTGTGATTGGTTGGCTTGGTAGCACTGACGAGTGTGGGCAAGATCGAGAGTTGCACGAACCTGTTGGAGCGAGTGTTTACAAATGTCAAGTCCTGTGAAGGAGCTCCGGGTGGAAAGTTTTGTTTTGCGTTTACCTTATGATTAAAGTTGTTGCACGTTCGTTGATTCCCACCTCAAAATGAGCGAGTTTGAGCCACTTGTCTCACTTTTGCCAATTGGTAAAGTTTTTTTTCCTGCTGCTGTCGCCACTGGCTTGCATGGTTTGGGATCTCTAGAGCTGTGTATTGATGGAATTGCTCCAGTGTTTGGACTCTCAGTAGTGATTACTAAACCACACTGAACTGAGCTAAACTGAACTGACACCGTTTCAGTTTACTATAATATTTGATGTGAAGCTGCTTTGACACAATCTACATTGTAAAAGTGCTATACAAATAAAGGTGAATTGAATAGAACTTGTACATTAAGGTAGCGTAAAAAAAAACAAAAAAACACACCAGTAAAGAAACTTGACCCAGAGGAAAATAACCTGCTGCCAGCTAGCGTTTTGGAAGTGTTGTTGCAGTGCGCAGAAGTATAAATTCACGCAATGCATGTGCTGTGGGTCACGCCGATCACTGAACGCAGAAGTTTAAACCAGGCTTTAGAGTCATCGCTAACATCATGACGAAAACGCTTTTAAATAGTTCTGATTTCAGTTTTTCATATCAAACCTTTTAATATATTGTACAGTGAAACATTGCGCAATAAATAGTTTACTTTATATGTGGGCTGTTTTCATAACTCTTCCATGACTTTCCTGTCATCTAAACTCTTACACACACCACAATAGAAAAGAACTTAAGCACAATGACTGAAAATGAAGATTAATTTATTAGACAGCGGTTTCATTTCAGAAAATACAACTCTCTGTATTGCAAAATATAGAATTTTCAAGTGAATACGCAAACCTTGAAAAACACACTGGAGCAAGTCGCCAGAGACAGATCAGTACATCCCTACATACAACCAAGAAGACTAGTAGTGAGACCAGGAAGGCTGTGATCATGACACACTTGGTCTATATTTCATGTTCAAAGGTCAATCTGCCAGTTTAAATGAATCTTAGCAAAATACAGCGCTGGTTCTGTATACTGTGACATATAAACAACACAATGACTGAGCTCACAACTCTGTGAAAGTCTTTAAAAGCGTGATGTTTCCTGCACTTTATTTTCAGTACATGTACTTGCAATATACTTAAGCTAATTGAGAATATTGAGAAATACAAGATCAGCTGGACACAGAACACATTTTGGCTTTTTGTTTGCCACACAATACATCAGGTTGGAATTAAAAGGTTTTATCTGCATTCTGAAATGTTAAGTTTTAAAGCTTTTACATTCCATAAAAGAAAAATAACATTAAGTTGTCTCGATTAAAAGCCTTCAATGTACAAAACTAAAAGTTAACACATCAGATAAAAATGTATAATTAAAAAAATGTGATGAATGTTATCCAACTAGAGAGTAAACGGAAAATGGAGTCAAGTGCTGTATCCAAAAATCCCCCCGTTATATCCTCATTCACCCTCATCCCTGTGAGTTTCCACTCACTGTGATCACCACTCACTGTGAGATCCAGTGAGTAAAGTGTAGCACTGAGTGCACTCAAAAGGATGCTGTTTTGTTTGCACGTTGCTGGTTGATAAATCCCTCAGATTGGCCACCTTGTGTTAGTAACTACACAAATATTAATTTAATAATTCAATAATTTATTTAAAAACTGTGACGGATAGGATTCCACTGTGGATGCCATGTTCAGACGCAAAAAAATCATTCAGTGCACAAACTCATGGCATTATGAGTGTTCTCTGTAGGCTGTACAATGGTAGTACAATCATAATGATTGCAATGCAGCAAGGATATAGGGGCAATTCTGGATACAGCCAAGGTGGAGGCATTTTCAGCTTAACCTTTAAATATAATTGTGCGATTATTTTCCGAGATGCTACAGAGAGTGTGGAACGAGTTCGAGTATCAGGTTGCTGTCACTCGAGTGTCTGGAGTTCTATGAACTTGTTTTCTACTGAAAAAGATCTTTGTTAAGTACTCTTCACATTGATTAATTAAGGTTCCATCATGTTTCTTTGATTAAATACAGATTTTCTAAAGTTGTGGTATTCTTTTTGAATCACCCTGCATATATACCGTTGAATAGAGTCTGAATTATTAGCCCCCCTGTTTATTTTTCCCCAATTTCTGTTTAACGGAGAGAAGAGTTTAACACATTTCGTAAGTAAATAGTTTCAATAACTCATTTCTAATAACTGATTTATTTTATCTTTGCCATGATGACAGTAAATAATATTTGACTAGATATTTTGGTTTGTTCTGTAGACTATAGAAAAATAAAATATAGCTTAAAGGGGCTAATAATTAACCTTAAAAGGTTTATAAAAAATGAAAACTTTATTCTAGCCGAAATAAAACAAATAAGACTTTCTCCAGAAGAAAAAATATCAGACATACTGTGAAAATTTTCCTTGCTTTGTGTGTGTGTATATATATATAAATGACATTTATGTATATGTTGCCAAGCGTGTTGTACTAGTGAATGGGTAGTTTAGGCCTGATTCATTTAGAATTGAATCTAGTAAATGTGGGTTATTAAAATAAATGTCTAATATTCTGGAATTAGCCGGTGTAGTGTTGCTGAAATATGACTGTTGTAGTTGTTTAAAATCCATCTAAATTGTGTACTAAAATACTGAACTATAACCCTGCTGAAAAAACTGCTTAAACTAGCCTAGGATGGTTAGCAGGTCGACCAGCCTGGTTTTAGAAGGATTTTGGCCATTCCAGGCTGGTTTCCAGCCATTTAGACTTAGCTGGTCAGACTGAGAGATGACCAGCTAAAACCAGCTACGTCCAGCTTAAATAAAAAAAACCTGACCAGCTAAGACTAGGCTAGAAATGGCCAAAACCCCTCTAAAACCAGTTAACCAACTAAAGCTGGTTTAAGCTGTTTTTTAAGCAGGAAACTTATCTTATACATACATATAAAAAATGATGCCATGTAGGTTTATCTTTGACTTTTTTTTTTAAAACCTTCATCATACGGTGAACGCTTTTGGACTGAAGATATCTTTCCGTTTTTTTTTTTTTTTTTTCAAGTGAATGACACTTAATAATGCCAGCTCGCATATTATGAAATCAGAAATTACAATATTGATAATAAACATTGCACATCCAATTCAAGCACCACACTGTTATTTGTTTGTTTTTTGGACAGTGTGACATACTGAGAAATATATCAAGCTGTTAAAATAATGCAGTGAAATGCAAAATATGTTCTGTGTGATTCGCCTCTTAAGCTCGAAGTACACTTTGGTTTAAATATATAGCCATGAAAAACCTCAGAAACAAAAGCATACAGTACACTCACAGATACATCATAAGTCTGCATACAGAGTTTGTGCATGTGTCTGTGATTTTCTGAACCGTTTATTTTCTAAAGCATATTCTGTACACTAAGCTCCTGAACGCACCTTGCATTCTTGTACTAATTAATTTGTCCACAAGATGGCAATACTGGCCCGGGCCAATGTTTCACAGTCTTTAAAAAAATTATAATAAATCAATCAATGCAGACAGAGATCTCTTTTAAAACATCCCAACTTTAACAGGGTACATAAAGACATTTGATTGCTCATAACTTGAGGGGGAAAATAGATGAAAGTTGATAGATTAAATGTTGTTAAGAATGTTATCAAATGCAGTATACTTTAAGCCTGTGCACACACATTAACACAAAGCCTTTTAAAGTACACTTAGGTTCAGGCTTAGTACCTAATTAGTACAGTAAGTACATTGCACATACATGTAGAACAGGGCTATAAAATAAAGTGCTATCATGATCACTTCAAACTAATTTATTTCAAGCTTTTCTTAAATCCAAACTAACATCGACACTAATAAAGATTTAGAAGATGTCTAAACTATAAAGCTGCTCAAATTCTGACCTACTGTAGTGACCCATCGATATGAGCACCCATTTCAGAAAGATGATGAGATGATTTCTGCACTGTAAACCAACATTTGTAACAAATAAAATGACAGGAACAGGAAAACAGAGCCTGCTTTAAATACTGTAATGCAGCATATATTTCAATGGAAAAATATTCATAAGTCGTTCCAAAATATTCCTATGTTTCCATGTTTCTGTCCCTCAAAGTAACATTCTGCTCAGTATGTTTAGTCATTAGAATATAAAAAAAATTAATAAATAAGTACACTTCCCTTATGTCAGTCGTGACTGGATGGCTAGTGTACATTTGCATAGGACTGATGGGTAACGTGTTCTGTGCCGCTGACCTATCAGTGGTGGCACTGCCTCTAATGACGACGATGAAGATGATGATGATTGTCTCAGTAAACCCAGTTGACAGGGACCCACTGTGGTTGTGTGGTCAGCTGCTCCACAGCTGCCTGCAGTTTCTCAAAGGCCTTGTCCAGATTGTCATTAACTATAGTCAGATCAAAGTAGTGATTGTACGCCCGCTTGATCCTGGCGCTTTCATCCACTGTTTTCTTTAAGTCCGTTTCCTAGGAACACAGGAAGGGATGATGAGTCTATACAACTGCTTTGGTTTCCCTAATATTTTTCATGCTTTACAATGATGGACCCCTTTAGCAGAGTACTTGACTTGGTTTATAGCTTTAAATGTGCATCAAAATGTCTTTATTTTTACTTTAGAACAGAACATCATGTGCATGTTCGCTAGTTCTTGTGTCTTCTTACTTTTGTATTAAATCACAAAACTGGTTAAAATGTTAGTTCACCCCAAAGCGCACAGTATTTGCATACCCTCAAATGGTTGCAAACTTTGACAAGTTTCTTTTCTGCAGAACATTCTGAATGATAGAAATCAGTAGCCGCTGACATCCAACATTCTGCAAAACATCTTTTTTGTGTGTGTTTTTTCAACAGAAAAAGGGAAACTCAATTAGGTCAGTAAAGGGTAAACTACCCCTTTAAAACTGCAAAGTCTGTTATTATCTCTTTTGACCAATTTATTTCATCTTGTGGAATTTTTTTCTTCCTCTTTTCCATTTAATAGCAATGCTATTCTTGCCAAAGACTGTAGAATGCACAAGATGTGTCACTCATAGTTTTGAATGAGAAAAATTAAGCCCCGCCTACTAGAACAGGAGCCAATCAGCATCGCTGACATTTCTCTGAGGGGAAGCTCAGACCAGACGTGCTGTTACAACAGTTTGGTAGTCAACAAATGCAATGGAATCTTAGTGAATACTTGCTTCACAGACATAAGAAATAGATCCACATAAAGCTTGAAATCTGCACTTTTAACCAGGAACTTTTGCACCAGGTGCACTTGAAAACTAAAGTTTGTTAGTTGGTTTTGTAATCTGTATGAATTGAACTTGAGGTACAGTCTGTCCTGTCAAACGGACATCACATGACAGCAACTGCTCAAACGCTCACAAACTTGTAAACAGAGTCGCTGTTATTTCTGCAGGAGATTCATCATCAAGACCAAGTTGTGGATTGCTTCAGAAGAGCAGCGCCATCATTATTAAGAGGATGATAATGTGTAACATGGCCATAAATGAGGTTGTGATCTTGTCCTTTCGAGTGCGCATTAGCTTGTTCAAACTGAAAATATGCCATTTTTGTTTGATTTAGAAATTAAAAATTGAGACAGTTGTTTAATTTTTTTGGTGATTCCAAACATGTAATGTGATCATCAGCTTGGTAAACAGTTTTGAAGAATTTGATGTTTCACCATTCAGACAGAATTCCCGAGCGGAGTTTCAAAGATGACCACAGAGTGAAATGACTTGCCTTAAAGGGACTTTGGTCTTGCATAGCCAGACATTTACATCAGCCAAATCACAGAGGGTTCTGTTCAGCATCATAATTCAAAGATGTCATAATATATGGTCAACATCCCTGCCATACCACACAGGTGTGTGTGTGTGTGTGTGTGTGTTTTCTCATTTACACTCAGCAAAACTATAAACTCAAGCAAAACTAAAACTAAGCACATATGGTGTTAATATTACATCAGATTTAACTAATCTTTTTTTTAAGTTAAAGAACCTAACGCTTCTCTTAAAAATCAGGTTACATCATTACAACTGATTTGTTTCCCATATTATGTGTCTAATACAAAGCGATGTAAAAATGAACCGCAAATCGGTTGAAAACAGATTCACTATTTCACTATTTAAATCATTTGAGGTGCAAAAAAGAATGAATCTCTGAGAAGGACTGACTGTTTTTGAAGAGTTTATGTGGTATTATTTGCATTCTGTGTTTGCTTCAAATGTTGAGATTATTCAGTCTAATTTGGATTAAAAACTGCTTAATTTGCATGTATGCTGCATCTTTGTTTGGATAATGATTAAAATGCAGCGGTTTCATCTAAATGGAAAGAGCAAAGGAAACATCCATTTGTTTCTATGAAGAGATTGTTTAAATTATAACATATTTGCATTAGGATTTGTGTTATATTTCAATTTCACAAAGAAAGTGCAGCAATAGCCTATTAAAAGACTTGAATATTTTACAGTAAATGAAATCTCTAATTTAGAAAAAAAAAGGTGAGCATCAAATCACGCAATCAAAGTCATGAATGAATCATCCCTACTTGATGTCTGAGGACAAGACTATAGAAAACTATAGACTGTGCTTTCAGATCCCCGCTACAGATGTTTACACATCTATGACCGATTATGGAAACATTGGAGATGTGAATTAAAATATCCACTAAATTAAATCCCTTTATAAGCAACAACAAGACAATTAATAAATAGTCACAAAATTACATTTAGCAGGTTTCTTCTGAAGGAACATAAATCATATTTCATAATTTAAAAACATGCATGTAATGTTTCTACATTACTGTTTCTCTATAGCAGGAGTGTAAAGTGTTTAGGTTAAGGGCTGGTCCTTATAAAATCTTACATTGTTGCTAACTACAATATAACTTACAGCACAGGTGTCAATGCACAGTTCAGTTCCAACCCTAATTAAACAGTCTTGTTTGAAACCTACAGGTAAGTGTGTTGGAATGGAGTAGGAAGAAAACTGCAGGGCTGCGGCCCTCCAGGAATTTGACACCCCTAATTTAAAACAAAACTGAGAAACAAATTTTTTCAAAGCAAGATTTTTAGAGGTTTGCAAAATTGATAAAATGTCATAATGAGTGAATAATAATAATACTTGAACATTCACTCAAACTGGCCAATAAATTCATAAACAAAAGCAAACAGCTCTTTATAAATGGATCCCTGAATCAATGACTCAAAAGATTAATTCAAAAACAGCAATGCAATGTTTCATTCCTGAGTAAACGTGATGCACAACTTTCTGCTCTGTAGAAAGCAAGGAGCTTTGTTTGAAAGTATGTTTTGATGGTGAAAGAAGAAACTGCACTCTTGCTAGTGTAATAATTAGCTAAAAATCGCATAAATATAAGAGCAAATTTGGGCATCATGGTGGCGCAGTGGGTAGCACAATTGTCTCACAACAAGAAGGCTGGTTTGAACCTCGGCTGGGTCAGTTGACATTTCTGTGTGGATGTTCTCCCAGTGTTCGCGTAGGTTTCCAACGGGTGCTCCGGTTTTACCCACAGTCCAAAGACATGCAGTACAGGTAAATTGGGTAAGCTAAAATTGTCCGTAGTGTATGTGTGTGAGTGTGTATGGATGTTTCCCAGTGATGGGTTGGCAGTTCATTCCGCTGTGGCGACCCCAGATTAATAAAGTGACTAAGCCAACAAGAAAATGAATGAATGAAAAAAAAAAAAAAGCGATTCACACAATGCATTGTATATGTATGTGGAGAGCATCCTGGCTGGCTGCATCACCACCTGGTACGGAAACGGCACCAGCAGCAATCGCAATGGTCTACATAGAATTGTGTGAACTGCTGGACGCGTAGTAGGAGGTGAGCTTCCCTCCCTCCAGGACATCTATACCAGGAGGTGCATGAGGAAAACCAAACGAATCATTAGTGACTCCTGCCACCGAAACCACAGACCAGGGGTCACCAAACTTGTTCCTTGAGGGCCGGTGTCCTGCAGATTTTAGCTCCAACCCTAATCAAACACACCTGAACAAGCTAATCAAGGTCTTACTAGGTATACTTCAACACACCTGCCTAGATGTTTTAAGCAAGTTGGAGCTAAATCCTGCAGGGACACCGGCCCTCCAGGACCGAGATTGGTGACCCCTGCCATAGACTATTCTCTCTGCTTCCCTCAGGCAGCCGGTTCCGCAGCATCCGATCATGCACCAGCCGACTGAATGAAAAGTTTCTTCCCTCAGACTATCAGGCTGATGAACACTTAACACCCCACACAAACTTTATTGTTCTATACTATTAAGTCATACCTCAGGTCAGATGAGAAAAGTTGAACTTGATATCTTATTTTCAGAACTGTATTGCTGCACTCTTCACAACATAACTGTGACTGACCGTCAGTAACTTGGTTGTGATCCCAGCATCCACCACAGCTTTGTGCATGGCCCGTAATGTGTCAAGCTCTGGGGCAGCGATGAAAACCACAAACGGCATGAACTCTGACGTCTTCAGTACCTTCAGTGCCTGTGAAATACATTTATTAAATATAAAACACCACAGCCTGGCAGCATCTGCTGGTTAAAACAGAAAAAAAAAAAAGTATGATCTGTATTTTTTACAAAGCAACTGCATGCTTTTTCATGAAACTAATTATTTAAATTGATTAAATTGCAAACTAGTAGTTATTCAAATAATTCATTTTAATGTTAACTACTGTATATAATTAAGTACACATTATTATATTGTACAGAAAATGTTTAATTGTTTAAGAAGGGCATGACAAACTAGTCAATTGCAATATTATATTGCGGTTTATTATTATTTTTAATAAACCTACATTATAAAACTGACACGAGAATAGTTAATTGGTTCATTATAATCAACACAACATCACTCTAAATTACTCAAACTAAGGTATAAAAACCCTCAGAGTGTTGGGCACATTACTTTAAAAAGTTTCTAGTTACTTCTCACAAATAATAACGGAGTAACTGAATTACATTACTATAAACGTAACTGATTAACTAATGCCTTACTCTTTCTGAAAAAGAAAAATGTTAAAGTACAAACTGTATGTTGAATAACATAGACACTAAATTCTACACTAATTAAACATTCTACACTATTCTATAATACAATAATGTTGTGGTGGGACAGTGTAAAAGAAATCCATCAAAATGTAATATTTTATTGTAAATATTATCATTTCTATGATTATGAATATGATTGTAAAGTACTTTAAAAATATACTGACATGACTTGTTTTGCTACTATCCATTTAAAAGCAACAACTGCGTTTTTAGGCCCTGTCCATAATTTTTTTGTTTTGCTGTTTGTCCACACACGCACGCATACACACACACACACAAACAAACAAAACAGTATTGGGTTTCTGAACTTTCTGAAAACTCAGGCCAGGGTAAAGATTTTCCAAAACTCAGGGTACAGCATGGTCATGTGGACACTACAGCTGGAGTTTTTGCCTCATGAAGTCATTGTGTGACTGTGAGTTTGCTACAAGCCTAGAACTATTGAATAATAAAAAACATTTGTAGATTAGGGCTCAACACTAATCCTTGCTCTCAACTGACTGAACAAAGTATTTTTCCAACAATACATTTCAATCAGATGCATGGCAGAAATAGCATGGTACTGTAAGAAAATAGCTTTCAGTCCATTGCTTATTCAATCTCATGATAAATATGCAGGTTAAATGTTGTAATGTGCATTTATATAGTGCATTTATCATGTATGGCCATACACTCAAAACACTTTACAATCATGAGAGGGGTCTTTCCACACCACCACCAGTGTGCAGCATCCACTTGGATGATGTGACGGCAGCCATAGGACAACGGCGCCAGGGGAGTGAAGTGGCAGTGACAGAGCCAATTCAGTGGATGGGGATGATTGGGGGTCATGATTCGTAGGGGCCGATGTAGAGAATTTGGCCAGGACATCAGGGTTACACCCCTACTCTTTCTTGAGAAGTGCCATGGGATTTTTAATGACCACAGAGAGTCAGGACCTAGCTTTATCATCTCATCTGAAAAACAGCACTCACTGACAGTATAGTGTCCCTTTCACTATACTGGGGCATTAGGACCCACACAGACTGCAGGTTGAGCGCCCACTGCCTGCCTCTTTAACATCACTCCCAACAGCATCCTAGTTTTCCCATGTGCTCACCCATCCAGGTACTGACCAGACTTAGCCCTGCTTAGCTTCAGTGAGTAACTGGTCTTTAAGACAAAAATTTGGGAATTTCTGGATAAGTTGATGAAATGTGAAAATATAAAGTTGCAAATATATTTACACCAACTGCTAATATGTTAAGACTATGCTAATATACTCTAGAGGTGTATAGAAAATGTGCATTTTGGCTTTTACCCCCGAAATCACTAACCTGAGGGTTGACGTCTAGGATGCAAGTGCGTCCTGCACGAACAACTTCATGGATAGAGTCCATTTTGGTTCCATACAGATTTCCCTCATACTCTCCATGCTCAAGGTATCGACTTGTCTTGATGTCCATCTCCATCTCTTCCCGTGATGCAAAGCAGTATGACTGGCCATCCTTTTCATCATCACGGGGACTCCGGGACGTGACTGAGAAATAGATGCAATTCTCCAGTTTTATTCATAAAATGGCAAATGTGAAGAAAAGCTTTTAATATGTTAACTGTTTAATAAATTTATGTCAAAAGCATTTGGTAATTGTAGACTCACAAGGTACAGTAGTTCCATATCGCAACGGGTTTAATACAATTAGACGGTTCTTGAGGCTTCGACGGCCCACACCCTGTGCACCGATCAGAACAAGAGTTTTTCTCTGAAATGGAGGCATCTTTGCTACTTCCTCGTAGATCTGCAATTCATGCCGATCAAATTCTATTAGAAAAAGAGACATTTTGAGTTACATTTTGTTTTAATACTATCATTCAAAATATTTGGAGTCAAACAGTGCTATTTTAAAATAATACCATTTTAAATGACTATTTTAATATAGCTTTTAAAAAGTATTTTATTCCATTGATGGCACAGCTGAAGTTAAAGTCAGTACTCTTCAGAAATCATTCAGCCCTTGTTGGCTGTTGGTGATGTTTTCATCCACTCTGAGGTGACTAAGTTCACAAGTTTCTCTGTGTTTCAGCAAATGGATCGATTTTTAGTAAAAACCAAATTGACACAATTTTGAGAAAACGCTTTGACAACAAAACACTCTGGGCAAATTCAACAGTATGATGATCAACAGTCAAAATTTTTAATTTGACCTCTTCCTAACAGGGAAAACCAGTGACAATCAAGAATGCACACTTCTATAACAAATGTATACAATTATGTTAATTGGTTCATTACATCAACAAAACCCCTCAAAATTTAGCAAGGACTCAAACTAAAGTATAAAAACCCTCAGAGTGTTGGGCACATTACATACCACGTTATCAGTTACTTCAAACAGAAATAGTAACAGAGTTAGTAACTGAAATACATGTATAATGATGTAACTAACTACCAAAGAAAGGAACTAATGCGTTACTTTTAAATGAAAAACGTCAAAAAAGTACAAACTGTATGTTCAATAAACACACTAAATAAAATATTATTCTAAAACATTCTACACTATTGTATAATATATTAATGATACGGTGTGACAGTGTAAAAGACATCTATCAAATATATATATTTTTTGTAAACATTATCATTTCTATGAATTCATTGAATAGGGAAAATATGATTAGTAGGAATGTATAATTATATGATGTCATGGTTTTGCGATCAAACAATGTCATTATAATTGAAATCAATAGGGCAAAAACTAACATAACAAATGGGTAGTCAATTTAAAATCGTACAAGGTAACATTAACAAAACATTAAAAAACAAAAAAATCTACAGTAACATTACACAAGTCTTTGTCACTTAATTTAATAAGAGAATCAATTACTTTCAAAACGAGACTGCAAGCATTTGAAAAAACATAAATGTGTTAAAAAGCAGTACTAACCTGCATTCTTCGCTGTTAAGTACATCATTTTCTTTTTCTTCTTTTTTCCTGTTAGTGTCCCACAAAGGATTCCTAGAACAAACCCACAGGTAGATGTGTTAATGCAATGGGTAACAACTTTCCATAATGCCAAAGCCTGGACAGTTGATTTGCATATAAAGTAAGTATAATCCTCTAGATTCACCTAAAATCAAAATACCAAAATCCACTATACCTGATCCATCCAGGTCTCTCCTTACAAATGCTTTCCTCTTCTCCTCCAGAAACTGACTGGGGATCAGACCAGTACGTCCTCCATTTATGTTACATGCCTAAAAGAAAAAGAGAACACTACATATTTTCAATATGCTAAATACTTCACAATTTAAAAGAAACCAAATAGAAAAAGAGGGAGAGAGGGAAAAAAATGTATTTGCTTCTCACTTGCCACCAGTTGGGGTCCTCCTTGTTCACTATATGCAAAATGTCTCCTTTGGAGAAAGCCAAACCTGCCTCTCTACATGGGATCAGGTTATCTGTGTCAGGATTGTAGTTGAAATGTGGCTTCAGGTACACCTAAAGGGCAAAGAATGCGTCACAGTCTTACTGACATGAATAATTGAAGCTACAAATTATGCTGTAAACTAAACAATCTATATGTTTCTCTATAATCAATATTGCTCTCTGACACAATGTGTCTGTGATGATAGAGTTAGAAAAGAAGATTTACATGTTACATTGAATAGCATTGGTTTGCAGTAATGCTTGGCAACATTTTTTGTATGCTGACATTACTGAAGCCTGAAACTGACTTGGTGAAATAAACGAAGGTAAATGTAGCAAGCCATGTTGGTGTGTTTTAAATGGACTCCTCCATAAAGAGCAACAGAATGTTGTAACATGAAATATTTAGGGAGCGTTGTGGATCCTTATCAGTGATGAGCACCTTACAGTAAACAGAGCGCTCATTCAGTGACCACATACTGAGTAAAGTCCAAATCTAAAAAAGACAGAAATTTAGGTTTGGCACATGGAATGAAGTCCAGTAAACCCTGTAAACCCTCGCCTCCAGTGTTTGCTCTTTGTGTGGGGTTTTTCAACAGTATTTATTCAAGGCAAGTGAGTAAAGGACAAATTCTTGTTTAGACGCAAGCTCTCAGGAAGTGGACAAATGGTAAAAAGGCTGACGTGCAACAGCGCTGTTTTTGGATCTGAACATATTTGCATTGGAATTTGAACAAGAAGCTGTTGCATTTCTTGTGGATCTGCAAAACCTGCTTTACTTGTGCTATTATTTTTATTTTTTTTGCTTAAATGTTGTGAATCATCATTCTCTGTAACTATAAAATGACTGAAATAAATTTCATACCATCTCTTGTTTTTGAGATACATCTATAACAGTTTTTATATTAAACTCTTTATTTTGGGTATTAACAGGACCCCCACCCCGATGAAACAACATGCCCCTCTACCTCCTACATATGGTAGATGAGTTTTTGAGTAGTTTATCTAAATTTTTGCTGTTCTGTTTATTTTACTGGGCTGTCATTGTTCTGGTGATTTTCTCCTTCTCTGATCATAATATAGCAAATCCCCCTGAAACCTAATTGCACCTCCATTCTATACTTCATTCTATAGTCATCAACTATGACAAGGCTATAATAGAAGGACCAATTAAAAACATTAAAAATACATTAAACCCTCCTGCAAACCACATTTTAATAGAGTAAGCAGTCATCTTAGTGGGCATCTCTTTAAGTCATAGCAGAATAAAACCAATCAGAGAGAGAAGGTAGACAGCTAGCTAGCTAACTGACAATTCTCAATTATAAAAAAAAACAACAACATTATAACTTGAACAAAAAATAATTGTAAACAATTAAAAGATAACAACTTAATTTTGGGATTAATCTGTCTCCAAGCCCAGATAGCAGAAAGTATAAGGGTGTACGTGTCTGACTCCTCCCATCTGCCCTACTTAGCACAGGTTGTGTTATTAATAGGAATAACCATGCTCAGTTTCAGCCCAGAAGCTTTCAGTCACCCAAAGGCCAGGTCTCTTCTTCTGCATCCTCAAGGACTCAACTAACCCATATCCCATCACCACTAGGGAGAAAAGACTGTTTTGTACTCCCAGTCGCTGATTACTGAGAAAAAACAAAAGCAGTTCAGATGTGGAGGATCTTGTGCATCAAATTATAATGATTATTCAAATAGTTATCCACACCTACAGGTAAATGTGGTCTTATGGATTATTAGAAAGCATCTATTTATAATTTGTATATACATGACAAATGTAAAAAACTTTAGTAAAATCATTTCCAAATCTATCTGGATTGAATGTATACTGTAAAAAGTGATTTTATGTAGCGCGCATTATGTGAGCACTTATCTCAGTCTCCTATGACGATTTACACTTTTGCTTTTGTAATAAAAGATAAATGCTTCTGAAAGCTGAAAACCTTTACAGGACACTGCGTGTACACCTCTGATTTAGAGATTTAATTAGCAAGAAAGAGAAAGCCTGCTGACAAAGAATCCAAATTTGAAAAAAAAAAAATCCAACATTTGTTGGATTGTTCAAATACCATAGAAATTATTTAGAAAATTATTTAGGTAGTTCATAAAAAAAAAAATCAAAAACAACACAATTAAGCCTAAACCCAGAGTAATGTGTGTAAAATAAAGTGTTGTCATTGTATAATGCAGTATATTCATTATACATAATATGGATATACTGCAATTATTAAAGGGATGAATGAATGAAAAATGAATATTTACTCACTATATACTCAAGTAGTTCCAAACCTTTATGAGTTTCTTTCTTCTGATGAACACAAAAGAAGATTATTTGAAGGAAGCTTAAAAACTTGTAAACATTCACTTCCATAGTAGGTCAAACAAAACAAGTTTCCAACTTTCTTCAAAATCTCTTTTCTGTTCAACAGATAAAAAAAGTCAAGCAAGTTTTAAACAAGTGGTGGGGGAGTCGATGACAATTTTTGGCAATTAATTTTTTGGGTGAACTCTAATGCCTCATTTATACTAGCAGTGACATTGTAGTTGCCTGTCCCTCTGGGTGGGATTGAGGTTGCTAGTGGGCGTTCCCACCTCAAGGTTGTTTGGCTAACATTTATGGTGATATTCACTGAGTGACTTTACGTGCCACTGAAAGTAAACAATGTTCAGAGAAAATACCAAATATAAATGGAATCAGTAGATAAAATGCTTAATTAAAAAGATGATCAAGAAAAAAAAGTGAGCCAACTGTCATTGCAGCTATTTATCTCCCACAAACGTGGGTCTACAAGCACAGAGATACAACTGGCCTTTGCAGGAGCTGAGAGAGGATCACATGAGCTCTACTGATGCTCATATTGGTTGTCGCTCAAGAAAGTCCCTCTTTATTTGCATAAAGCTAAAGAATTCCCAACTTTGTTTTGCATCGAGCCCAGTCTGCAACAGTTGCTGTTGCTTGCGTAGATGGAGGTTGTCTGCCCTCTGTTGAAATAAATGGTCGTTTGTCGCTGCAAGTCGCTCGTAGTGTGAATACGGCTTAACTGCCAATACATTAAAAAGGAAGCAGCTTGGGGAGAGAGAGCACCAGAAAAGTATTCTTGTGTGCATTTGTCTTTGATGCTCTTTTACTCTTTTAAAACAGAATTCTTACATTGTGACATGGGGACCATGCTTGTACAGTTTGACAAACTTCAATCGTAAAAGATTGTCAAGTACCTGACATTAGTCATTTTAAGAGCTAACGCGCAAACCCAATATAATAAAGCATGTAATAAGTCAACTTATGTTCACTTAATACATAACTGACTGTGCTCAAATAAGGAGAATCACCATCACCAAAACAGGTATTTTGACATAATCTGTGCAAGAATGGTGTAAGAAAACTCAGTTCAGCTATTGCACTAGGACTGTGGTCTATATTGCATAGTGTTTCACTTGAATGTTTAAATTGACAAAGCTGTAAAGCATTAAGTTTACAGTATCAACTGTGAACCAAGCTGCACTGAGTCACTGAAAACACTAGTGTTTGAATGAAATCATTATTTCTGACAGGATGTGTAGACATTTACAACTGTGGTATGTGTGAATTTGCAGTCAGAGTACCAATACCACGTAAAAGCAACATCCCATTGTTTCTGTCAGATAAAGAAATATCAGATATTTCGGTCTCATTATGTATTGAAATGTCAGTACTTTTAACAATTCTAGTAAAATTAGGGTTGCACGATAAATCGAAATTAAATTGCAATCTAGATTAATCAAAAGCTATGACTGTTAGGCACATCTTGTCAGTGAAACACGGTTGTGAGATCAGTAGTAAATCTCTGAAGCACAGAGGGCACTCTCACACAAAAAATTCCAAACACCCACGAAGTAGAAACCCAGTAAATCTCCAAAGCGGTTACACAAGATTTAAATGCTTTCATTGATTCAACATGACTAATAAATCACATGGCTAATTAATAATCTGACAGAAGGATTCCTTTAAAACACTTGACTGAAGATATAAAGCGAGTTTAGAGTAATTGTAAATTCAATTGTAAAATTTAAATGTGGTATTTTCGTAGCCGTAGTTCATTGAAAAGCTATGCAAAGATCAGTTATCATCACAGAACAATTATGTTAAATTTCATTATTTTTTAAATGACTCTCCATCTGAAAGCTCCAGCTGAGCACAGAGCCGGCTTTACTGACAAAATGTGCAAACATTCACCTTCAGTTAATCATGCAGCTCTAAATAAAATGTATTTTGTATTCTGGTGTGATTGAGTGGTGCGCTGACCTGTGCAGGCGGAGGTGTGTCCTTGTAGCTGGGGAGAATTTTGAGTGTGATGCTTCCATTGCAGTCCCTCAGCATGTGCTGTAATGCCATGGGGTCTTTTCCCACCTCTCGGCCGTTCACCTCTCGGATGACATCACCTGCATGCAGCATCCCCTGCCTGTCAATCATGCTGCCATGCAAAACACGCGCAATGACAAGGTCACCCTCCTCCACCCGGAATGTTACACCCTTAAAGAGAAAACACCATGAATATCAGAAATGCCAGCGCAAAGAGTTACGCATACTTCTGTTTAGCTTTTTTATACTTCATAAAAGGCCATATATTCCAGTACATTACAATGTTCCCTAATTTCATACATTGTTTTCAAGAAACCAGCCATTAAAATGTAATTTAGAGCAACCAAATGTATATACTCCTATAATCTTGTCAGATATATTTAGAAAAAATAAATAAATAAATAAATAAATAAAATCACCTGATTGCATATTTAAAAAAATAAATAAATCTCTACTTATGGATCACAGTGGAGCCCTGAAATATCAATCAATCATTAAAAATCTTAACATTTTTAAGCATAAATATATATATGATGATGGAACATTCCTTCCCTTTTCACAAGAGTTATTTCTAAACATTAATTCAGACATTTGTTTTGTTTTATTTACTCATAAGTGTTTGGAACTAATTGGAGGAGTGTAGATAGGTGTGTAAATAATGAGTTTAAAGCTGAAAACATGTCACTATTGACTTAGTAGGAAAAACTATGAAAAAATGGTTCCAGGGTTTCAGCTTTCTTCAAAATATCTTCTTTTGTGTTTTAAGTCAAACAAGCTTGGAACAAGGGTTAGTAAATAATTACATTATTTTTAGTTCTGGGTGAAATATCCCTTTAAGAAATTAATATTCTGTTTACGCATAAAAAAGAAATAATAATAATAACTTTAATAAAAATAAAAAATGTATTTGCTGTGGAAACCAAAATATCATAATTTTATATAATACACAATATACCTAAATAAATGGTTATATACTATTTTCTGTGGTTTATAATAATAATAATATTATTTTTTATTATTATTATTAATAACAACAACACTAAATCTTCCTAATGATATATATTTAATAATATAGTCGCTAAAACAATTCTATTTTATTTTCAGTAAATAACTTAAAACTTAACTTTCAATAAATAACTTAATTTGCTTATATATAAAATAAATAAAGAAACAGATTTTTTTTTTAAACCGAACACTATTTACTATTTTTATAATACAGCTAACAGTGTTGCTGTAACTAAAAATGACTTTCACACTATCTGAATCTGAAACACAACCAGTTAGCAGTGGGTCTATTCTAACAGAGCTGTACCTCTGACCGACTATCGACTCTAATCCTGTGAAACGAAGCTCAACTGTCACTCACAAGAGGCTCTCCGGCCTTCTTCTGGATGCTGATCATGCGAACCGTGTCAGCCGGCATGAGGGATGAGCTGGACATGCTGGTGGAATTGGTGCTGGTGGGAGGAGCTTCATATGATTTAGAGGCCACCTTGTCATGAGCTTCCAACAAGGACTAAAAATATCAAGAAAACTTGATTTAAATCAGAAAATGAAAAACATTAAAGTTTAACAAATAATCTTCCTAATAATAATAATAATAATAAAATAAATAAATTTGAGAAATTAAACAAATTTGTTGATTTTCTTTAGTATAACAGAAACAGGCTGATTAAAAAAATGTAATGGTAAATAAATTCCATTTAATTCACAAATAGAAAGGTTGAATACCTGGAAATGTGGTTCCTTTAGGATGTTAGAGAGTTCTGCTGCACTTTCATCCCGAATGATCAGACTGCTCATATCGGACAGGATCTCACCCACTAGCTCCACGTTATTACTTTGAACTGCCTCCAGCTTAACGTCCTCCAATCGCTCATGGGCCTGAGAGAAAATGGGCGGAGACAAAAAGCTTGAGCATTTGAGCCAAGAAAGAGATTAATGGATTACGTCTCCCAGCATTAACAAACACACTGTCAGGTGGACTTGAGGTGGAAGTTTTATTAACCACACACAAAGTGATTAAAAGCAATGATTTAATCAAGTGGGTTTGATTTTCCTTACAACTGCAAATCAATTCTATTAATTTATCATAAAATAATTAGATTTTTAGTACTTTTCAATACATATAATAATAAAAACAGCTACACTCTTTTCCCCAGATTGTGCTTTCAATTTTAATCTATACAAACACACAAATTATTCATTACTAAATCTAAAATTGACAAATTAAACCGTAAAACAATAATCATAATTTTTTTAATGACTTTGACTCTGAAAAGGGGGGATTTAACAAAGTCTTAAATGTCAGAATTAATATATATATATATATTAATTCTGACATTTA
>CAIGQZ010001680.1:328767-340352 GCA_903798205.1 Danio tinwini | reverse complement strand
ATATATATATATATATATATATATATCCTTATATATATATCCTGAATTTTGTGTTCTGATGGCTGTGTATTCAAGATTATTATGTATATTATGAGATCAATAATGCCAATATCTACAATAACAGCATTTTCTCATGTAAAGTACAAATATCAAGTTCATGATCAAAGAGCAACATACAGATAGTGGCAAATCACAGGTGGTTTCAGTAACAAAGTTTGTTTGTACACTCACAATCAAACAACTAGCACAATCGCCTCACAGCAAGAAGGTTGCTAGTTCGAGCCCCGGCTGGGTCAGTTGGCATTTCTTTGTGGAGTGTGAATGCAAGAGTGTTTGGGTGTTTGCTGGTGTTGGGTTGTGGCTGGAAGGGCATCTGCTGCGTAAAATATATGCTGGATAAGTTCATTCCGCTGTGGTGACCCCTGATTAATAAAGAGACTAAGCCGAAATTAAAATAAATGAATGAATATTATATGCATAGCAATATTATAAGCATGCAGAATATGCCCTGCCTCATGATTTGTGGCTAAATTGCATGGTTCTCTCACAGTTAAAGCCAGAGAAGGAAGTTCATTTTGAACCCTGTACACAGTCGAACACAACCTACTGCTATCCAGTAACTAGAATGACAAAAACAATCCATATACAGTATGTAGTACTGCATCAGAAAGCACTCAGACAATTATAAACAACTTGAGAGGCTAGAAAAAAAAAGGCATATCCATCACGAAGTAGAGCAATTTGCATATTGCAAACAGTAACCATTTTCATGGTGAACAAACCCACAGAGACCTCTCCCACAATAAAAAATAATTAAAAACCGCACAACAAGGCAGATGAAGTGGTGTGTCAGTGGAAACCGCTGAATAAAAACATTGAGCCAACGGTCATACATGCAGGTCATTAAGCCTCAAGGGCGAGCAGTTTCATTTGCACTTTTTTTTATAACCTCTCAATTTCTATACTGAGCTACAAGGCAAAATCTATTGGACAGTGACAAAGATAGGATGATATAACTGTAAGGAGTGAAAAGGTCTTCAGGTTACTGACCAATACTAAGGAAAAACTCTAATGGTCACTTGGACAAAAATCTAACAGGAGTAAAGACCCCAAGACTTCAATAAACTTCCAAAATAAAAAGTTGGTACCTGCCCGTGTTCACTTGAATATATTACTTACTTTATACTTCATTCAGCTTCTTGTAATTGTCAAAGACCCATTATGTTCTCTCTTTTTCTTATCATAGCTATGAACATATTTTGTTCAATATTGTTAAACATGATTACTTGTTTTCAATACATACTTTATTGGTGGAAATAAACACCTTTTAAAGGGTCACGAAATACCAAAATACATTTTTTTTAAATGTTGACAGTCATATATAGGTCCCACGCTGCTAAAAACACTAGTAGGACACATATTTCACTAAAAAGTAAAAATTGGTTGTTTGCGTTATTTCCAGTAAATTCCCTCTTGCGTTTTAAAAATAACATTTTGAAGCTACATCACGGCCATGTGATTCTTGTATAAATTCAAGTGTGAAGACTGAATATCTGTACCGGCCAGTACAATGTGACGTCTAAGTTTTCAGAATTAATTCATGAGAAAGACTTGGTTCGAACCAATCAACAGTCTTCAAAGCTATATCATGCATATTAATGAAGTTGCATCTCATTCACAATTGAGAGCCTATTGTGAATGAGGTGCAACTTCATTAATATGCATGATATAGCTTTGAAGACGGTTTTAACTTGTTACAGTGTTCAGAGAGATGCCACGTTGTGTTGCCAACAAGTGAAAGAAAAAAAAATTGTTTGGAGACATGGGTCGTTAGTGTTGCATTTATAATGTGCAGCAAAAAAGGTTTTGTTTCCATTTTTCCCCACAATGACAGCACTGATCGCATGTGGACATGTGGATTACAGTGGTCTGCTCGTGACAAAAATATGTTTGTTAGAAAAGCTTTTCGCATCTGGAAATGGTGAAATCCAGATTTGCCACTTGTCTTCTTTTGAAAATAAAAGCAGCGGTTCCAGTTCGTGTTGATTGTCCGGTCTCTACGGATTTAGTAAGTGTGTGATCAGTGTTCGTTGTTTATGTTTATTCGGATGGCAAATTTAGTTAGTATCTTCAGCTGTACTCTTTCAGTTTTTAAAGACATACCTTAGTCAAAATGATTTAGTTACATTTGACAGTATGTTAATATCACTACAATATTATGGACTGAAAGATCCGCTGTAAATGCTGCTCTCAAAATGTAAACATATAAACACCTTAAACTTTTACCATCGTGTAGGATTTTCACCACATTTTGTGACAGGATATTCTATACACACATGGCTGTTTGACGCTAATCTCTGCACCTACCGAGTCTCTGCATCTACAGAGAAATGTGGAGGGTTTTTTCTCCCATATCGCATGTGGTATCAAAAATTTAATTAAAACAACACTCTGCCATCAGTTCCTTGCATCCAAGATCTTATTTGTAATAGGGGGCATGCATTAAATGTTCCTGAGTGAAAATGAAAGTGACAAATTGCAGTTAAAAGCTGACAAATTAAGAATGAAACACCCGTTGCAATGACGTTTTGTCGAATTATGTGCTATAACATGTAATACGAATCATGAAAGGAACATACAAGAAGCAATTCATGTAAACATAATCATATTATTGACTTGTTCAGATTAAGACAAATAATTTGAATGATTACTGATGTCCATGTAAACGTAGTAACTGTCAATCTCCCTTGCTTCTGTGTTTGTGTTGCCTCTGTAAGAGCGCATTCACACTATGCTCACTGTGCCCAGGCGGGTTTCCAGGTTCGTTTGAAAAGTGTAAGTGCTCTGAATTAGGCTCAGGCGCGGTTCAGTTGGCCGGCCCTGGCTCGGTTGGAAGAGGTGTGCCAGAGCTTGGTTCACTTGGGCTTTGGCGCGGTACGCTTGTACCTGCACCTTCAGCAAACCTCCTAATACGTGCAGCACAAGGACTTAATGATCATTTATGAGCATCAACAGTGCTGGATCTGTTCAGCGAAATATTTGACTGCGTGTCACTGCATATCAAAGGACTAAAATTATATAACTAAAGAAATCTCCACTGTGCTGAGCGAGAGAGCTTCTCTTCTGTTAAACTGAACAGCGCATCATCCATGACTTAAGCATGTTCCAGCTCGAATGCAATGTGAGTGCATAAAACTCCCCTTTTCGTGCAAACCCTACTCTTTTTTGCCACTCAACACTCCCACCTAAACAAAGCTGGACTTTCTGACTTATCAAACTAGAGGTGTCCTGAGTACATTTTCACTTTTAGAGAGACCTAAGAACGCTAAAGGCTTTAGCACTGGTTAGCTACAGAAACTCAGTCACAAAAACCAGCCACCAGGCCGGGTTCCCCAAGAACTAACTACTTCACAGATCACTTTCCTGGTTGCATTTACATCGTCATCAGGATGCGCTGCATTTAACAAAAACAACTGGAGGATGGAGTATGCTGTGACTGAAGTGGTTTTCTTTGTGTGTTGTATCATTTGCCATGATTATAGTATAATGCAAGCATATCAAATCATCAAAAACATCAAAAAGAAGGACTAAATCACCTGTAAAAACTGGTAGTGCTACTGTACATATCACAGAGGCTGAAAAAAAAACATATCAATGAAAACAAAAGCAACAAATAAATTCTCCAAACATTAGCTTTCTGAGGGTGTATATCTAGTAACAATTAAAAAGACTGCCCGGTAAGAATACACATGTCAGTGTACTCCCTAAAGAGCTGGATAAGACCCTGTTCTGGAGTATTATCCAATAAAATGGTATTCCCAGTTCCTGCAAAAACTGAATAACTTAACCAAATTAACAAATAGTTCTAGGAACTGTGAAAGAAGTGTGAAAGATCCTACTGTTGTAAAGGAGAGGCTCACTGGATTTATAACACAAGAAAACAACTCAAATTTGTCAAAATTATGGCAAAAATTAAATGCTGCAGAAACAGCATGTTTATGTTGATTAGTTAATTCTAATAATCAGCAGAATCCATAATTAAAACCATGTATACGAATATACAATCCATAATTAAATATAATCACCCAGCTACTATAAAAAAAAACCTCATCTTCACTTTTTTGACCTTTTCTCACCAACTGTAATAACGCTTGTAATGAGCAATCAATTGTAATGAAGCTTGGAAATGTGAAAAAGGTTCATTTCATTCTGATCAGCATGATTCCAGTTTCACCAATCTGCAAGTATGATTGCTTAAGTGTTGGCACAACTTTCAGCAACCAGCGTTATTCTGATCTGTAGCATAAAAGCTGCAAGAGTGAAACCTAAATAGGAATAAAGTAATAGCAATGCAGACTTATTTAAGCAAACAAAACACTACTAAATATCATCACCTGCTAACTTCAATATAACTTAATGTAACCCATTCATTCATTTACTTTTTGGCTTAGTCCCTTTATTAATCTGGGGTCGCCATAGTGGAATAAACCGCCAACTTATCCAGCATATGTTTTACGCAGCGGATGCTCTTCCAGCTGCAACCCATCACTGGGATCACCCACAAACTTCCGTTCACACACACACTACAGACAATTTAGCGTACTCAATTCCCGTATAGCGCATGTCTTTGGCCTTGTGGGGGAAACCTGAGCACCCAGAGGAAACCCACGCGAACACAGGGAGAACATGCAAACTCCACACATATGCCAACTGACTCAGCAGAGGCTTGAACCAGCGAGATTCTTGCTGTGAGGCTACCCACAGCGCCACCATGCTGCCTTAACGTAACTAAAGTCTTAAATACAAATCTAATATAAATGTTGTATCCTACTTAAGTATATTAAGAAAAATATCCACAAACATGTAAAAGGTCCGAAGGTACTTACCTGTGCCAGATTTGGCATTAGAAAATGTCATTGTTCCTATATTGCAGGGCAAGTTCACAGCTAAGACTAAATTTGTCTTCAATAGCAATGAGAACCATGCACCTGGGGAATAAGAAGAAGCAAGCCCACATCAGAATATTTACTCACGTCACCATTCTGTGCTTTTTTTCCCATTTTCATTTATGATTATAAAAAAAAGATTTTCTATGTGCGCTTTACACTTGGTCTTTGAAATCTCTGCAGTACTGCCACCCTTTCAGAAGGTCCTTGAACTATGAATGAGGTAAATTTAAGTGAAAGGACTTTACCCATAAACAGACCATCTTTACACACAACAGTTCATCCACAGAATCAGACACACGCAATAAAGAGATTCTACAAAAAAAGAAAGGGAAAAAAAAATCTGTTTTGCTGACTGTTGATGTTTTTTTTAAAGATTTGACATCAACACTACAACCCTACAGTGTATTTATGGATATACTGTCCACTAGAATTGCACTGGTTTAATGTAAATATAAGCAAAAACTCTGTTGTACTTTAGTAAATCCAAAAAAAAAAAAAAAAAACACATTATAAGGGACCTGGCAAAGTGGTTTGCGCAGTTGCCTTGCAGCAAGAAGGTCGCAGGTTCGAGTCCTGGCTGGACAAGGAGACCTTTCTATGTAGAGTTTGCATGTTCTCCCCATGGGTGTGTGGTCCTCCATGTTTTCCGTTTTCCCCCCACAGTCCAAAGACATGCGAAAGAGGTGAATTAGATAAACTAAATTGATCATAGTGTGTGAATGGCTGAGTATGTGGGTGTTGGAGAGGGTTGTACACTCATTGCAGAGTTGCTGTCGGTAAAACAAATGCCCGAGTATATGGCAGTTCAATTAGCTGTGGTGACCCCTGATAAATCAGGAAAAGAAAGTCGACGGAAAGTGAGTGAGTAAAAGGGACTCACGCACTTTTTCTGAGCTGACAATTATTACAGTTGACTCTCTCCACAACCTTTGCAAAACAGGACTGTGTCTTTATAGCTTGTGCTTCAGTTACTCCAACAACAACAAACAGAACATCTGATCAAACCAACAGCCTAATGACCAGCACATTGACATATAGCCCACCCCATGATCAGAGTTCAATTCCAAACTAAAGACATTTGCAGAATACTGTTCAATAAAAAAAGAAAAAAAGGGCACTGCACAGGTTGAGCACTATCTGTGCATGTGCCTGTTGTAAAGAATTGTTAGCCTAAAGTGCAGTTTTTTTTTTAAGAATTTCTCTCATTTATGGTTATGACAGTAATTGTAAGGATTGTTGTCTTAAAATGCTTTCAAAAGGAGCACATTGCTTAATATTAACATACAAAAATAGATACAATGACATATAGCTGGGAGCGATTAATCAAACTGAAACCACAGGCTGCGTCTAAAACCGCCTACTACTCAGTAGGTACTGCATTTCAATTTAAACATACTACTCGGCCGTTAGAAAAGTATGTTCTATACAATATGAATGCAAGAAGTATGAATGGAATTCGGACGTACTACATCCGCCATTTTGTCATAGTCACATGACCTACCTGCGTCAGTTGCGTCGCTTCACTCCATTCATGAATTCTCTTGCGGGGCATCATGGGATAGCGCAGCGTGCATGGAATACACACTTTAGAATCTCACCGGAAGTAGTAAGTCATCTGGGCACTTCTCGCATACTGATTTTCGAATTCTATTAATTCGAACATACTACTCGGCTCGCAAACTGCGTCCTGTATAGTATGGAAGTATTCGGTTTTAGGCACAGCCATAGTGTGATTTGTAGTAAATCTCATTAGAAGGCTAGAGGGCGCTTGTGGAGAGGTAAGCATGATCGAATACCCAATGAGGGTGGAGAGCATGTTAGGAGCCCGGCGGCTAATCAGCAGGCCAATCAGAAATAATAAATAACACCTGTTTATTCTAGTGATTGGGCTGGAGAGACACCCTTCTTAAGGAGAGAAGGAGCAGCCGGGAGAGAGAGAGGAGAGAACACACACACACACACCCACACAGCTACACGTGGGGTCTGAATATACCTGAAAAATAAAAGTATTGTCTTACCTGATATCGCCGACCCTGTCTTCTTCTTCTTCCCTCATACAAACGAACTTTACTACAGCGCTCTAGCTGAAACTTACAGACCTGTCCAAATCCACATGAAAAAAAGGAAATTCCCTTGGAAATATAGTGGTTTGCTGAATAAAACATATACCAGAGTAATTGGTGATTACTTCTGCTGTGGCGACCCCTAATAAATCAGGGACTAAGCCGAAGGAAAGTGAGTGAGTAAAAACACAGAAGATTAAACTGTTTTCATTGATTTAGCATGACTTATGAAACTAGGAATCATTTCACAGAAGGATTCATTTCAAACACTTGATTGTGAGGCAAGTTTGGAGTAAAAACATGTTAATATATATTGTAATTTTCCTGTGCAGCTTTTACTACAGCCGTAGTTCATTGAGAACACAAACAACTATCATTATCACAGAAAGATTATATCAATGCCATAATTGACTGATTTCATTTTACTCATAATTGAAGTGAAAAAAAAAATTTTGTGCAGCTTTTTAGTGTACTATGACTACATCTAAATGCACGTGCTGGAAGATTACTAGACGGTTTTTACACATGAAACATGAAAAATTGCCAATTAAATCCCCAGCCCTACAATAACATACTCTTGTTGATTTATCCATTTGTTTTTTTAATTGATTTTTGTTTATAAAAGGTATTAAACACATTAAAAACAATTTTATTACAATAATAAAGCATTAAAGGGGTGGTCCACTATGATACATTTTAAACTTTGGTTGATGTGTAATGTAGATGTGTGAACATAAACAACATCTCTGAATGTAATATGCTCAAAGTTTAATGCAAAGGGAGACATTGGCTTTTACAGTTAGCTTAGCAAGGCCTACAGTGAATGAAGTTTGGGGACTACAAAAAAATACATCCAGACATGACACAAATAGACAAGTGCTTACAATTTAATTTGAATTATGTTCCAGAGAATTATAAAAAAAGATATAGCTAGCATTTGACAAAGGACAGCTTCTAGAATCTCTCTCAGTTCAGTGCTGGATTCGGCTAAAACTCCTCAAAGGAGGAGCAGCTCCAACCATCATAGAAGAAACTGTGGAAACTGAAAGTATTTTTATTTGTCAAAATTGATCTTTTTAATTGTTCTAAATATATTTCTTCTAAAATTGACTACATGCACAGTTTCTAGCGTTAGCGGCATGTTGTGGCAAGGACATAAACAAGGATGTAAACAACAGGAAATGCTGTTAGCTATCTGTCAAACCACTGTAAACACCCACAATCTTCACCAGCGCTGCAGTGTCTTTCTATGTGGCCGCTTTCCGTGCATTCTACATCTCAAATAACAAACTCAGAAAAGATATGTGAATGTTTGATATTATTTACACATGCTTATTCCGAATATTTGTGAAAGACACGTGTCAGATTTTATTTTAGAGAGCGTGCGTGAGGTTCAGCTCTGTCCTCTCTGTCATTTTTAGGTCTCATTCAGGCACAAACTGATATGGCTAATCTATAGCTACTCTGACTGACAGCATTTACAAGATGCAAAACCGTGTGCTTGTAGGGGTGTGACGCTTTTCCTGGTGACCTGGGCGCTGATCTGTAAATCACAGCACATTATGTTAGCTGACCAATCAGACTCTCTTGAGGGCGGGCCTTTCGGAGGAACTAGGAAATATGACAGTCGTTTCCATGTTAGCTGAGTAGCTGTATATAATTAAAGATATATATAAAAAAATTACGTGATTTTTTACAAATGAAGCATAAGCACATATTGCGTTGCATCTTATAAACACAACCAAGCCTTAAAAATACGGACCACCCCTTAAACTATAATGATGGCACAATGCCTTTTGTAAATTTACAAACTAGTGTCAATATGACATATTTCTTAAGTAAGCTACAACAAGCTATGGTCTGTGACAATTCCAGCTGTGATAGCAAACTATTTTCTGTGTTCAGCAGAAAAAAGAAACTCGACAGGTTTGGAATCGTCTGAGGGTGAATAAATTTCTATTTTTAGATGAACTACGCCTTTTAAGCAAATCTCTTTGTTATAATTACATGCATTTCAACTTGGAAAAACATTACTAAAGAAGAGAATGTTCTGAAAATACAATATATCAGTACATGTTTTATGTGATAGCTCACCTGCAAAATATATTTGAGGGCAGTTCACAAAATCTCTGCTCACTCTTTTATCATCTGGAACACATGGACAGAAGAACCTGCAAGTGGACGGAAATTTTCCACTGTTATTAAACACTGACAAGTTCACCCATGAAACAAGCTTGGACACATGAACATGGAGAGAAAAATCTGTTCATTTAAAAAGCAGTAAAATTTCAGTTTCTCTGAACGTAAAACCGTCCGAATTATAACAGAGTAAAACATTTACATGATCAATAATTTTAGATATGCTACCATTAAACAATAAGGCCTTGTTTACAACTGGTAATAACATATGTATTTGTCGATCAGATCACAAGTAGACAAGATAGACACAGTTCAAATTACATTGACATTTAAATGATATGTAAATGTTTAAATGGGTTTAGTGATCAGTAATCATTTTATATGGGTTTTGCAACACCATATAAAAGACTTTTGTACACATCAGGAAATGTACTTACATGTCAATGCTCATCTCTGAAACCAAGCAGCAGACATGCTGATTTCATTGTCCCAAAATCTTTTTATGATTTTAGTATGAACGCCAAACTGATTTATGACCAAGCAAATATGCCATGTCAAGAAAATATTACGACAGCAAAAAAAGCTTTTGTTCTTCTGATTGTTCTTGATTTATTTCAGGTTACCAGTGGAGAAAGTTAGTGGTGAGATTTATTTTATTTATTTTAGTTTTTTATATTGTTAAAATGTCTGATACGTTATATGCAACAGTAAAACATTGCTTTTCACTTTTAGAAGCAGTAGTGATGCTTTTTCCCCCTGAAATACTATGAAACATGTTGGTTACAGCAATTTCTTAAATCTTGTATTGCATTGTGTTGTATTGAATATCACATTATTTAACATGCTATTGCACATCACATTTTTATTTAATATTGCACAGCCATATGTAATACAAATATAATTTTTGTTCATTTTCGATAAGGTCCTAACTGCTTTACAGTTTAAAAATATATACATGTTGCTTTAAAAAACAAGAAAAAAAAAGGAAATTCACATTTGTAGTAAATGGCTATAGGCACACAGACTTTACATTTTCAGCCAGACAGCCCAAGGGCTTCCGGTGAACTTTTACATAACAAATTTGTCACATTTAAGATCTGATTTCTTTAAAAATCAGCGATCTTCACTGCCTGTTAGATATACAATTTGAAGTGGGTCTCAGATCGGACAAGAAGCACTGCAATTAATTCCATTTCCCCCCGCCATGTCTTTAAAATATTACAGTTTAATGGAAAATCTGTGCTAGCCTGTTGCTACTGACAGCGCTAGTGGTTACAACAGTGTTTCATCTCGTTTTATGTTTGAACAACTACATGAAAGCTTAAGTCTTTTTTACTGAATGTACTGTGTTAGGACTGCGTTGTTTTGGTTTTGTGTGTTTGATTTGTTCTAGGTTGGGGGCCTGCCTTCAGCGCACCTGAAGCTGGTCAGCTTGATCGGGGCCGCTGTACATTCACTTGGCATTTGGCCAGAGCTGCGCACCAATTTGGGCATTATGTTTTGTTTTGCATCTATACACTATCACTGACAACACTTAACGCATCCATTCACTTGCTTTTCACACTGATTTTGTGTTAAAATAAACATTCTTTTTGATAATATTTCGCTGTGTCGTCTTCCTCAATGTTACATCCCTGAGCCAGGTGTAACAATTGTAATTACATTACAACATTGATGCTGTAAAAACAGAAAAAAATTGTGACATTAAGCTTTCACCAGACGCTTACTGTTGGCTTTAAAACTCTAGCTGTGCATAGAGCCCATTACATATTTATTTTTTTCAAACCAAAAGTTTTTTTTTTTATATAGAGACTGGTAAGGGAACCTTCACTTTTTCACGTTCAATACAATACTAAAGTTTTTAGATCATTCATGTTTATTCCTATGGCACTTTTTATAATGTAGATTGCGTCAAAGCAACTTAAAGAGAAGAGAGTAAACGCCATAATATTGTAGAACATTCCAGCAATTCAGGCAGGCAGGACAGTAAAGTAGAATACTGGTGTAGTTCTAGTAAATTGAAACTGCTTCAGTTAAGTTTAGTGTAAATGTCACAGTTGAAGTTCAGTGTAATGTAGGGTTGTGCGAATCGCATCGGAATCGAATAGCAATTTGAAACGTTGTGATTAGTTAAAAATCGCAAGAGGAGAGATACACACACACACACATTATACACACACATATACATATACACACACATATACATACTAGCCAATTGAGTGAGTACACTTCTACTCAATCAGAATTGCACAACTGAACTATGCACAATGCCCACAATAAAAAACTACACTACAATTTGGGAGGTGTTTTAGCCATGTTAGTGTGCTGAGTATTCTGTATTTTAGAATTATTTTTGTTTGTATTTATAATAAGCTATGCTATTTTTATATCTATCTATCTATCTATCTATCTATCTATCTATCTATCTATCTAT
>CAIGQZ010001680.1:303974-314816 GCA_903798205.1 Danio tinwini | reverse complement strand
CACACATATACACACACACACACACACACACACACACACACACATATTTATATAAACATACACAAACCATTACACAATCCGTTTAATGCTGCATAGGATCTTTACGTTGAATTCAGAGCAGACACAGACCCCCTTTAAGGCCACCTTAAATTGGTGTCAAGATGGCTCCACAGGTCTAAGCTATATACATTTAGACTTTTTCCTAAAAAAAAATTAAATCAAACCCCTAATACCACATAATTAGAATTACAATTAAAATTACTTACAGGTGTCTTGGTGAAATCGTAGTCTCCAACAATGCCTCTCTCACGGCAGATGACGAACACATTGTTGGGATGTAGAGACGCATGAGTAACTGATGCAGAATGAAGACCCTGCAGTCCCAGAGCTACACCCTTCATCACATTCCTGATTTCCTACATCACCCAAAAAATATGAAAAATGTTAATACTACTACTACTACTACTACTACTACTACTACTACTACTACTTCTACTATTAATAATAATGTGAAATGTATGACGATACACCAAAATAAAAACTTTTTTCTATTGATTGAGATGGGTATGAAACGTTTTTCCCCAAAATGTTGCCTCTTGTACATCAACTTAATATTTTTTGGTAATATTTTTATTATTTGGTCAAAATAAACGTGCTGGATAAATAAAAGTAACTTTTAGTCAGAATTTGCCAGGGGTTTAATTATTTGCATTATACGCTTCCTATAATTGTCGACCAGCTTTTTTTTTTTTTTTCATTCATCTCTAGCGAAGAGCTCTAACTCGTTCAGGCTGGAGGGTCTCCTTGCCATCAATATGACCTTTAGCTTCCTCCACAGATTCTCAATTTGATTTAAGTCAGAACTCTGGCAGGCCACTGCAAAACATTAATGTTTTTGTTGCTAACCATTTTTTCACCACTTTAGCTGTGTGTTTTGTGTTGTTGTCGTGACCAAGGCCCAATTGCTCCTTTTTGTGGTGCCATTTACTGTCATTAGGTTCCCTAATTCACTAGCTAAAAAACACACTCCAAATCATTAGGTTCTCACCATGTTTGACAGTGCGCATGGTGTTCTTAGGGTTGTTGGCTTCTCCAAACAATTACATTTTAGTTTTATCTGACCAAAAAACAAGACCAGAAGTTTTCTTTGTCCAGATGAGAATTTGCAAAGGCCAAGCAGGCTTTTGTGTGCCTTCTTTAGAGATGTGGTGTCCTCTTTGGTCAGAATCCCTGGAACCTATCAATGTGCAGTTTCTTTTGAACTGTCTGCATTGAGATGTTGCCACCAGCAGAGGATGGCCTTGGTGGTGATCCTTACATTCTTTTTTTACCTCTCTCATTGTCCTCTTGGCCAGCACAGATGTCACTTTTGACATCCGACTTGCGCATGCAAAGTATAAACAAAGCATTGTTTAGTACCATAATCACAGGTCTTGTGACTCACCATAGAGGGTTTTGCTCCTGCAAATATGTCTGATAATCTAATACTCCATTTTGTTTGCTAATATTTGGAAAATGGGGCGTCAAAGTGGGTAGTACGATCACCTCACAGCAAGAAGGTCGCTGGTTCGAGTCCCGGCATTTCTGTGTGGAGTTTGCATGTGCTCCCCGTGTTCGCGTCGATTTCCTCTGGGTGCTCCGGTTTCCCTCACAGTCCAAAGACATGCAGTACAGGTAAATTGAATTAGTAAAATTGTCTGTAGTGTACAAAGTATGAGTGTGAATGCAAGAGTGTATGGTGTTTTCCAGTGTTGGGTTGCAGCTGCAAGGGCATCCGCTGTGTAAAACATATGCTGGATAAGTTGGTGGTTCATTCCGCTGTGGCGACCCTGGATTAATAAAGGGACTAAGCCGAAAAGAAAATGAATGAATGAATTAAAAAAATTTAGCAAAATTACTGCCAGCCTCTTTGTATTCCTTCTTGACTTGATTTGGTTACTTGCTACTTCAATTCACTACGTCACACTCAAACTCTGATTTGGTGCTTATTAACCAGTCAGACCACTCTCTTCTGCCGATGGCCCAACACCAATTTGACATGCTGAATTGGGCCAACAAGATCAAACGTTAACCCGATGAGAGGAAACGTGTGTAACACACCAATCAAACTATGAACTGAATCCCAATAGCCGAGATATATCCAGCTGCAGAACTGCAGACCCACACACGTTTCAGGCAAACACACAATCTAGCACACACGATCTAGGCAAACCATATATGGTTAATGACAGATCAGTCTTTTTCCACTTTTTTCTTGTTTAACGATAGGAGCATTATCGCCACCTACTGAATTTTACAAATATGGCGATCGAGACCGCCCATGCTACGATTGCCATTCAGCAGACTGAAAATAAGGGTTTCCCCATTTCAGTCATTATTTCATTATTATATCGTAACAATCATTTTAACATCAGTGCCGTTTTGGAACTCAAATTATGTAAATAAAAATAATCAGTTAAACACTTATGACTTTATTCATGTATCCACATACACAAAAAATATATAATAGACTGTCTAAATGTATCTTAACAATTAAAAATTAATATAGTTATAAACTGATAAACTACTTTATATCACTTAGTTATATAGCTAATTTGTTTGTATCACTATATTTGTTGCAAATATAATTACCACAAATTACCAGTACTTTATGGTTTAAATAATATAATATAATATAAAAACAATATATTACTTACTATAAATTAAATTACTATAGTATTCAATGTGGGAAATCATTAATAAAAATGTTATTAGAAAATTAAGCAAATAAATACTATTCATTCGCTGGAGTAAGATATTAATATAGTGTTATGCATTTATTAATTTTAAAAAGATTTGTATTACATATAAAGATGTATTATAGCCTATACATATTTACTGTTGTTATTTCCTTCATTATAATGAATCCATTATATAAATTAAACCTATCCAATTTTGTTTATATATCTCTGAAAAATGTTTCAGCAAGGCCAGCAAGCGAGTATCTGCTATTGACTCTGTCGGATAAATAATGACTGATCATCTATGATGACTGATAGAAAACTGTTCAGTCTATTCAATTGAATAGTGATCGGAAACAATGTTCCCCATTTGCCTGTCTTGATCACCATATTTGTGACATAGTATACACTACTGTTTATTGTGTACAATATTTATTTACAGTATATATAAAAATATATTGATGATATATGATGATAAACCATATATGGTTTGCCTAGATCGAGTGTGCTGGCTTGTGTGCGCCTGAAACATGTGTGAGAGTCTGCGGGGCTGCAGCTGGATATTATTGCAATGGCCAATCATCAGCCTGGTGTGTACGGGCCTTTAAAGTACTTTCTGTTTAGCTTCGCCCTCTGATTCACACTGTAGTAGATGTAGCAAATGCAGGTATAGGCAGAATCCAATAGATATGGTTCAGAAGACACCAGCCGAGGCTCATTGAACATTTTTGCGAAAGTAAAATACGTTGCTCCAAGTACATTTGATTGCATGTTTCAGATGACAGATCCACATTTTTGCAAATCTGAAATCCGTTGTTGTACACATCAGATACATGTCCTTGTACATATCCATGAGATGAGATGAGATGAGATGAGGGGTTTGTTGTGGAGTTCACCAAGGAGCCACTGACCTAAACCCAACTAAAAGAGTTTCCAAAATCAAACATATAGGAAAATTGCATTGTGTCCACATTGTTTTACATCAGGGGTGCAAAGTCACCATAGTTTTAATAAAAAAAGTGAAATAGGTGGCACTGTTGAGCCTCTTTGCCACAGGTTCTGAAACCCAGATGTAAAGTTTCACCACTTCTGGTGTGTACAAAGTTTTGTTTTAGATTTACTCACAAAAGAGGACAGTGGAGAGGATTTCTGAATGGCTCTGAGACTTCCAATAGAGTAGTGTGGTACCATGATGTATGCCAAAGGATCAGACTGAAGAAAACAGAAGACATTTTATGCATTCACTAGTACAAATTTGTACACATTTGTGCTTATATGATTGCAAAATTAAAATATAAGACAACTTTGCCGCAGAATAGTGCCAGAAGAGGAACAGTTGTTGCTGGATTGTGCTGCTGAGCTCTGTGATACTCTGCAGCTTGTTCAAGCACCTTCACTTCTGACTCTTCATCCACAGCATAACACTGCAAACAACTCAACATTTAATAGTCTACAGCAACAGCAGAACATGTTTGAAAACATCATCCATATGCAGAATGTATGAATGTCAGGTAACAAAAATCTTAAATGCTGTTTAATAAAAATGTCAAAGGTCCACCTTCCAAGCAAAATATATAACAAAAGGAAGCTTCAAATGTTAACAGATTTATTTAGTTGATGTCAATGTGATTTTTTTTATACACATACATACATACATACATACTAGAGATGTGCGGATCAGCTGAAATGTCACCAGAGTGCATGGCTTCATACTAATCATCCACCCGCCCGCACATATAATATTATCTGATATATTTATATCTGCACCTAAAGCATGCTTTTTTCGTTCGTTATTAACAGCAGATTCAGTGAGCTAATCTGCGCATCCCTTGCCAGGGACAACATGGAAGTGGCATATATAAGGCAGCACAGGTCCACACATGCATCCATGAGACTAGACTTAACTTCCAGTGGTATTTTTTGCTGTCTTGACGAATCTAAGAACTTAAAGTGGTTGTCTAACTTTGGCTTGACAGGCCTGTCGATTTAGCACACACATGATGTTTCATATTTGAGGTATCAGGTCTTGTGATTTTCATATACATAAAGCGCTTCACAACCTTTGCATATTACATACCCAGCACTTGATTCATCATCAGTAACCACTTCGCTAAAACGCTACCACACAGCACTTTTTTCCTTCCTTTTGTTGTTTTTAATTCTCTCTTTTTTAGGTTTCTCTCAGATCTGTTTCTCACATTTGATGATGGACCACAGGTTCTCTATGGGGTTCAGTTCGGGTGAACAAGGAGGCCATGTCATTAGTTTTTCTTCTTTTAGACCCTTTCTTGCCAGCCACGCTGTGGAGTACTTGGACACATGTGATGGAGCTTTGTCCTGCATGAAAATCATGTTTTTCTTGAAGCATGCAGACTTCTTCCTGTACCACTGCATGAAGAAGGTGTCTTCCAGAAACTGGCAGTAGGACTGGGAGTTGAGCTTGACTCCATCCTCAACCCGAAAAGGCCCCACAAAGCTCATCTTTGATGATACCAGCCCAAACCAGTACTACACCTCCACCTTGCTGGCGTCTGAGTCGGACTGGAGCTGACTATTTTGAATGAAACGCTTGATTGTTTGATGATCACTAGATATCTCACTATTTTTGACTTTTCGGAGCCTGTCAAGTCCTTCTTTTGACCAATTTTGCCAAAGGAAAGGAAGTTGCCTAATAATTATGCACACCTGATATAGGGTGTTGATGTCATTAGACCACACCCCTTCTCATTACAGAGATGCACATCACCTAATATGCTTAATTGGTAGTAGGCTTTCGAGCCTATACAGCTTGGAGTAAAACAACATGTATAAAGAGGATGATGTGGTCAAAATACTCATTTGCCTAATAATTTTGCACTCCCTGTATACACACACACACCAAATCAGAATATTATAAAGAGTTTTAAAAGACAATGTGTTGCTTAGGACTGGATTAATTGTATTATATAATAAAATTATTTTAAATGATTATAACACTTTACTATGTATATTAATATACACCATATACACATAAGTCAAATGAAATGTACCATTGGTGAAACATAAAAAAAAAAAAAAAAAATACCACAAACCCCCTGAACAGCTGTTTAAATCATGTATGCATTTACATCCATATTCTGTATAGTTTGTTTTGAAATTGAGAATATAGCTATAACGAATACTAAAACTAAAAGCAAAGCAAATTAACATTATATGCTCTCTCTGACCTTCAGGACCACCTTCTGCCCCAGGAAGTCTGTGCTAAGAAGAGGTCTCTTCCCGCTCAGCTCTTTCATCGGCTCTGCGTCGAACATGTCTCTGTCCAAGCTCTTCATTAACAGTCCTGCAGAGCTCTGAAAGCAAACACATGCAGTAAAATAAAAAAAACAAGTCACTCTGTCCTAGTGCGCACAAAAACTAAACGCATTAATTATCTTTTTATTGCAAATGTGTGAACAGCTTGTAAAGTAACATAAAAACAAAGTGTTAAGATAAGGGATGGTTCCATATGTTTTTAAATATGCCTCTGATATTTTATTTTAACGATTTAGGCGCAAACCCTAAAGAGCACGGCGCAAAAGCATTAAGGGCTTGTCCGAATCCACTTTTGCTATTTTAAGGATGAAAAAATACGGTTTGGTCGAACAGGGTTGTGCTTATTCTCTTAATGAACTCTGAGTGTGTTTTGAGAACAAACCAATCAGAATCTCATCTCCCATTCCCTTTAAGAGTCACGCCAGGCGCATTTGCTATTTACATGGCGGACTTTGTACATGGAAAAACTGAACACTTCACTAGGGAGAAAACAGTTAAACAGATCATCTGCAGCATGAGGATAAACAACAAGCTTCCTCCAATCGGCCTCTTTACTTTCTTTTTCTCTCTTTCGTGGGTAAGGAAACAATGTTGTACTCACTCCACTGAAGACATCCATTAGCCTACATATTTAATTTTATTTGTTAAGTGCAAAGATTTGTTTCAAAACTATTTCTAATTTCAGTTCTAATTTCCAGCAAACTAATAAATGAGCAATATTAACACAGTGTGGTCAAAAACACACCTATCCTTATGCCCAATATGGTCAAAAACCTGACAGGTGGACAAATCTAAGCTTGTTTTTAATAAAACAAATATAAATATGCATATAATAAATAATACTAACAATAATAATAATATTATACAAAAGCAAGTTGGCATGGAGGCAGTGGTTTTTTATATTTAAGTAGAAAAAATATATTTTTTGTAATATTTTAATCCTTGAATTCTTTTTTATTTGTAAAGATATTTGTGTAATGCTGTACATCCTGTGTATATTAAGCAATGTGTAATCGTTTAAGGCACACAACTAACGCGCTCTGTGCTGGACTTTCAGCTGGTCTATTGCACATTCATCTATTTTAGTTCATCAACAAACTTATTGTTTGAAAATTAGGGTTGCGCTGGTCTGAAAATAGCAACACATCACGTCAAAAACGTATTGTGCCTTATTGCACCGAGTGTATGATAGGGCCCATAATGTCTATAGTCTCAAATATATTCTTAATAAGAAGTTGTCATATGTCATAAGCTAAAAAAAACAAACAAAACAAAAAACCTCAAGTACCGGTTAAGATCACTGGAGTCTCTCTCCCCTCTATTACAGAAATTTAGGCTACATTCACACCAGTGGCGAGGCTACATAAAGATCAGGGTAGCACTGGCCACCTCAGATTGAAGGCTGGCCCACCCAGACAAAATTATTTTAAAGCTGAAAAGTCCTGCATAGAAAAAAAATGTAACAATTGTAAAGCATAATATGAATGTAATTTGATGTCGATGATTAACAGTGCCCTTTATTCATTGTAAGTTTGTCAATCTAAAGTAAAAGAGTAAAATAGGCTTGTTCAGAACATCTGCCTATTTGGCATTATTAAGCATGTAATCTTTATTTTTATATTTAATTCAATATTTACTATGTTTTGTTGAATTTAAAACATAAAACAGCAGTTCTACATTTTTCACTGCTTTATTTGGGCCACCTATTCGCAGAAAATTATGTAGTATTTTTTATTCCACAACGTCTTGGCTGTTCTCTGGAGCAAACAATGACAATGGTGTAATTAAACATTCAGTGCTTTACACGATGAGCTGCTAAATTCAAAACTGCTTTCCCCTCAGGACAGTTGTGTGCTGTTCGCATTTGTAGCTCACCCTTCTTTATAGGGATGGGTACCGAAACTCTGTACTTTATCGGTACCAGTGCTAAATTAAAAAAAACAGAAGTATCGATAAGCTCTGACATTAATGGTTCTGCTATCAGTAATGGAGAATTATTGCTGAATAAACATTACTTCCAGTAGCATAATTTAACCAACCAACCTTTTCTCATTTGGGATATTTGCTGTTAGTCTGCACTGTTGGCAGTGTAACAAGTCCTACAACATCCTGACAATCAAAAACTAAATTATATTATAACACAGGGGATTGTCTTCTGACTGAGTGCATCCTAAAATACATGAATGACACTGCTCATAGAGCGTGAGAAGCAAACAGTTCTTCAGGATCTATATAATTTTTAAAATAAAGACTTGCAGGTTAAGGAGCATAGTTGGAAGTTGCTGCGGGCCTTGTGTTTTTATATATAGATAGATAAGTAACTACATAGAATAGACAGAGATAGATTGATCTGTGCAAAAGTTGCCAATCCGCTTCTCGCTGTTGAAGCAGCTGGTGTGAAAGGCAAACGCCTGTGCGCTGTTTCAGCTCTCCATATGCGCTGTGCACGCTCTGCTCATGCTTTGCTCTCGCTTGCGGTGTGAAACAGGCATTAGCGGACGCTCACGCTGCGGACCCAGACGAAAGTTTAATATCATCCTGTACACAAAGCTGGCTCACGAAAAGTAAACACACACACACACACAACATGAGACTTGCGTACACACAGCTCAAAAGCTTGCGCTTAATAGAGTGACGATGGAGGAGAGAACGGTCAAGAGGATGGTTGTATGTCCCCGAGTGGACACTGAAAATGCCCATTGCAACAAATGCAGCAAGTTCCATAAGTGCATTATTTGCAGACAAATGCAACATTGTTGACTGTTTAGCTACCAACAGTACATCATCAACATCCACATAAGGTCTCTCTAAATTAGTATATTTATAGTTTAATAAGCACACACATTTGGTTACATTGAAAACTGTATTTTTTTCCGCTGTAGCCTAAATAAATTTTAAACATAAAATACATTTAGATCACTGTATTTACAAAAAGATAAACAATAATAAACTATGCTTATTAAGAAATTATAAAAAAAAATGCTTAATTTAACATTGCAAGAGCCTCCAAAACTGTATTAGTTTTAATCCCAAACACTGTTAACTCATTTATGTGAATGTGTTGATGATGAAACATAAACATTAGCCACAGCTAATTGTTTAACTGCATTTTGCAAATCAAAGTGGGTATTTTCAACTGCAGGGAGCACAATAAGCCAAGGTCCCAACTTCTGCCAGAAAAAGCAAACATGTGGATTTTCCTCCAAAAGAATGGTTAAAATTTGCAGCTTACCTCCATGCTCTATCTGCATTTCTTCAAACCACTGTACATTCTTTTATTAGAATTTTTTTATTTATTTGTTTTACAAATAAATTGTTTTATGATTATTGGTTTAATTTTATTTTACATAAAAAATCTGTAACACTGTTCAAATTTTTTTTCATTAAAAAAAAAAAAAAAACACTGCAAAAAGTAGGCTACCGCTAAAGTACCGAACTGATAAGTGGTATTGATAATAGTAGTAATACAGTTAAAACCTTAATGAGACCCATCCCTACTTCTTTATCATGTAAAGTGAAATAAAGTATTGTCTTTTGTTTATGGATTGGTTCCATAGCTAAAGATTTCTTGTGAACGCCCACCTCATCAGACACTGGAAACAACAGATTTCTCATGTAACTACAGTGTTTGCAGCCTAACTTAGCTAACCTTTTAGTCATATAACTAGCAGTTAGCTAACTGTAAGCTGACAACCAGATACTAAACATGTAAACTTGATGTGTCATTTCTCTTTCTACAGTTACCTTAATGGCACATACCCACCGAAGAATTTTTATGCAACTTCACACACTGAGAGTGCTTCTGTAATGTTAATTTTCCTTTATGTGAGAAAATGCTCATTTACCTCTGATATAGCTAATGTGCTTAAATATGTGCTAAATGAATAAATACAAATAAATTCATTTAAAATGCGGTACATTTTAAAGTGTAGAGGCTTGTATGTACTGACAATATTTGTACTCACCATATAATCATTGATATCTGCATCAGGATAGATCACTGGTAACTCAGGAAAGCTTCTTTTCACTAGCTCACACAGCAATGTCTGCCCAAAAGTAAAGAATGAAGATTTAGGTAACTAATTGCCAATCTGACCTAATTATTTTGCATAAAGCAGCAGTGTGCAACCTTTTTGAATAAAATTAATAATATATTATTTTAATGAGCCAGTTGACTCTTTCAAACCCTGTTTTTGCCTTAATCTGAAGTACAGTGGTTAGGCTACAAATAAGTTTATGTTCAGACTACTTTAGATCTGTGGGGTCAATCCCTGCACCAGAGAAACCCGGTATCTCTGCGATTCATCACATGCACAAACAGAGTTTCTCACACATATAAGTGCTCATCTGGATGGCAAAACAAGTCTGTGCTCCACTGACCTCTATTAATTTTACCAAGTTTGTACACAGTACTAGTATGGCGCGTTATCCTGCTGGATATAGCTATTAGAAGATGGGTACACTGTGCTCATAAATGAATGGACATGGTCAGCAACAATACTCAGGTAGGCTGTGGCACTGACACGATGCTCAATTGGTACTAATGGGCCCAAAATGTGCCAAGAAAATATCCCCAACACCATTACACCACCACCAGCAGCCTGAACCGTTGATACAAGGCAGGATGGAACCATGCTTTCATGTTGTTGATGCCAAATTCTGACCCTATCATCCGAATGTTGCAACAGAGACTTATCAGACCAGACAACGTTTTTCCAATCTTCTATTGTCCAATTGTGGTGAGCCTAAACAAACTGTAGCCTCAGTTTTCTGTTCTTAGCTGACAGGAGTGGCACCCAGTGTGATCTTCTGCTGCTGTAGCCCATCT
>CAIGQZ010001680.1:277630-303574 GCA_903798205.1 Danio tinwini | reverse complement strand
TATATGTGTGTGTGGATCACAGGAGCCTAAATGTTTCCACTTATTCATGTGTGTTTGTTCTTCTTTTAAGAGCTAAATATTTGATTCTTGAAACCAACTAGAAAACTGATAGGTCTGTACTCCAGTTCTACGGATGTTGGTTCAGGTCTCTGTGTCTATTACACAGATCTAAACATACATATTGCTGCTTCTCGTGGCTGATTTCTTGAAAGAGAGCATTCCTTGTCTCAGCGATCTCCTCTTTCTTCTTAAGAATCTCAGGAAGATCCAGCTCTTCTGCCTGCAAGAAACTCAGACTAATAAACCAGTCATTTTTATTTGGATGCAAAACAAAATTGGTGACACTTTACATGCTAGTTAATGTATTTAATATCATGAACAAACAATGAAAAATAATTACAGTATTTGTTAGCATTAGTTAATGGCAAAAAAAGTCCTTCATTGAGATGCTTACTTTTTTTGGTCACACTTCACAATACATTTTATTAGTTGATGTTAGTAATTGTATTTACAAAAAAAAATCTAACCAATAACAATAACTCAGTATTCTTTAGAGTTCCTCATTTAGTGAAGTGTGGCCCCATATTGTGGTTTCTTAGATTAGATTAAGAAAACTGTTCTCACCTCCTCCAGACAGCTGACTTCAACCAGTTTCCATCGCAGCTGAGATCGCAGGTTCCTGATCCGCTTCTTTACCACAAACAGCTCATCTGCTTTGGGAGGGCTGCTCTGCCACTGCTGTACTTCCTGCTTAAACTGTGGTTAAAGATTATAGCTGTGATGCCCAACCAGTGAAACCAATGATGACAATAACATAGAATCTTAATCACCAGCACTATGTATGATAAATCTATGTAAAATTCAATCAATCAATACAAGAAGGATAAATTAAACTGAATAAAAGCGATAGTGGACAGTCTACAGTACATCTCAAAAGATTTTTATTTCAAAATTACCAATGTTCTTTTCTCTGCACTCAAAGTGTTGTAAATAAATAAATACATGTACAACAGTCTCCATAAGAAAATTAAACAGAACAACTTGTGTCAAATGGCAACGCAGTGGCGCAATAGGTAGTGCTGTCGCCTCACAGCAAGAAGGTCGCTGGTTCGAGTCTCAGCTGGGTCAGTTGGCGTTTCTGTGTGGAGTTTGCATGTTCTCCCTGCGTCTTTCCTCCGGGTGCTCTGGTTTCCCCCACAGTCCAAAGACATGCGGTACAGGTAAATTGGGTAGGCCAAATTGTTCGTAGTGTATGAGTGTGAATGAGTGTGCATGGGTGTCTGCATAAAATGATTTCTGAAACGTCATATGACAATGAAGACTGCAGAATATTTAGTGGTGCCATCTCAGTAGTAAATTTTAATATATTATAAAATAGAAATAAACATTTTAAAGTCAACAATTTCGTAACATTTAAAAGGTTTTTACTGTATTTTTGATCAAGTTAAATCAGTCTTGGTAAGCATAATCATACGGTCATATCCGTATTGATCAATAAATGCTTATTTTTGAAGCTATAATCCTTTTTTCAGATAAGACTTCAAAATAAAACATCTGTCCACAGGAAGTTTAGCCTTTTTTGTAGTTACCTCAGACATAATTCGTAATCCCAAATTTGTTCATCTATTAATCTAAGAACAACAGCCACTCATTCCTTTACCTTTGTGTTGAGGTCATACATTTTCTTTATCTCCTCCAACAACCTTTGTTCTTTCTGGATGTCTTGCATGGCTTTGTGAAAGGCATTAAACACTACTTTCCCCTCTTGATTGTCTTGTTTCTGTAGAAGTAAAAGTGTAAAATATATTATTTCTGATTGAGTAACAGTAAGGTTGCATTTTACATTTATACAAACACGTATCAGAAAATTCACAGACCAAAAAAAGAGAATTTTTGCATTTTAAAATAAGCCTGTCAAAAGTACCAATTTCGGTACCAAATGGTACTGAACTTCAAAAGAAAGTGATGATACTGATACATGCATTTAAAAGTCACATCTATCGGTTGATTCATCAGTGGATCGCAAGGCTTTAAAATGCTTCAGTTTATGTGTATCTGTGTTAATGCTTAAGGCAGAGCATAAAGCGATGATCACTGGAGCCAATCACATGTATTTGCTGAGCATATTAAATTCAATTAAATTCATGTTTATTTATACAGGACTTTTCATAATATAGACTATGACAAAGCAGCTTAACATAGTTCTAGTAAAAGTCCAAATTGCAGAGTTGAAGTTCAGTTTAGTTTAGCTCAGTGTGGTTTAATTTTCACTGCTGAAAGTTCAAATACTGTAGAGCAAATCCACCGAAGCGCAGCTCCACAAGAATATGAAATACATATGAACACAATGGCCAATTTTTAATCTTTAAGTTTAAAGGCTGGCAAACATCAAACTGAATGGTCCCATCTGGACCAAAGTTTTGTGCATAAACACGCCAAACATATTACAGCCAACTGAAACAACAACATACATTCTGTGTCTATGGGATTATACACCTCAAGATTGAACTACAGCCATTTCTGACCCAGCCAGTTAGGTGTAGGGTGAGCAGCACCTAATTAAAAATTAAGAGGAACTATAATTCCAAATCAACTTTTGGAAGCTGTTTTGGACAGAACTGTGTGCAAGTATAGTGTGTTCATGTCATATAAACACAACAATTCTCTTTTTTTTTACTCCTGAGGTTAAAACAGGATCCAACACTGCTAAAAAATGGTTAGATGGTTTTAGCTGGTCAATCAGCCTGGTTTTAGAGAGGCTTTGGCCATTAACAGGCTGGTTTCCAGCCATTTTCAGTCTGGCCTTAGCTGGTTAGACTAGAAAATGACCAGCTGGTTTAAACTGGACATAGCTGGTTTTGGCTGGGCTCCCAGCCTGGTTAGGCTGGTCAAGCTAGTTTTAGCTGGTCATCTCCCTGCCCGACCAGCTAAGACCAGGCTGGAAATGGCCAAAACCCCTCTAAAACCAGGCTGGTCGACCAGCTAAAACCAGACAACCAGCCTAGGCTGGTTTAAGCTGTTTTTTTAGTGATTTTGAAGCCCACCACAATGTGACATGTGAATGCCATTTTCCCCACTCACCAAATTGATTTTACAGGCATGTATTACCAGTTCTCTATAATAACATGTATAAACATGTCCACAGAACAGGAATTGCAAAGGACCTGGGATGAAAACTAATCAAACTCTGTGATCAGCTGCACCTCAAGAATGAGTTTTACAAGTTTTAAACATTTTAAAAACACAGCATCTTTATAATAAAGTAAAGACAGTAAAATTGCAGTGGAAACACCACAGCCTTATGGTGCAGTAAACGTTTGTGTTAAGGGGTAGAACTGGGATTGGGCCTTACACTACAATTGAGGCATTTTACCAAGACCCTAAAGATCCAAATAAATGTATGTAAAATTGGCATCTGATATCACCAATAAGAAGCTGCTCAAAAGTACTTACACATAGACCTCCCCCTCATGATTGTGAAGCGCTTTGGGTGTACGGCCATACACAACAAATGCGCTATATAAATACACATTACTTACTTACATTAGTGGGAAATGGACGTTTAGTTTTTTTTATACCAATTTATACTGAAGTCTGTACTTTTTGAAAATTCCAGATCAAAAGAGAGGGAATCACAGACATGGTGGAAGCAAAGTATTGAGCAGAACAAATAATTTAGTCTTACAAAGAATTCAGTATTGAGTTCTTCAGACAGGGCATTGTCAGCATTCATCAGGATCTCATCCACACCTTCAGAAACGTCTTTTTCGGTCACAGATGTTTTCTCCATCAAACACAAAAACTGAAAATGAGTAAAGTTTTCATATTATGGAGTGGTACACAGCAACCTGATAATATAACTAAATCTATTCATTAAAATTTACAAGGCAAATGGTCAAATAACCAGTTAATAAATACCCAGTAAAAGGAGACATGACTGTCAAGAGGTTTACATTAGTAAACATACCTTGCTAAACCTGGATACCCAACCACTAAGAGCAAGGAGAGCCTCATCTGTAGCTTTTTGCACGGTTTTGATTCTCTGTTGTTTGTGTCCTTTCCACTCACAGAATTTTTCAAATGCGTACTCATCGATCTGCTCTGGCAGCATAACAGAGCTAAATATTGCAGTCAATGATGATGCAACTTCCTGTAGATGCAGAAAATACAGTTTATGAAGAGCTGGTAGACAAATCACTACATTATTTATGCTGTTTTTGTTTTAAATTATGGGGTTTTTACACTTTTATTAGATACTAGACAAAAAACTAAGGGCAGAACAGTCCAGAATGGAAACCAGCACAGTCACATTTGACATAAATACATGAAATTCTTTATGGAGGCCTACTCTGACTGAATTCAATACAAAAACAACTCTGTTAGAGAAAAAAAAAGGTAAGTACTTGAATCAGTGTTGTTATTGTCAAGCTACAACTTGTTATTATGTTATTTAAAAAAAATATTATGCTAAAATGTTATGTTTATTTTGTAGAGCTGAAATAAAATTGAAGAATTAATATAAGAAACATGGTTAAAGTTGTAAAAGAAATATAAAAAACATGATTAAAGGTGAACCATGTGAGATATTTATATCAAAACAAATATTCCTTGTTTATTCATGTGTTTTTGTCTGAAAGAAATTCAGATTAGCTTATAAATTAATGCAAGCCAAAATTTAGAAACCGAACAAAATGGACAGACAACAATTAAAACAAGGGTAAACATGGGTGCTTTTATAAGATAAATTATACCTTTACAAGGTAGTTTGTTTTATACAAAATAGTTTTGTTATGCTGCATGTGTTAAACCTGGCATTTTTATATAAAACCCCAAATCAGAAAAAGTTGGGACTGTATGGAAAACAAAAAAACTATATGTATATTTTTTAATGATTTCTAAATTTACTTTGACTTGTATTTCATTGTAGACAATACAACAACATATTATTTAATGCGTTCCTCATGATTTTTTAAGTTTTTATTATTTTTAAAAAAACATGAATTCCAATTTTGGTTCTTGCAACAACATAAAAAAAACAAGCCCAAACAATCTTAGGCCCAATCCCAATTCTACCCCTTAGCCCTTCCCCTTACCCCTACCCCTCTTTTTGCGCGTTTATGTGAAGGGGTAGTGGTGTCCAAATTCTCTTTAGCTTTAAGGCGTAGGGCTAAGGGGAAGGGGTATACACCCCTTCGAACAAAGATTTTTCAGGACCACACTCGTTACCAAGGGGTAAGAAAATTTCCCAGAATGCACCAGCTACAGCGACAGTTTTCGCTGCACCGGGAAGGAGAGCCACAAATTAGTATTTTTTGTCATTATTACAAATTTTTACAACAAACACGTTTTAAAATATTCATAATTACGTTCATGTTTTACCGTCATGCTTTTATAAAAAAAAAACGCTAAAATAAAAACTGCTAAATTTCGTGATCTATAATCCCTAATAATAACTCCTGTATATATGCTCCTGGAATATGCTCTCAGGATGGCGCCGCGGATGGCTGCCTCGGTGTGGAGCTCTTCAGTGTTTGCACTATTTCTGTTAGTCTGTCCTGTTTTATGTTTATCAAACACGATCAGTTATACCAGGGATGAGCTGCTGAACATTCGGCAGTGCACACCAACTAATCACCAACTGGATTTTAATTTCTCTGGCGTTTTGCGGAACATTGTCATCGGCGGAGCAGCTGCTTTGTGGAAGAAATACAAGACCCGGCGGCGTGGAAAAAGAGCTGGCGCGCTCGTCAGGCTGAGACAGCGCGGCTTCAGAACAGCGCTGCCTAGCATCCATCTAGCGAATCTCCGCTCGCTTCCTAACAAAATGGACGAACTACTTCTGCTCTCACGCGAAAACAAGAACTTTAACAACTCTGCTGCGCTGTGTTTCACAGAAACCTGGCTGAACGAAGCCATTCCGGACAGCGCAATACACTTACCGGACTTTTAGCTGTACAGAGCAGATCGCGATACGGAGTCAACGGGCAAAACACGCGGTGGTGGGATATGCTTTTACATCAACAGGAGATGGTGTACGGATGTAACTTTGTTAAAGAAGATGTGCTGTCCTGATGTGGAAGCGCTTTTCATTAACTGTAAGCCGTTTTATGCACCGCGGGAGTTCTCCTCGTTCATTCTCGTCTGTGTTTACATTCCACCACAAGCACACGTGAGGACTGCGTTACAACAGCTGTCTGATCTGATCACAGAGACTGAACAACGACACCCGGACTCTGCTTTTATCATTCTCGGTGACTTTAATCAGGCAAAACTCACACACGAGCTGCCTAAATTCAAACAGCACATCACATGCCCCACCAGAGACAATAACATTTTGGATCATTGCTACACCACAATAAAGGATGCATACCGCTCCGTCGCCAGAGCAGCTCTAGGACTCTCTGACCACTGCCTGGTTCATCTTATACCAACTTACAGGCAAAAACTTAAAACTACTAAGCCAGTATTAAGGACTGTTAAGAGATGGACCAACGACACAGAGCAGGTCTTACAAGCCTGTTTTGAATGCACTGATTGGAGTGTTTTTGAAGCTGCAGCCACCAACCTAGACGAGCTCACAGAGACTGTAACATCATACATCAGTTTCTGTGAGGAGTTATGCATCCCTACCAGGACCTACTTATCATTTAACAATGATAAACCATGGTTTACACCAAAACTTAGACAGCTTCGTCATGAAAAAGAGGATGCCTACAGGAGCGGGGACAGGATTTTATACAATCAGGCCAGGAACACACTGACAAAGGAGATTGGTGTGGCCAAGAAAAGCTATGCCAAAAAGCTGCAAAACCAGTTTTCTGCCAACGACCCTGCATCAGTATGGAAAGGCCTGAAAGACATCACAAATTATAAAACGCCATCCCCCAGTATCGACTGCAACAAACATCTTGCAAACGAGCTGAATATCTTCTATTGTAGATTTGACACCTCTGACCAGACACCTCACACCCACCCGGATCATCTCCCTACACAGCCATCAACACCTCCAGCCATCTCCCTCTCACCCCCTGCACTTCAGATCAGTGAGGATAATGGGCATCAGATCCTCAGTAAACAGCCATCAACACCTCCAGCCATCTCCTTCTCCACCCCGGCACTTCAGATCAGTGAAGATAATGTGCGTCAAATCTTCAGTAAACAGAGGAGACGAAAAGCACCTGGTCCAGATGGTGTTTCACCAGCCTGTCTGAAAACTTGTGCGGACCAACTGGCTCCCATTTTCACACAGATCTTCAACAGATCACTGGAACAGCGCAAAGTTCCATCCTGCTTCAAATGCTCCACCATCATCCCAATACCAAAGAAACCAAAGATCACAAGACTCAATGACTACAGACCTGTTGCCTTAACATCTGTGGCCATGAAGTCATTCGAAAGACTGGTGCTAGCTTATCTGAAGGACATCACTGGACCTTTGCTTGACCCCCTGCAGTTTGCCTATAGAGCAAACCGGTCTGTGGATGATGCAGTCAACATGGGACTGCATTATATTCTAGAACATCTGGACAAACCAGGGAACTACGCAAGGATACTGTTTGTGGACTTCAGTTCTGCCTTTAACACCATCGTCCCATCACTGCTCGAGAACAAACTGACCCAGCTGTCTGTCCCTAGCTCTGTCTGTCAATGGATCACCAGCTTTCTGACAGATAGACAACAGCTAGTCAGGATGGGCAAAATTACATCCGACAGCCGCACCATCAGCACTGGTGCCCCCCAGGGATGTGTTCTCTCCCCACTGCTCTTCTCCCTGTACACAAACGACTGCACTGCAAAAGACCCCTCCATTAAGCTCTTGAAGTTTGCGGATGACACTACTGTTATCGGCCTCATCCAGAACGGTGACGAGTCTGCATACAGACAGGAGGTGGAGCGGCTGGCTTTATGGTGCAGATACAACAACCTGGAGCTGAACACGCTCAAAACAGTGGAGATGATAGTGGACTTTAGGAGAAACCCCCCTGCACTCCCCCCACTCACCATCATGAACAGCACTGTGGCTGCAGTAGAGTCATTCAGGTTCCTGGGCACCACCATCTCTCAGGATCTGAAGTGGGACATTCACATAGACTCCATTGTAAAGAAAGCCCAGCAGAGACTGTACTTCCTTCGTCAACTGAGAAAGTTCAACCTGCCACAGGAGCTGCTCGTACAGTTCTACTCAGCTGTCATCCAATCCATCCTCTGCACTTCAATCACCGTCTGGTTCAGCTCAGCTGCCAAAACCGACCTCGGTAGACTACAGCGAATAGTCCGGACTGCTGAACGAATCACTGGCACTAACCTTCCCACACTTCAAGAACTGTACTCTTCCAGAGTGAGTAAAAGGGCTCGTAAAATCACTCTGGACGCCTCACACCCAGCACACTACCTGTTCGAACTGTTACCGTCTGGCCGGCGCTACAGAGCACCAAGCACAAAAACAGATAGACACAGAAAAAGTTTCTTTCCTCAGGCCATCTACCTCATGAACAGTTAAATATTCCCCTACTGTGCAATAAACGTGCAATACTTTCTCATACGCACTTGTACACAGCACCTTATAACCTGTATATTTACAACATATCTGTACATACATTCAACATCCAGATCTTTTTGACTAACTGCATCTCTGTTTAATGTTTATTGCCTTTTCTTTTCTTGTATTTAATTTTGTATTGTCACTCGTCACTTTATGTACACTGAAAGCTTCTGTTGCCAAAACAAATTCCTTGTGTGTGTGAAGCACACTTGGCAATAAAACTGATTCTGATTCTGTATAGCAGTCCCACAACATTCTGACCCTCGATGACAATCGAATACCCTGTCAGAACAGTCTAGTGGCTGAGAATGAGCGTTTAACAGTCTTCTATAATGTTAATGTTGTTTTTGGTGTGTTTACATAGATGCATATGGCCACGGTGTAAATGCTCAGTATAGTTACAATATTATTGTCACATTAGATCATTATGATAACATAATATATGCCTTCAGTGATTTCCTGAAGATAAATACCAAAAAAATAACACAACTGGAATAATTACAGCAGTCGCCATCGTCAGATCTCATATAACAAGCCAGCATATTGTGCTCCAAAATCTCTATGTACTCTTCAGCATAAAGGGCACCTATGGTGTGAAAAATCTACTATTTAAGCTGTTTGGACAGACATATGTGTAGGTATAGTGTATATACCTGCAATAATGTCATATTGGGGTGATATAAACACAACCAGTCTTTTTTTTTTTTTCAATTTAACAACATAAAAACGGTGGACCAATTAGAGCGGTTTTGAGACCGACCGCAACTTGAACTAGGAGTGTGGTCTCCCCGCCCACTGAATTGATTGACAGCTGCATATTAACATGTCTCCATAGTAACATGTATAATCATATCAACAAGACAGGACGTGCGCAAAGCAACCGGGGATAAAAGGTCTGTTCAGTTCGCTAGGATCATTAATCATCATCAAATTTGATCAAGAGTGAGTTTTACAAGTGTAAAATGTTTTGAAACAGTGCATGATAATGAATTACAGCGATTTACTTCAGATTTACTTCATCACCACAGCCGCTTGTCAGAACAATTATACAAGAAGACGCTTCAATCCTGGTTTGTTGACGTTAAATCAGGTTTATTTTGTACATTAACATAACAGATATCCATACAGCAGTGGAGATTAACCTGTATCCTGTCACATTTGCGAGCAAAAAGAGTGCAAAGCTAAACGCGCACGATGTCTGTGTGTGTGTGTGTGTGAACTTTGTAACAACATTGTGTGTGACTTATCATTGCAACTCCACAACAAATGCATCATATACTCATTGGTAAAGTTCTTACTGTAGTATTTCTCACAAACGTTACGTAAGATCTTATTCCTTTGTGTCTGTCTATTGTCTGGCACAGCCGAGAGAGGAGATTAAGGAATGGTGACAGGCATGTGGAAACGGTGGGCGTGAAGGACTAGTCTTAAAGGCACAGTACACAAAAACCGCTACCTGATGCTAAGAGCTACAAAGTAGAAACTTATGACAGGTATAATAAATAATTTGATGGGTGTTGAGCTGAAACTTTACAGACACATTCTGGAGACACAAAAGACTTATATTAATTCTGGAAAAAGGGGTAACCTAGGTGCCCTTTAATGGTGCAATTGCAGAAGTGCAAGTTATCTTTGCCAAAGGCACTGACACAACCCCACATACAGTACCATGACAGACCCTGGCTTTTAGACATGTTGCTGGTCATTGTCTGGCCATTTTCTTTCTTTGGTCCAGAGCACACAGCGTTCACCACTTAACAAAAATACTGATTCATTTGACCACAGTAAACTTCTCTACTGTTTGATGGTCCATCTCAGATGCCTCTGAGCCCTGAAAAGTTGACGGCCCTTCAGGACACTGTTAACGTAGGGCTTCCTTTAAGCACAGTACAGTTTTAACTTGCGTTTGTGGATTTAACAACATATTGTGGTACTTGCCAAAGTTTTGCCAAAGTAGTCCTGAGCCCATATGGTGATTTAGCTTATAGATAAATGAAAATTCTTGATGCAATGCTGCCTGAGGGATCAGAAATCATAGTAGTTCAGCTTACGCTTGCACCCTTGTCCTTTACACACTAAAATTCCTTGAATCTTTTAATTATGTTATGCACTGTTGAAGGTGAAATATCCAAACGTCTTCCTATCTTTCTTTGAGAAACATTGTTTTTAAACATTTCAATAATTTTTTCACATTTTTGTTGGCCAGCTGGTGATCCTCGCCCCATCTTTGCTTGGATGCCGCTTTTGTACCAAACCATAAAAACAATCCCCTGTTGACAGCATCTGTTTTAAATCACATCATTATTTAACCAATTTACCTGATTACTAAATCTAAACTGCTCCTGTCCCAACAGTTTTTTTTTAATCTGTTGCAGGTTTAAATGACAGGAAAGGATGTATATTTACAAATTAAATTAAGTTGACCAAACAAAACATGAAATATTGTGTGTTCATATTGTCTGCAATGAATACAAATAAAAGTAAATTTGAATATTACTACCTTTTTTATTTGCATTTTCCATACAGTCCCCAATTTTTACTGATTTGTAATATTATGATTATAATGTGCTAAAAACCAGTGTGTTTATGAAAGTACAAGTAGTTTGGCCATTAACTGCAATTTGTTGTTTGTAATCATTTATCCAAAGTAGCAAATTAATCCGTAATCTAACATAATCGCAAAAAACTACTTACTTACATATTGCAAAATAGTAAAAAAAAGATCCAGAATTTATAAATGCTTTTTGCTTGAAGTTTAGCAGGAAGAATACTTTAAACTGTCAAGAAGAATATAATTTGAAAATATAGTTTATGTATTTCGATGACATTTGATAATGCATTTTCACCAGGTGACATTTAGGCCCAATCCCAATTCTACCCCTTAGCTCTTGCCCTTACCCCTACCCCTCGTTTTGCGCATTCACGTAAAGGGGCAGGGGTGTCCCAATTCTCTTTATCTTGAAGGCATTGGGCTAAGGGGAAGGGCTGGATAGCCCTTCAAATGGAGATTTTTCAGGACCACACTCGAAACCAAGGGGTACGAAATACACCATCTACAACAACATCATGGCTGTACACGAAAGTCTGGAGATGAACGGATTACTATTTTTTTTGTCATTATTACGAATTTGTACAACAAACAAGCATATGTTTTAATACATTCATAACCATGTTTGTGTTTTACCATCATGTTTAAAAAAAAAAAAAACTAAAATTAAAACCCGCTAAATTTTGCTACCTTTAATCCCTAATAATAACTCCTGAATAGTAGTTTTAAAACATTCTTTCACTTGATGACACTTGAATACCCTGTCAGAAAAGTCCAGTGGCTGGGAATGGCCCTTTTTACAGGTATAATGTTAATGTTGTTTTCGTGTGATTACATAGATGAATTTGGCCACTGTAATGCACAGTACAGTTACGATCTTATTGGCACATTATATCATTATGATAACATGATATCATTGCCTTCAGTGAATTCCTGAAGATAAATACCAAAAAATAATGCAACTGGAATAACTAGAGCAGTTGCCATCATCACTCTCATATGAAGCAAGAGATCGTGATGTATTGTGTTGTAGTGCCATCCCATTTCTTAGTGGTATCTACCAAATCTACCTTCACCTTCAAGTTATTGAATTGCTGTAAAACTTAAAAAAATTAATAAAATCAACAAAATATACAGTCAAAACCAAAACAAAACATAAAATAATGAATATAACTACAATTCTAAGAAAAACTTGATGATTTGCATGAATTATTGGACTGGGAGCAACTTCCATTTAACTTAAACATATGAATCGTTTTTAAAAACTAGGTACAATAAGGTGGAAATTATTGTCCTGAAAATGGCAACCTATTATATTTAGCAAAATACTTTGATACTACAAAGCGATCAACGGAACTCAAAACAAGTCTTTTATAAATATGGCAGATACTACTGTTGGAAATACAAAGAGAAAATAATTTAGAGAAACAAAACAAGATAAACTAAAACAATAAAACTTTGGTCACAGATACATTTGTGATACACATTTCATGAGAAAAAAGTATAACATTATTTTAATGATGAATATAAATAAAGAACAAAGACACACAGCTCCAACTCAGTTTTCACTGCGTATATGGATTAACAGTAGCACAACCTTGTTAATCGAACTGAATTGTTTCTGTTATCATATACAAATGTTTTCCAAATTGGAATTGCAACCCATTGTTTGAAGCGCAATAGTCACATGGAAAAAGGTGAAAAGTACATACAAGTAAAACAATTCTGATTTGATTCTAATTTCACACCTTCAAACGATTTGGCCGTTCACTGACTGGAAGCTTGTCCACCTCCTGCAGGAAGTCATCAACAGCTAGTAAAAGAGCACCACGAGCCGCATTCCTGCTGTTCACCAGTGGCTCTATTTCTGTAATCTGACAAAACAAACACACAAGTGATGTTACAAACAATGTCATCCTAATTGAAGATAAGTAAAACTATAATAAATGCTGCTAAGAGGCTACTAGTGAGTAATAAACAATAAGTATGTTTACATGGACAATAGTCAGATTTTAGTACAATTAAGACAATATTAACATATAGTGCAAGCGGAAAGTGTTCATAGCGCTTCACTTTTTCCACATTTTTTTTATGTTACAGCCATACTCCAAAATGGATTAAATTCATTTATTTCCTCAACATTCTACACACAATACCCCATGATCACAATGTGAAAAAATAGATTTTTTAATTGTTGCAAATTTATTAAAAATAAAAAAAAACCTGAAAAATCCCATGTACATAAGTATTCACAGCCTTTGCCGTGAAGCTCTAAATTGAGCTTGAGATGTTTCAGCAGCTTAATTAGTGTTCACCTGTGGTAAATTTAGTTGATTGGACATTATTTGAAAAGGCATACACCTGTCTATATAAGGTCCCAGGGTTGACAGTGCATGTAAAAATAAAAACCAAGCATGAAGACAAAGCAATTGTCTGTAGACCTCCAATACAGAATTGTCTCGAGGCACAAGGCTGGGGAAGGTTATAGAAAAAAAATGCTGCTCTGAAAGTTCCAATGAGCACAGTGGCCTCCATCATCTGTAAGTGGAAGATGTTTGGAACCACCAGGGCTCTTTCCTAGAGCTGGCCGGCCATCTACGCTGAGTGATCGGGGGAGAAGGGCCTTAGTCAGGGAGGTGATCAATAACCCGATGGTCACTCTGTCTGAGCTCCAGCGTTCTTCTGTGGAGAGAGGTGAACCTTACAGAAAGACATCTGTCTTGGACAGCTGTCATCTGTGCAGCAATGCACCAATCAGGCCTATATGGTACAGTGGCCAGACGGAAGCCACTCCCCACCTAAAATTTTCCAAAAGGCATCTGAAGGACTCTCAGACCATAAGAAACTAAATTCTCTTGTCTGATGAGACTGTAATTGAACTCTTTGGAGTGAATGCCAGGCGTTACGTTTGGAGAAAACTTAAATTTAAAAAAATCTTTTTTTCACATTGTCATTATGGGGTATTATATGTAGAATTTTAAGGGAATAAATGAATTTAATCCATTTCGGAATAAGGCTGTAACAAAAACAAAAGTGGAAAAAGTGACGCTCTATGAATACTTTCCAGATGCACTGTACAATAATTAGGAGTCTATAAATTAAACCAATTATTTATTACCCTTATCTGACTATTGTCATAATCTCAACAAACACAAAGCGAATTAAGACATGTGGAGAATTCCTATTTTAAATTGCATCAATAAAGTGCATTACAGACATACAACCCCTGGCAAAAAGTATGGAATGACCACTCTTGGAAGATGTTCATTCAATTGTTTAATTGTGAAGAAAAAAAAAAACAAGCACATACATGCCACAAAACCTTTTTCATTAAACAATCTAACCTTCTGGCTGCATGAAACACTTAAAAAACACTTTAAAAAGTTTTTTACAGATTTTGCCCTATGGCACGATGCATTATCATCCTGAAAAATTATGTCATCATCACTAAACATCCTTTCAATTGATGGAATGAGAAAAGTGTCCAAAATCTCAAAACTTGTGCATTTATAGATGATGTAATGACTCTTTTATACCTTTATCTGACACACAACCCCATATCATTAATGGAAATTTGCTTGTCTTCTTTAGGCAGCTGTCTTTATAAATTTCATTGGACGGCACCAAATAAAAGTCCAGCATCATTACCCTGCCCAATGCAGATTCATGTTTCATCACTGAATATCACTTACATCCTGTCATTCACAGTACAAGATTGTCTTTCTTTAGTCAACTGAAACCTTGTTCTTTTCTGTTTACTATTAATGATAGTTTTGCTTGGCATTTCTGTATGTAAATTCCATTTCTTTTAGGCGATTTCTTACAGTCCGGTCACAGATATTGACTCCACTTTCTGCCCGTTTGTTCCTCATTTGCTTTGTTGTGCATTTTCTGTTTTGAATGCATATTGCTTTAAGTTTTCTCTCTCGACGTTTTGACGTCTTCCTTAGTCTACCAATAAACTTAACTTGTACAATCTTCCCAATTGATTTGTACTTGGTCTAGATTTTAGACACCGCTGGAACAACCAACATCTTTTGCAACATTTCATGAAGATTTAATAATAATTTGTTTAATTTTATATATCGCTTTTCTGGACACTCAAAGCGCTTTACACATTGAGAGGAATCTCCTCATCCACCACCAGTGTGCAGCATCCACCTGGATGATGTGATGGCAGCCATATTGTGCATGTTGGTGGAGAGGAGACAGAGTGATAAAGGCCATGATGGACGGTGGCCAGTGGGCAAATTTGGCCAGGATGGCCAGGGTTAAACCCATACTGTTTTTCAAGGTACATCCTGGGATTGTTAACAACCACAGCGAGTCCAAAACCTCAGTTTAACATCTCATCCGAAAGACAGTGCTCATTGAGCAGTGTTGAGTCTCTTTTATTATACTGGGGCATTAGGACCCACACAGAGTGCAGGTTAAGCGCCCCCTGCTGGCCTCACTAACACCACTTCCGGGAGCAACCTAGACCATGTAGACATAAGAGTTGCAGAGAGCTAGCTGCTGGCTATTTTCTTTGAGAAATTTGATAATCCTCTCCTTTGATTCCACTGACATGTCTCGTGTTGAAGCCATGCAGCATGTCAATCTGCTTGGTTCAACACCTCACTAAGGTGTGCAAGCACGCTTTTTAACTGCTGACTAATTAGCAGCTGGAATCAGATACAAGTGTTAGAACTGCAAAGTACATGGTGATTCCATATAAATTTCCTCAAATTTGTGTGATTCCATTTTTTTTCCTCTGTTTGATCTATAAAAACAGTTGTAATTGTAATATAAAAACAGTTGGAATTGTAAACTGATTTTTTTAAGTGTTTCATAGAGCCAGAAAGTTGGATTGTTTAATGCAAATAGTTTTGTAGCATATATGTGCTTGTTTTTCTTCACAATTAAACATTTGAATGAACATCTTCCAAGAGGGGTTATTCCATACTTTTTTGCCAAGGGTTGTAGAAACCTTAATCAAACTACTACCATAATGTAGGACTTTTCGCCGAAATCTCTCCATCAACAAACACAATTTTACAAATGCTGTCCCTGCAAAGTGCTGTCCCTGTCTCTCTCCATTCGGCGTTTTCAAATTACATCAAAACACCTCTCTCCCACCAGTCCTTCCTTTGTACTGTGCCTGTTGCTGGAGAATTTATATAGTTTGCACATATAGCATTATAATTAACTGCAGTTGAAGTAAAAAAAAAAAAAAGTCTGAAATTGCATACAGAACAATTACGCACACAAACTGTTGAAGCATGCCATCGCATGGTGACGTAATGACAAAACATTGATCAATGTACTATAGCATGTAAAACGGGAACATTCTAAAAGCAACTTATGTAAACACCTTAACTGTATTATTGTTATTGCAATTTAGGTTAAGGTAAATAATTTGATTACTGATGTCCAGGTAAAGATAGTCATTCATTCAATAATTTTCCTTCAGCTTTGTCCCTTATTTATCAGGGGTAGCCACAGCGGAATGAACCACCAACTATTCAGGCATATGTTTTTTGCAGTGGATGCCCTTCCAGCTGCAACCCAGTACTGAAAACCAACCCATACACTCTCGCATTCATATACACACTCATGAATTCAATTTTGTTTACCCAGTTCACTTTTACTGCATGTCTTTGAAATGTCGGCAAAACTAGGCACCCAGAGGAAACCCACTGGGAGAACATGCAAACTCCACACAGAAATGCCAATTGGCGCAGCCAAGACTTGAACCAGCTACCTTCTTGCTGTGAGGCGACAGTACTAACCACTGAGCCACCATAAACTGTCAATGATTTTTATTTTTATATTTGACTCATACACTGCTTAATACTCCAATAATTTAAAAGAAAAATGACATTCATCAATGTAAACATTATTCATTCAAGTTAAGAAAAGAGTGTACATTAAGAGTATATAACTCACGGTTTGACAGCCTTTCAAATTTTCCAAAGCTTGGTCATAAGCTTTCCATGCAAGTTCCAGCCTATCTGAGCTCATGGGCATTGAAATTCTGTAGTTCCTGATGATGGTGATGGACTGTAATAGGTGATTTTCATCAGTGGAGCATGGGTTTCTCTCCCTAAAAGATTAAACCCATATTAAATGGCAAGTGCATTATTTAATTATTAAGACTTACATTTTAAAAGCACTGACAATGGTTTAATTAAATAACTGCATACTAGATAGGATGTGGAGAACCCTATGATGTGCAGAATACAGCCACAGATCTCAATGAATGGTGAGAATGCCAAAGAATTTAGCAAGCGTTACTGATTTTTAAAGAAATCAGATCTTAAACGTGACAATTTTGCAATGTAAAGACAGTTCACTGGAAGCCCTTGGGCTTCCTGGCTGAAAAATAAAAGTCTGTGTGCATATAGCCCATTGAGAATAGTGCCAAGAATAGTAAAATAAAACAAATTTTATTAAGCCCTTGTGACTTTTTATTTTAGATGTTTTAAAGTTATACAAGTAAACTGCCTGTAACATATTTTAAAGCTAGAGAAGTTTAAGGTAATTGTGTGTATGTTGCAATTGTTAAGGTGTTCTCAGTTCTGTTTGGTGATCTGTTAGAAAGAAGCCCACTATACAATATGTGCCTTTGATTCTTTGTTGATAGAAAGATCTGTTCAGCTCGCTGTGATCATCAATCATCATCAAATGTGATCAAGAATGAGTTTTACAAGTTTAAAATGTTTTTAAAACAGTGCATGTTTGTAATGAATTACAGCGATTTTACTGTCTCTATCCCCACTGTCTCATGTCAGTACAATTATAAAAGAAGACGCTTTAATCTCGGTTTGTGGATATTAAATCCAAAGGTTTATTTTGTACATTAATATAACAGATATCTATACAGTAGTGTATATTAACATGTATCTTGTTCCATTTGCCTTGCAAAAACAGTCCAAAATTAAATGCGCACTCTGTGTGTCCCCCCGCTGTGTGTGTGTGTGTGTGTGTGTGCGTGAAGTTTGTAATAACATTGTGTGTGACTCACCGCTGAAAGGCTAGAATTAACTCCACAACAAACACATCAAATAATCATTGGGAAAGTTCTTACTGTAGTATTTTTCACAAACTTTACATTAGATCTGCTGCCTTCATGTCTGTCACTGTGCTGTTTATCTGACAGAAATGGAGACACACTGACAGGCACATGGGAACAATGGACAGGGAGAGCTAGCATTAAAGGCACAGGCAACAAAAACAGTACATGAAATCTGTAAAGCTCTTGGTTTTTATATGCGATTTAACTTTTACTTTCTCTGATCATCTTATATTTTGGAGTCCTGTAACTCGCTCTATTTATCTGTTTAACTGTTGCAAAACAGATCGAATCATCGTAAGGACATTCCAGCCTTTAGAAAAAACACCACTATAATATTTAATATTTAATAAGCAGTAAACATGCTCATGAGATACATTTCCTCTTGTAGACCTTGGCAACTCCAAATGGAATTATAAGCAAATAACATTTGTATATTAGTAAGCATACATTAAAGAACTAAACAGAATAAAATTTAAATAAGAAACGTAATCTTACCTTAGTTTCCTCACAGCATCCACTTTTTTAACCAACTGGGAAATTCTGTTTGCAACTGTTGTAGGATGATTATTTCCAATCTCTTTTGTCTTCTCATGACTCTCCTTCATAGTCTGCAAATATGAACAAACCTAATAAGGTTAATCTGTGTCATCACCCAAAAAACACTGACCAATCAACCCCCTAATTAAAAAAAAAACAGGTGTGTGAAACACGGGGCACCTGCAGCTCTAATTTGGCCTCCTCTAACTGCTGTCCAAGAAGTGATACATGCAGCTGGACAGAACTTCCTTCCTCTTTTAGCTTCTTGATCTCCATATTCTTCTCATCTATCACATCTCTCATCCTCTGTCCACAAAACACATTAATACAATTTATTTAAATAAACAATATATATCATTAATCAAGTCTGCAGTGTCACATGATGCTTCTGAATTCTTTCTGATATGCCAAATTAGTGCTTAAAAACAGTTCTTATCATTATCCATGTTTAAAAGTTTTTGCTTAATATTTATTTTCATATCATGATACATTTGAAGGATTTAAAGTATTTTTTCCTGACTTTTGAATAAAATCATCTATTTCTTTGGTTTTTTTTGCCATCTTACTGACGGCAAAGTTCTGAACATGTTTGAACTAATGCATGTTTGTGAAAATCTCCATATTGCACATAGTCGTACATTCTATATATTTACTATACTTGAAGGTATTGTTATGTTTGAAAACAGCTTTGCAACCATGTGGTAGTTTTTGACTAGGTAGGTACAGAAACTGTAATGTATACATATTATAATAATATATAATGTATATGAAATAGGCCCAGTTGCCGAAAATTTATTTCCTCCCAGACCATTTGCTGGTTGCAATTACACCATCACTATTGAACTGAAGAGACAAGCGGTCAACAGCAGTATTAACTAAGCATACAACAAAATCTTCAAATAGAGGATGCCGTGATCAAAGCTATGTTTCCATTGCGTGTTTGGTGATAATCAAGATGAAAATGTAGAGGTATTGAAACAAAGCAGGACTAAATCCACTATGACTACTTACAATGCAATTACAGGAATCCAAAAAGTTCCTTTGGTGTCCAATCACCCAAATCTGACACCCAAACTAGACCACCCAAAGTAGAAGTTTCAACTTTAAGTTTCCTCTCAGACATATTCATAGTCTTTTGTTGATCACAAAGGAAGATATGGTAACACTTTATGTAGATGGTCTATTTGAGTATTAGTGGACTGTCTGCTTAATATTGGTTGACACTGCTCCTTCAACAGATATTTAACTGACTATAAGAAACTTTGTAAGTACATGTCAACTTAAACTAACCCTAACCAAACAGTCTACTTATAATCTAATGAGAATTAGTTGGCTTGGCATGTAGATGCAACGTAACTTAAAGCCAACAATGAACCATCAAAATAAAGTGTGACCGAAGATAAACCAAAGAAAGTTGGGAAAAACTCATTAAATATTTTTTGTAGCTACTGTGGATGTCAATGGCTGCTTTTTTCCAACAGTCTTCAGAATATCTTGCTTTGTGTTTAACAGAATGTCATTATTTAGAACCACTTGAGTGAGAGTAAATAGTGTAGAAATATATTTGTTGGGTGAAAACGAGAAAAGTATGTTTGAGCATTCTGACTTTTTTGGTCATTGCAGATCTAAGTAAAACCAAACCAAGTGAACTGCAACCACACCAATTTTCGGATGGCAGCATGTATAATTATTCATATGAACAACACTACATAAGCGATCACAGGTTGTTTTAATGTGACCAAACTTTGCATTTTTACTATGTTTATTGTGTATGGTTTAATTAATGATTTAAGATTAAACAGCAAACTGACTAAAAGAAATTAAATGTGAATTATTATTTAAAAATATGTTAAATATTGGGCGGCATTGGGCGTTCCAGTTTTTTTTCCCACAATCTGATGCCCAGAACCATATTAGAGGAGAACTACTAAAAGAGACCAGCAGATTTTTTATATACTTAGACATGTAATAAATGTTCAAACAAAACTAAATATCTAAGAGAATACCTGTAGTTCAGACTCAGTTTCCTTGTGCACCTGCTCAGAATCCTGAGGGCACAACTGTTGTTTATCTGCATCTGTCGTCGAAGACATGATCTCAGTAAGAGGTTCCTGATCAGTTTTCAGTTTCTCCACATGCTTGAGATCGATAGCAGATTTCTGCTCTCTAAAAAGTATATAAAAACAAAGATTCAATACATATATCAAGTGATCTTAATGAAAATTAATGGCATGATTAACCTTATGAAACCTACTATATCATTATCTACTAATTCTGAATTGCTAATTTTTTTTAAACTCTAAATTATTTCCTAGAGATGGGTTGCAGCTGGAAGGGCATCCACTGCGTGAAAACATGTGTTGAATAAGTTGGTGGTTCATTCCTCTGTGGCGACCATAAAGGGACTAAGCCCAAAAGAAAATGAATGAATGAATGAACTCTAAATTATCATCATGTTTCCGTCATCACTGCAATGCATTGAATTGTGTTTCAAATTTATTTATTTGACAGGAACATACAAAACAATACATAGACATTGAAAAGAAAACATGCTTTGTGCCAGGTTTTAGCAAAGTTGATATTTTCCACCTGCAGTCCCCTGACAGGTAGATCTTAAAAAATGCAGTAAAAAATATGAAATAAAATACATACTGCCGTATAAAGAACATTACATTTCATTAGTGTGTACAGATTTGTTTGGATAAGAGCCATCTTTTGGTCAGGTAAGATCTTATAGTTTGTACATGTAATTAATTCTGTTGGAAGTGTTTTCCACAGTCTTGTGGCTCTATAAGAGAAAGATGATCAGCCAAATGAGGTTTTATGTCTGGGAACAGTACATAATCCCTCTTGCTATCAAGCGTGTTGATCTAGATGTTTTCTCTAATCTAAGAGTTGTTAATGTCTGTTCTGGCAGCTAAAAACCACAGTGATTTGTTCATTAATCTAAGCATTAAATATATTAATATAAATATTTGGTTTCAGGCTTTGAGGGTAGTTATTAAAGTAAAAAAAAAAAAAAAAACAATCACTGAAATCCCAGTTACTTGAAAAATGTGTATTCGACTTAGTCCCTTTATTAATCTGGGGTCACCACAGCGGAACCGCCAACTTATCCAGCATTTGTTTTACGCAGCGGATGCCCTTCCAGCTCCAACCCATCTCTAGGAAACATCCATACACACTCATACACTACGGACAATTTAGCTTACCCAATTTACCTGTACCATATGTCTTTGGACTGTGAGGGAAACCGGAGCACCCGGAGGAAACCCACGCGAACGCAGGGAGAACATGCAAACTCCACACAAAAAAGCCAACTGACCCAGCCGAGGCTCGAACCAGCAACCTTCTTGCTGTGAGGCGACAGCACTACCTACTGCGCCACTGCATCACCCACATTCTAACATAGGCTAAGTAATAAACGTTCTATGGTTGTTATTTGTTTGGTTCCAATTTCCACATTTTTTTTCAGCCTGTAGCATTGTTGTTGTTTTTGTGTTATGTTAATAAAAGTTCTGTGTTTAATAACAGTGATTTTTTATGTAGTTTGACGCCAAATTTCCAATTTCCAAAAAACTGAAAGTGAAAGTATAATACGCACACATTTAAAAGATATTTAAAAGCAGAAAAATAGGAAAAAAGGAAACCCTGACCCCCACGGTGATACCGGTATTACAGGTGTTGTCACTTGTCGATTAACGGGTGGGGAAATTTCCTCATCGTCACAACCCTACAGTATAGGTGACCATAGGTCAAGGTGGAAACCCATGACATGTGGAGTCCCACAAGGCTCGATTCTGGCACCTGTCCTGTTCAACCTTTATATGCTCCCTCTGAGCCAAATAATAAGAAAAAAAAACAAATTTCCTATCACAGCTATGCTAATGACACTCAGATCTACTTAGCCCTACTGCCTAATGACTACAGCCCTATTGACACCCTCTGCAAATGCATTGATGAAATGAACAGTTGGATGTGCCAAAACTTTCTTCAGTTAAACAAAGAGAAAACTGAAGTCATTGCATTTTGGGAACAGAGATGAGGTTCTCAAGGTGAGTGTGTACCTTGGCTCTCAGGGTCAAACAACAAAAAATAATGTCAAGAATCTTGGTGTGACTCTGGAGTCAGATCTGAGTTTCAATAGTCATGTCAAAGCAATTAGTAAATCAGCATACTATCATCTCAAAAACATTGCAAGAATCAAATGCTTTGTTTCCAGTGAAGACTTAGAGAAACTTGTTCATGCTTTCATCAGCAGCAGGGTGGACTACTGTAACGGCCTCCTCACTGACCTTCCCAAAAAGACAGTCAGACAGTTGCAGCTCATCCAGAACGCTGCGGCCAGGATTCTGACCAGAACCAGGAATCAGAGCACATCACACCTGTCCTCAGGTCTTTACACTGGCTCCCAGTTACATTCAGAATAGATTTTAAAGTATTATTACTTGTCTATAAATCACTAAATGGCCTAGGACCTCAATACATTACGGATATGCTCACTGAATACAAACCTAACAGATCACTCAGATCTCTAGGATCATATAAATTAAAAATTCCAAGAGTTCAGTCAAAGCAGGGTGAATCGGCTTTCAGCTATTACACCCCTCGCTGCTATAATCAACTCCCAGAAATGATCAGATGTGCTCCAACATTAGGCACATTCAAATCAAGACTGAAAACACATCTGTTTAGCTGTGCCTTTACTGAATGAGCACTGCGCTACGTCCGACAGATCGCACTATTGTTTTTCGCTTTTTTTTCATTTTTTTTTACAACCTGTTTTAACACATTTTATCTGTTTTATCATTTTTTTATTATCTGTTTTTATTTTTTCTTACACTGTCTTTTTTTATTATTGTTTATGTAAAGCACTTTGAATTGCCACTGTGTATGAAATGTGCTATATAAATAAACTTGCCTTGCCTTGCCCAGAATATAAAAATACATATTGTGTATACGTGAACTTGTGTATATATGAGACTTTCAACCAGCACAACAAAAAATGTTTCTGAAGACAATCACCTACTGCAAGTGGCTTTACAATAAGTAGGGATGCTCATTTCGGTTCATTTTGCCAACCGACAACCGCAACTCTTTACTGAATATTAATGGTCAACTGGTCAGATTAATATAAAATTATTATTAAATAAAAAAAACTTATTTGGTATCTGATACATTAAATGTTGCCTTTTAAAATACTGATTTTTTTTAACATGCAAAACAACAGCATACAGAACATAACAACAGAACATCTTCACGCTTCTGCAGTGTTTCTGATAGCATAGAAAAAAATGAGAATAAACTAAATAAAAAGAATAGAATAAATAGTCCTGCCCAAGATATTTTTCATTTAAATGACAAATTTAGATTACAAAAAGAAAACACTGACTGAATCCTTTTTAATACCCGGCATAGGCTGTTTTTCTTCGGTCAAATATAAATAGCTGGCTACCTCAGATTGATAACTCAATGAAAAATATGCATTTAATTAATGCTCCGCTCTAATTTTTACCTCACAAAACCTCTGTCAACATTTTTAATAGAAGTCATTATTTTAAAGATTACGTCTTGAGCGTCTGGTTTTACCTTAGAGTTTGTGTGCTTTTACTTTCTCTCTTACTCGCGGTTTATGTGCGCATGATGAAAGAACAAAGAGGCACATAAGTTGACTTTTTGTAAAGTATAGGCTACTATAACATATAACAATTTTACTGTTTACATATGATATTGCATTAATTTGCATACATATTTTATAAACTGTAAAATAAAAGCCTCAGTTTGGTGCTTGGAATTATCATTATGCAAAAATGAAGAAAATCTTTGGATTTGTTTGATTCCTAGATTATGTAGGCTACTTAAAAAAATAATATTTTATAAGAACTATTAATAAGGTTGGTTTGTTGGTTGTACACTTAATCATCAATAGCCAATTTGTTAAGGTTATGACGCAGATCCAGGTAAGAGGCAGTCAGCATCAGAGCTGGTTTGGCATCAACTCGTCTGTCAAACAGTAGTGTAAATAGTGTAATAATCTCGTCTCGTCTCATTCTCATGAACCTAATCTCGTGTCTTGTCTCGTGGAGTAGCGTCTCGTCACACCCCTAACTGATACCATTAATCGGTTTAAAACACCCTTGCAGTTAACAGTTTACCCACTATTATGAGAATTCCTAATAAGAAGTTAATGTTGTCTCTGTGTCTGAAATCTCACCTATTAACTTCTGGAGCCTTCTGAACTGAAAATATTGGCCGCAGTTTGGGCATGGATCCCAGCGTAGAGCCGAGTGTGTCCAGCTCCCCTGATGTGCTTCTGTTGGGCCACAGTCCTGTGTGCTCCTGATGCTTTATTGAGGGAAGCGAGTTCTCCCTGTTGCCTGGAAGACTGACTTTGGCCAGCTTAAATTTCAAAAGTTCCTCACCAATGTCAAGATTCCCTTGAAATGCTTCAATCAGGATGGTTCCATCAAAGCAAACTGACTTTTTATGGACACGCAGCTTTTTTCCATGAATCATATTATGAAGGAAAGACTTTCCCTAGCGAATGACACAAAAGTTGTATGAGGGTCAAAGCAAAACATTTCATCATTCACAAATATCAGTTGCATTTAAAACCATATTGTTAGGTGCACAGTCCATTTAGTAAAAGGGTTGTGTCAGTTACCTGTGAATGAAGTGGTGAATCCTGCTCGCTTGACGCATACAGTCCCCAGAACCTGTACTTTTTTGCAAGTCCTGCTGTTTGCAATTCCTCTGGCAGTTCAACTAAATCAGATCGACTGACAATCTCCATATTTCCAAAGTCAATGTAGAGAATATAGAACTAAGCAGAATAAGACAAAAAACACACATCAGTGTTTCAAATATATAAAAAAACAGCTCTTCTCTTTTTTATTATTTATAAAATTGTCATTTATGGGATTTTTAAGGAACCTGATGCACTGTAATCACTTCCTCACTCTCCTTTGGTTTATTCCTTCCTTTCTCAGGGGTCGCCATGCGGAATGAACCACCAAATATGGTCAGGACACTATTACATGAAAGCACTTCACGTAAACACCTTAATTATATTATTGTCTATTAGGGCAAATAACTAGATTACTGATGTCCATGTAAGCATAGTCAGTAGTGTCTTCGAAGTGAATTAAAGATCCAGAAGGGCATCCATCTGATTTGATTCAGAAGGGCACTATTTTGTGAGACAAATATATAATTTTTCAACAATTAAATAGCATTTTATATACATATATATATATATAT
>CAIGQZ010001680.1:247189-277230 GCA_903798205.1 Danio tinwini | reverse complement strand
ATTTTTTTTCCTGACAACTTTTTAAAAAACAGATATTTTGGATAAAAGGCAGTATGGTGGCACAATGGGTAGCACAATCGCCTCACAGCAAGAAGGTCGCTGGTTCGAGCCCCAGCTGGGTCAGTTGCCGTTTCTGGGTTTCCTCCGGGTGCTCCAGTTTCCCTCACAGCCAAAGACATGCGGTACAGGTGAATTGGGAGAGCTAAATTGTCCGTAAATTGTTTCAATGTGATGGGTTGCGGCTGGAAGGGCATCCGCTGCGTAAAACGTGTGCTGAATGGGTTGGCGGTTCATTCCGCTGTGGCGACCCAAGATTAATAAAGGGACTAAGCCGAAAGAGAAAATTAATGAATTAATGTTTTGGACAAAATTACATGCTAACTGAAGACGTTTATTATTTATAAAGATATTTTTAGAGTGTATAAATGGACATTAATTGCAGTTGTTGTTCTTGATCTAAAAGCAGCAAAACTATGCAGTGAGTTTGTTTGAAAATCAGCAACAATTTTTACATCAAAATCAGAAGTTATAGTATAAACGTATCGCCGAAAGCCCTTGGGCTGCCTGGCTGAAAATTAAAAGTCTGTGTGCATATAGCCTACTAAAACTGCAAAATGCCATTTAAAAGCTAGGCTAAATTATGCTTGATCTTTCCATAACCCTTGATTCACAACATACAGTTGTGATTGCTGTGTAAATGCATTTTGCCACCTCAGATCTGTGAAGATATTAAAACGCCACTTCAGATAAGCTTCTCTCTGCCACCTTTGCAGTGACTTCCCTCTTTGAAGCTTCTGGTCTGATTGGTTTCCATTCGTAAAGCCCACCCACTCCCGACCATTACTTTTGTGGGAAGTAATGATTCAAATTCTGCACAATGGCTTTTTTATTATTATTATTATTATTATTTTTTTTTTTTTACAAACCTTGTCTTCTGTTTGCTGTTGCACTGTACACCTGTACCAACACTTGTTATCTGAAAATCTTGCGGCATATACCTGAACAGGAAATGATACCAAAAATTAGATCTAAACTTGCAGAACTTACATGTTTGAGCAAATATAACTTGCCTTGTGTGAACTTGGCCTTCCCATCAGTATAGGGGCGGAGGGGCACTTTTCTGTCAACATTGCATTTATTTTTTCATTTATTTTGTCTGTCACATTCTGGTGACATAATAAAAAAAAATTCAATTCCAAACCAGGATTGTTGTATAATTTGATCAATGCAACTTGACATAAGAGGTAAAACATCTAACCTGAGCCCAAAACGTGATGGCATCCACAACATAAGTAACAACCACCAGTTCCACTGTTTACAAACAATAAACAATCATTTAGTTCATAAACAAAACATCAACAAGCAAAGTTCATAAACAAAACATCAAAACAGAAACAATCACGAAGTAAAAACTTGCAACTTACTTTTTTCAGACTGAATTTCCGACTGATCCATCAAATTTAGCTAAAATCGAAAACGTGTCAGCCATTAGCGTTATGTTTAGTTGTCCATGTGTCGCTAATGTGTTTCATTTCAGTTGTTCGTCTTACCAATATTTATCGACCTGCTGCTGAAAATTCCGTTGCTAATCTACATGTAACGTTCTTTTTTTAAAATATCTCCTGTAAATGGCTTTTGTATACAAAAACCCCCAAAACGTATTCAGTTGTTTCGGAATCGTCTTGCAGCTTTCACGCTTAACGTATCATCACCACGTTTAACGTTAATAGGCTAATATAAGTTTAGCTACATGCGAATATTATAGTATAAATGATAACCAATAACGCGGACCATTATCACTTAAATAAATTGTCATATCTGTGACGATTGGCATTGCTCGATCTTTTAATTGGATCTTTGCAGTGAATCACTTTAACCGGTCTGAATGAATCGATCACTGATCAATCATGTTCACGACGAGCAGTTCAAAACCGACAATCATGACTAAGCCCAATTTCCATTACATTGGGACATGGAAATAAACACGCTTAATAAAAAAATACTCTTTGATAATATCTGTCCAGAAATAGCTGTGTATTGAACTGGACAGTAGAGGGCGACAAAGGATTGGCTTTGAGAGTAATAAAAAGTTTAATATGTTTAGGCAAATTTATAGCAAATGGGCAAATTCACAATAAATGAATAACCCTTTAACGGCCTGCTCTACTAAGTGGTTGACCATATTTTGACTGTTTTAAATAATGACTGTTAAAGTCATTTAAAGAATGACTGTTGTAAACAATGGTTACACTAAAAATCTAAACAATCCTGTTGCACTACTACACTTGATTTTGGTTTTGTTGTAAATATTTTATTATGACTATGTTTTTAAATTAATTGGTTTTACACTGCATATTTTCAGATTTTCATATTAATGCTTGTGTTGTTTAAGGTACAGTTTATATATCTGACTGTTTGTATTAAAGAACAAAATTGTATTACAAATTGTATATGAATATATTAATACATTTTAATACAAGAATTGCTGTGCTGTGAAGAAAATATATAATTATGTATGGAAAGCATCATAGTTCTTTTACCACAAACCGGCATATCAACCGTTTGATAGAGGCTATTTTAGAAATGATGGGATGTGTTAAAAAAATGCATTGAGTGTGTTAACTAGTGACATTAGGAGTTAAGAAATATAATCCAATATTTTGTGTGTGTTGGGGTCAGAAAACGTTTTCGAATGTCACATGACCAAAAAATTGGACACCATGAACACTGTCATCAAATAAAACAAAATTATCAATAGTAATGAGAAGTCTCCATATGATTAACCTATTCATTTTAAAGTATTGTGCTATTGCAAACTTCATTTGGTCTTAAAAATGGTTGTGAAGACGAATGGAAGAAGAATTAAAAAAGAAAAATGGATATAAAATTTAAAAAAATTTTATAACTTTTTGCAGTACATAGGCTACTATTTCATTGACTTTACAGAAAATAAGTTTTAGAAAAAAATTAAGTTGTTAAATAGTTAAAAAAAAAATATTTATGTATTTATTTATTTGTAATCAATTTGTTCTATTATCTATGATGTCTTCTGGTGTCATTTAGGTATACAGACTTAACCAGCGACCAAGAGAACTTGCTCATTTGTACAAAAAAAACAAAAAAAAACATCAATTTACAGCACAATGGTAGCTTGCAAAAAGATTTAGATTGTTGGCTGGTATGCATTACTACATTGTTTTATTTTTAAAACCAGCTTGATGAATCAGAATATTAAAAGACACTGTCTGATTAAATACATGACACTTATATATTTATGATGAGCAGTTGCCCTGCCTCTCCCACAGTTGATGTCTTCCTTTGACTGATGAACTGTTTTTGGTGATGAAGGAAAGATCTGGGTGATCTCTTCAATATTTTGGGCATTTTATTTATGCATTTGTTTTAACATATTTATTTATACATTTATTTGTTTCTACATTTGTCCATTCATAAACATAAAATAACAAACTGCCATTTACAATCAAGTTGCTCACAGTCACTATACTGTACATCTACATTTTGCTCATCAAAAACATGATGCTGAGCTATGTGAAAAATAAACTCAATACAGCTCAAAATGAGTGGGAACCCTACGAATAAGGTTATTTCTGAGATCATATCTTTATAATGCAATATATACTTACTGGCCACTTTATTAGGTACACATGTCCAACTGCTCGTTAAAGCAAATTTCCAATCAGCCAATCACATGGCAGCAACTCAATGCATTTAGGCATGTAGACATGGTCAATAAGATCTGTTGCAGTTCAAACTGAGCATCAGAATGGGAAAGAAAGGTGATTTGCTGTTGGTGGTTGGTGCCAGTCAGGCTGGTCTGAGTATTTCAGAAACTGCTGATCTACTGGGATTTTCACATACAACCATCTCTAGGGTTTACAGAGAATGATACGAAAAAAGAAAGTATACAGTGAGCGGCAGTTCTGTGGGCGCAAACGCCTTGTTGATGCCAGAGATCAGAGGAGATTGGCCAGACTGGTTTGAGCTGATAGAAAGGCAACAGTAACTCAAATAACCACTCGTTACAACTCGTTACGGTATGCAGAAGAGCATCTCTTAACACACAACATTTCCAACCTTGAGGTGAATGGACTACAGCAGCAGAAGACCACACCTGGTGCCACTTCTGTCAGCTAAGAACAGAAAACATTGCCTGGTCTGATGAGTCTAGATTTCTGCTGCAACATTCAGATGGTAGGGTCAGAATTTGGCATCAACAACATGAAGGCACGGATCCATCCTGCCTTGTATCAACGGTTCAGGCTGGTGGTGGTGGTGTAATGGTGTGTGGGATATTTTCTTGGCACACTTTGGGCCCATTAGTACCAATTGAGCATTGGGTCAATGCCACAGCCTACCTGAGTATTGTTGCTGACCATGACCATTCCTTTATGACCACAGTGTAACCATCTTCTGATTGTTACTTCCAGCAGGATAACGCCCCATGTCACAAATCAGGGAATCATCTCAAACTGGTTTCTTGAACATAACAATGAGTACATTACTCAAATGGCCTCCACAGTCACCAGATCTCAATCCAAGAGCACCTTTGGGATGTGGTGGAATAGGAGATTCGCATTATGGATGTGCAGCAGACAAATCTGCAGCAACTGCCTGATGCTATCAAGTCAATATAGACGAAAATCACTGAGTAATATTTCCAGTACCCTGTTGAATCTATGCCATGAAGGATTAAGGCAGTTCTGGAAGAAAAAGGGGGTCCAACCCGGTACCCGGCTCAAGTGTACCTAATAAAGTGGCCTTTAAGTGTACAATGCTGCAATTCCAGACACAATCAGATGTGGAAGTTTTAGCATTGAAATGTCCCACTTCTGACCTCAATGCATTCCATTTAGTCGCCCATCACAGTCACATTTTCATAACAAGAGATGTGATAATTTCTTGTTATTGTGGCAATTATAGCTAAAACAAAATAATAAAATAGCTGTACTTTAAATACAGCTGACAAAAAACACAACAAAAAGAGGGTGGCACAGTGGCTTAGTGGCTAGCAATGTAACATTACATCCAGAAGGTCGCTGGTTTGAGTCCTGGCTGGGACAGTTGGTATTTCTTTGTGGAGTTTGTATGTTCTCCCCACACTCCAAAGACGTGGTATAGGTGAATACATTTCCTGTAGTGTGCATGTGAATGAGAGAGTGTATTGGTGTTTCCTAGCATGGTGCTGGGTGACCGCACATGGCAGGGAATAAGCCAAAGATAAAACAAATGAAAATCAAAAAGAACATCATGCTGTATTTTACATCATCTCAGCTGTAGTAAAATTCCCATTTATTTTGTGCTGCAAACATACTTGAAGGTTCATTTATATATGTGGGTCATCTTAAAGTCCAGATAAAAGAAATCCTGGGTTATCCATATACTCAGACAGCAGGATGACTGCGCAGATCACAGGTAAGAGACATCAAACAAACAATGATCTTAGGGAAAAATCAACACACATCTTTTTCCTTTGTTGCTGAGATTTATTGATAAAACTAGTACAAAACAAACATATTTACTCATATTTACAAATAAAAATATATGGGAGAAATCAACACACATGGTTTATAAATAAAATAAAATAAAAATGAGTGAGAACGTTTCAGCAATCAAATCAAATCAAATTTTATTTGTCACATACATATACATACATGCAGTGAAATGTTTTGTACGGCTGTCCGACATGTAAACTTACCAGGAAAAGGAATTTGTGTATCTGTAGCAGTGAACACATCGCACAGTGGCATGATTGTTCTTGCATTGATGTTTGACCTGACACGTGGCTCTTTTTCCAGGGCTAGGTGTGGAGGGTTGTTTCCAAAGCAATTGTTCCTTTCTTGCCTTTTTCGCACCCACATGAGAGCTAGCCAACTCTCTTGCAAGCTCCACCAAGAAGTCCACCCGTCTTTCCTGCCTTCCGGTGCATGCTTGATGCAGCACATGTGCATTCAGTGCTGCCATGTCAATCATGTTATAGAACACGGCAACTTGCCAGCGCCGTGTTCCTGTGCAGACAGTGTACTCCCGTACCATCTGGTCCATCACATTCACGCCAGACTTTGTGGTGTTGTAAAGGGTTACAGTGTTTGGCTTCCTTTTGGCGGTATTATCCATCTGAACTGTGCTGTGCATGCTGCTGAGAATATAGACGATCTTCTTCCGTTTGGCCGCATACGCTGTCAGCGTGACAGCAGTAGTTGAAAACACCTAATAATTAAGACAAATTGTTATTTTCATAGCACTTTTACACACAAAGACACACTTGGAGGTGTTGATTCTAAAAATTTGAAACACATAAACATAGAACTACAAAAGACCTGCAACATACCTGAGTGGGGAATTCATTGCGATCTGTCTGTCTAGTGGATTGAGGAATTTCCCGGCGAATCTTGTTGACAGTGCCAAGGATGGTGGTTTTCCGGCTAAGCAGTTGTCGAGCAAGTGACAGCGATGTGAAGATATTGTCCGTGGTAACATTTCTGCCCTTGTCAAGGAATGGTTCCATCAGCCTCATCACTACATTTTCAGACAGTCTCTCTCCATTGGGACGACTGGGGTCCTTGCCAAGATATGGGAGGACATTGCAAATGTATTTGGAATTTAAGTCGCAAGCCACCCAAAACTTGATACCAAACTTATCAGGTTTGGTTGCAATATACTGCAGGAAACAGCAGCGAGTCTTTGACGGGAAAAGCTGTTCATCAATGGTGATATGCAGACCAGGGTTGTAGGACGTGATGCAGTTAGTGACAAATGATCCTCACACACTGGAAATTGCAGCAAACTTAACAGTCTTTGCTCGCTCACTGCGGGTGGACCTGTCATCAAAGCGTAGGTGTCGCATGATGTCTTGGAAGCAGTTTCGTGGCATAGTTCCAATGATCTGTGGGTTTCCCAGGTTTGCTGACCAGCAGTCACGTAGTGATGAAACTTTGGTGAGACCCCGCAAGATGACAATTGCAACAAATACCATTAGTTCAGGGAAGGCCATTAACCAATCAACTTGCTCCGTGTGCTTTGCATGTTGAATAGTCCATTCTTGAATACCATGAAGCATGTCAAGAGTAATGAAACATAGGAAGCTCTGAAGGTGACTTGAGATGCTTTTCCTGGCCTTAGCTGTTGGCTCTCCATCTGCGGCGTATGCTTCTATTGGGGTGAAAGGGAGACGTGTCCCCACTTTTTCTTTGTGCCACACTGTGCCATCTTTCGCTGTCTCTGTTAGCTCTGTCAGGACATCCCAAATGAGCTCTCTTTTGGTTGAGGAGCAGTCTCCTCATCTGAAGACAGCTCAGACAGCTCAGAGTTCGAATCCGGCTGAAGTTCTATGTCTTCTCCATCTGAGTCACAATGGTTTACTTCACTCACGATCATTTCTAAGGCCTGCCGAGTGGTGAGTCTTCTCTGCATTTTTTTTCCTTGGAGAGGAGGTTCGTACACCACAGAATACTTGAGGGCACTGAAGCAGTAGGCTATGTGCAGTGAGGTTTTATCCACCTCAGCACAAAAGGAATGACCTCTCATTTGAAAGCAATAGGATTTTTCTATGGATGTGTAAATTCACACCTGGTGATTGTTCTCTGCAATTCTCCCCACACAGTCATTTAGCAGCCCTCCTCCCCGACACACAAACAAACAAGCCACCAGCAACCATTCACACCCCACTTCCCTGCAGGTTACTCAGGTAATGACCACATTTACACATGAATTCATGCTAATGATAGCCAAAAGATTAGCCAGCTAGCAAGCAACTTGGCTAAAAGAGGATTAGAAAACCTGGGACTTCTAGAAACCCATTTTCAAAGACTTACTTTTAGTCATTATTTTGGTAGCATACATACTCTGAATGCCTTTGGCAGAATTCAAATGAGCCATTTTAATCTAGATTAATCAAGATGAATTCCAAGATTACAGTAAGATTTATCTAGATTAATTTTTTTATCTGTGCCCGCCTATAGTTAGAACCAATCAGTGTGCTCTATTGTGAATGAGATGCAACTGCATGATATAGCTTCAAAAACTTTTTACCTGTTACAGTGTTTAGAGAGACGCCACGTGGTGTTGTTACCATAATTATAAGTGAAAGAAGAAGAATTGTTTGTAGACATGGGCTGGCGGTGTGCCGTTTTTAAATGTGCCAAAATAACAGTTTTGCTTCCATTTTACCACAATGAGAGCACAGCTCGCTTGTGGACCCAAGCAGTTGGATTGCAGTGGCCTGCTAACACATGACACATTGCACCTACATGCCAACTAATTCTCATTAGATTATAAGTAGACTGTTTGGTTAGGGTTAGTTTAAGTTGACATACTTGCAAAGTTTCATATAGTCAGTTAAATGCCTGTTAAAGGAGCAGTATCAACAGATATTAAGCAGACAGTCTACTAATACTCAAATGAACCATCAAATAAAAGTGTTACCGGAATATTTTTTTACCCAAGAGCATTTTGAATCTGGAAATGGTAAATTCTGGATTGGCCACTTGCCTTCTTTTAAAAAAAGACGTGTTGATTGTCCTGTCTCTACAGATTTGGTAAGTGTGTGATCAGTGTTTTTTGTTTACAGTATGTTTATTCAGATTGCAAAGTTATTATCAACAGTACTTTTTCAGTTTTTGAAGATATACCTTAGTCAAAATTAAATTAGTTACTAGGTTTACAGTAATATTACTACAATAATCGGATAGCAAAATTAGATTGTACCGTCAATACTCTTTCAGTTATTGAGGAGTGAAATGACTGAAGTTACTAAGTACTGTATAGGCTATGACATAATGATGTATGTGCAATAGCTTCAGAAACTATTTGCTAAAATAGGTTTTTACCTGTGGTATGTTTTTACAACAAACATTTTCCTACTGGAGAAGTTACCACAAGAACACATGTTTTAAGATTACAGCAGTCCACTTTTTCAGTGCAGTGCAGTTTTTGTGGCAGGCAAAATTGTGCATTTATTAGTTTTTTTTTTTTTTAACAAATACAGTTTAGATTAATAACTACCATTGTGAGACTTCAATATTTGCCTTGTCAGGGGCATCTTCACTTTGTCCTGCATTCATGGGCATGTTTGTGTTGAAAGGTTCAAACTGATAATCAGTGGACCTGCACTGTTAAAAAAAGATAAAGATAATAAATAATAATAAATCTATAATTGGCAAACTTTAAATGTTGTATTATGAACTGAAAGCTTGTGCTAGTTTTTTTTTTTTCTCTCTGCATACTCTAACCAAAAAGACAATTGCAGACCAATTGACCTCTCTAATCAACTCAGTCAATGGCAGCTCACGGTGACACAGTTTATTTGAGATTAGAAATTCAGAAATGGTAGTCAATGGCTGTTTTTTTCCAACATTCATTATATTTTTATTTGTGTTAGCATAACATAAGAAATTATCTCAAACAAGTTTAAAACAAATGCAGGATGAGTAAATGATGAAAAAATGTTCATTTATGACAACAGAATTTTCATTCACGAGAAAAAAAAGGTTAATGGTGTGAGAGATCTCATTTTTCACATGGCCAAAGGATGTCTTTCAGTTACAAAATTAACCTTATAGGAAAACATAAAAAGGATTACTGAATAAGTACAGATATCAGTAAAGTTACATTTAAACATCAGAAATGTATAGTTTTATATGTCTGACCGTGACATATTGTGTTTTATGTATGAATCCAAACCAAATCCACAATTTTATTGTTTGAGCACCAACTATATACATGGAATTAACCAAATGTTTTATAAACTGTAAGTTGTATTATTAACTGAAGAATTTGTAGTTGCAGTTACTGTTAATTCATAACCTGATGTACTGAAATTACATCACAAATTGTACATTAATTCAGTTTGTGTGTATTTTAAACATTAATTTCATTATGAATTCAAATTTGAGATGCAATTTATAGGTTAAAACAAATGATAAATGGACAATTAAGAACAATTCTCCAGTGCTGTTCAGCTACAACTGACCACAAGGAGGTGCAAGATCTTCGCAAAACCCCTGCTGTACATCATTTGCAGCGTCCATAAGTCCACTATGAAATTGTTTTCCAAGTACGTAGAAATAAACAAAGTGCTAAAATATTAAGAAATGTATAAGAAGGGCAATCATCAAATTAAGACTTACTTGGTCACTATTCAAATGAATAGATATATTGAAGCACAAAGCTCTTTGGTTCTTTTTAAAAACATATAAGTCTAAAATGAATTTAAACTTGCATTTTTTATCCTAATAATCATTTGTGATAACCAATGTATCAAATTAGAAAATGCAAACCAGCATTAGTGCACAGTAAAACCCAACAGTCAACTTTATGAAATGAAATGAGTGTAGTTAACTCAAAATTGACTGAAAGTTAATTCTACTCATTTGAAGAGAGTTTTGAACTCAGTGTTGAAGGTAATGAGTTACTTAAATACCTCATTATTTCTACTTAAATGGAGTAAGTTCACAGTACTCATATAGATTCGTTTTTTAACTCAAACGGTTTGTAGCAATCGGTTTCCTCAAACTGTTTGAGTTGCCTTTACTTATTAGGTTTTAGAGTACTTAGTTGGTTTGAGTTCTCTTCATTTATTCGATTTTACTGTGCTCAAATTGTTTCATTTACTCAAATGGATTAAGTTCACGGTGCTCATTAGGATTTGTTTTTGAACTGAAATGGTTTGTTACAATCGGTTTCCTCAAACGGTTTGAGTTACTTTAACTTTTTGGGCTTTACAGTGTGGTTATGATTAATGGTGGGAAAAGAAATTAGCTCAGAAGCAAGTGATAGCAAAAGGTGCAGACATGGCGTTTTAAAAGTTTTGTTGTTCAGAACCAAAGTGTGAACAGTGGCTCTAATGTTCGTTTATGTAACCTCCAGCCTCCAAAGCATGCAAACAAGGGTCTCGCCTGATCTTGGCGGCTGACAGAGATGTGTGAAGACAGGGATTGAGGCAGAAGATGGGTGCATTATGGCAGCAGAGCCCCATGGTCTACAATGACACACTTGTATTGCTGGCGTCTTCTGTGTGCTGGCAGTGTTAGACAGGTTTTCAGTCACATCTGCAAGATTTGCAATGTGCTGACATAAACGCTCTGGTGTATGCGTGTGAACGAAAGTTACGGTAATAAAGGCTGTGATCAGCACTCTTGAGGAAGTTGTGTTTTTTTTCTTTTTGCATGTCAAACCTTACAAAAACTTGTTTTCTTTTAAATTTACCAGGCACCTCAACCTAAAGAGCAGTAGCCACAAAAGCTTTTGGATCAAGTAATCGCATGTAAGTATTTTCTGTTTTGTTGATATAGTGGTTAATATTTCATTGGTATGTTTTCATGCAATTTATTGTTGTTTCTCACTGACAAATTTAGGTTTAGGTTTAGAAACATAAATGTGGATGACTGAATTTCTTGATCCAATAATTCACATAATATTTCTTTAAAATGCTGATGGTTTAAGGTGAGTGGTTATAAATATTCTGAAAAGTTGTCTAACTGACATCATTAGAGTCAGAGCAGTAATTATGTTCCAGACCAAAAGCAAATCTCTGATTTTGAATAATTCTGCAGTCCATAACTTTATGTTAAACATTATCCAAAGTCAATTTTTTGAGAAAGGACATAACCAGCTGGTGTTCAAATAATAATGTTTTCTAATTTGGTGGTATACAAGCAGTGTTGTGGAAGTAACTTCAAAAAAAGAATTAATTACTAATAACTAATTTTATGATAACACTTTATAATAACAGTACATGAATAATGATGTATTAATATGTAAACTAAACATCACTTTTATTATGAACTATTGATGAGTTAAGGTGTTCGCTAATCATCAACTAATTTAAACTACAACATGAGTCACATTAATTCATGTGTGAATAATGGCTGCCTTAATTACTTGTTAGTACATGTTGTTAATTAATGTAATAATTAAAATGTAAGTTTAAGCTAAATGTAACCAACATGAATTCATGAGCTGTTAATGTATAACTATGCAATGACTTTACTTGAAGTGGCACATCATCATGAACTCATCCTTAACTGCTTATGAACTCCTTTGTTTAAAGTGTTCATGTTGATGTTGACAGAGCCATTTTCTATTGTTATCTACTGTAAACACACTAGACAGATGTGCAGAAGGAGTTTATGAGTAGTTAAGAATGGGTTAATGATGATATGCCCCTCCAAAAAAAGTCATGATGTAATTATACTTTAACATATCATGAGTTCATGATGGGGCTACGCAGTGGCACAGTAGGTGGTGCTGTCGCCTTACAGCAAGAAGGTTGGTTTGAGCCTCGGCTGGGTCAATTGCCTTTTCTGTATACTGTTATTGTGAAGTGTTATCAATTATATGAATAAAGTTGTATTTAAACTTTCTGGAATTCTCTGAAAAAACTATAGAATAAAGTTTTTGGAAATATAGTGCAATTATTACTGTGCTGCATGTATGTGAGAGGGCTTGACAAACCACCTGGAGGTGACACTCAATATGCACCAGACACCTTCTTATAAGCACCCTGTGCCTCTTGGAAACATTGTGCAATTCTGAGTGTGCACCACATAGGTGAGTGTGTTCGACAATCCATAGGACACATTTTCTTCTCTTCGTTTGCACCAGACACTTTCTTATCAACACTCCACTTTTCAGGAAAAACATTTTGCAGTTTCTAGTTTGCTTCTTGCAGGTGAGTGGGCTTGACCACCAGTGGAAGATACACTCTCTCAATATGCTCAAAGAATTTACACTTAAACTGTACTGCTGTTGATTTGAAGTGATTTAAACAATAGATCTCATAGACAATATAAATTAAACATAACCTGCAATTAAACATAACATGCAAAAAAAAGTTAACAATACAGTGCAACAAAAAATTTATCATTTTAAAACAATGACACCATTTGACACTTGTATGACATTTTATCTAATGCAACTAATTGCATCCAACACAGTTTACAAGTTTACTGCCATTTGCTGCAAATTAGATTTAATCATCAATTGTTGCTTGATGTATTGTAGGTTTTTTCTCAGTTGGTCAAAACTAAAATGGCAGACATTAAGTTGAATGCTTTTATTTGTATCGTACTTCCAAGAAGCCAGCATCGAGGAGTCACATTCATGCACTAGTTATGTTGACATGACTATTCAGCAAATAACTGCAAGTGCAGGGTTCAAACATAGTTGACAAGAAAAGCAGACATTTTTTTGTAGCAGCAGAGTTAAAAATGTGCTGCATTTTTGACATATTTTGGCATTTTGCTTTGATCTAGTGAGTTGAACGCACCTGACTTTGTAATTACTACTATTGGGAGAAGCCAGAGTAAAACCAATGTAAGAAAAATAACAGCTAACTTGAACCATGTGGTGTCTTGGATAATCAATCACATTACAGCCTTAGCATCCACTGACTCTGGGTCATTGTAATGTAGTGGTTATTGTACCATATACACTGAATCCTACTAGTCGCGAAATTGTGTATGATTTCTTAAAAAACAACCTTTTCTGGTGTAATAATTACTAATAATTACTAATACCAATGTAAAATATAGCTGCAAGCAGCAATTATCGGGGCTAAGCCGACCAGCGGGCACATCAAAAACAAGCTCGGCAACAAGCTACAGAGCAACGAGAAAATTCTATAACTTTTTGACAGCATGGTCTGAGCCAAATTTTGTGGAAATTGGGCTAACGATCTGGAGAGTTTAAAGCAACATAATATCAAACTAATTCAAGATGGTAGACAGGAAGTCGTGTCAATTAGGGAATAAATTATATCAATGTTCTCTGTATGATCCAAGAAATCTTCAAGCCCAGTCTCATGACAATAAACAAAACTTTTCAAAAGTCATTTGATAAATTTAGTTTGATTTCTATTAATAGAAGTCAATTGTCAATTTTACCCAGAAGGTAGCTCAAACTGATGTAGTTTGGTCAAAGTCAGGTGTAAATTACACACATCATAACATCATAATATCATAACAATAGGCAAAATTAGTCAAAAGTTATAAGTATTTTTAGAAATATTGTTATAACGTTTGACCAAAAGGTGATGCTGTGATGAAACTTTTTGTGCACCTTCAGGGCACAGTCCCAAAGACACATATTCACATTCAAAATGGCAGACTGCAAAAATGGCTGACCTGGGAAAATCAGACATCATTCAACTCTGCATGGTCCGCCAGATGAAAAGATACCAATTTTATGAATTTGGACAAAGGGTTGAGACGTTATCAGCAAAAAAAGGCTTTTTTTATTTTGGTGAAAATCGGACAACCGACCTAGGATGAGTTTGTTCAAATAGGTTTTGCAATCTGAAATAGCGAAAACATTTTCATATTGAAAAATGATGCCATGTGGTGCGTTACAATCAACTTGAGCCAAGGTATCTGAGGAAAAAAATTTATTTAATTGTAGCCCTTTGAGTTCAAAAGTTATAAAGATAAATAAGTGAAACTTTGGACAAGTGGTGGCGCTAGAGAGTCAAAATGTGCTGTTGTTGAAGATCAGATCCTATCAGTCCTGTATCAGTGTGCCAAAGTTTGCACAAATGCCGCAAACGGTTGTGTTTCTGTGTAGTATTATTCTGTGTATTATTATTTTAAATATATTTATTTCTTGTATTTTTTTATCCACTTAGTTTGACATTTTGTTTTCAGTCTAATGTAATAGTATTCTGTTTTCTATATTGTGAGGCAATTGTATTATTTCACTATTTATAAAGAGAGAGGAAATGTAGGAAAGAGCAATGGACATCCAGAGCAAGACAGATAGAGAGAGAGAGAGAGAGAGAGAGAGAGAGAGAGAGAGAGAGAGAGAGAGAGAGAGAGAGAGAGAGAGAGAGAGAGAGAGAGAAAACAGATGGTAATTTTGAATTTGGGTCTGTGTATGTATGTCTTAGAGAAAGGGAGCCTCTTATTCTCTCTCAGCAGGAGCTTGGCCTAAACTTCGGCCTAGTCTCGTCTGCCCAGCAGGAGACTTTCCTGAGCTGCCTGCCCAAGGGAGGGGCACCTGCCCCTGCCACAAACACTGCAGCACAGGCAGGGAAAGCATGAGGATGGAAAGACACTCAGGATTCCAAGAACAGGAACATGTGTTGGATTTATGAAGCACACAGGTAACACAAAACGATGCAGTGAAAAACACACAGCTATTTCCCCCATCCCTACCTCTGTGGTCTGAGCTTTCTGCTGCCTCCTTCAAAATGAGAGGTTTCTTTTCGACACAGTCACAGTGGTTATTGTTGGACACTTCGACTATACCAGCTCTTTGTGACTACCAATATAAACTGACAGCTTATGGATTTGCTGCCCTCCCTCATGGCAACATTATCCACTGTTTGGGTTCTTTGAATACAAGCATATGTTTAAAGTTTATTACGTGGTCAATCACTCAGACCCTCTTGAGAGAGAACAACCAAGAGAGGGTCTGAGTTCAAGACCCCAAACTCCCCTATAGCTAAACTTTATTATTGTCATTAAACTTGAGGTTCAGAATATTCCCTTGAAGACTTCTCCATGCTAACTGCTATTAAATGAATTTGAATAAGCAGTTCAGCTCATATCATATAGCACAAATTAATGTTATTGGCATAAAAATGAAGTGACAATTTGCCAAAATTAAAAGATTTTCATTTTTAAGTGTTATTGTTTACTCACCCTATACCAAAACTGTTTATTTCTCTTGAATACAAAAGAAGATATTTAAAAAAAATGTTGAAAAGCAGAAGCCACCTGACCATTGAAAGTTTATTTTTGTCAATGGTTACTGCCAGATGTTCAGCATTCTTCAAAATACCATCTTTTGAGTTTTAACAGAAAAAAGTTACTTAAAGGTGCAGTACGTAAGTTTGACACCCAGTTGTTGAACTAGGTATTGCACTTCAGGATCAAAACAATCTGAAGTGCGGGTTGCCAGATTGAGTACAGGAGCAAGTGATTTAAACCGTGTTCTAAATAAAAGCAACGGCACGCGATAGAGGGAATATTTTCCATAATAAAAAGAGTTTTTGTCAAAACCATCACCTCAAACTGATATATTAGAAACAGCTTCTAATTCTCACAGCTGAACATGTGAAATCTATGACAGTGATCACCTCAGGCAAAACCTCATGTGCTTTATTTAGTGTTAAATGCTAACAATGTGAGTTTGAATGTCATTTTACATGACATTTATTGCCATATGCTTAAAGCAGCAGCAGATAGTTCACCTCAGATCTTGAAAATACAATAAACCGTTTAAAAAAATTGAACTTAAAACTAAACATGTGATTCAGCATCTACATTTAATAATGTTAAAGAGGGCTAATGTGTATTAAATAGATTCTAAACCTTACCGTTTCATGACTGAGTGCATATTCTGTGCTTCTAAAAGGCTGTATTTAAATTTCTGTCGTGTTTCGTCTGGTGCAAACAGCCAAATTGCTCATCACCGCATATCTTGTGACGAAGCGTGTTGTTAGGACACGCGGTTACAATGTAACCTGCTCACCTAATGTTTACATTTGTAATATTTATATTATTTGCTAATTAATAACCTCATGTGGAACTGTATTTGTCTTATTTTGAAGTCGTCTGTGCACTGGAGGTCACATTTCGGTCACAGACACAAGCTTTCAGAGACTTTCTGAATGAATGAATGAAATACGCGGTTTTCCACCAAGGCAACCCAGAGTCCTGAAATATAATTGACTAAAATAATATATAAACTGGCAATTGGCGGGTTAAAAGAACATAAACATAGACAGTGTTCCGGCACAGCAAAGACATTTTCAAAGCAGAATATCTGACTTCAGCATTGTTTTTCAGATAAACAGGTATGTTCACTTAGCATGTTTCTTAAATATCTGCAAACATATTATAGTATTTTTATGCTTTAGAAAAGTCAAAAACTTACAAACAGCACCTTTAAGTATGAGTAAATGGTGAGAAAATGAAAACGTTCTCACATATAATGATTCAGGATGTTTGATTTTTAAAGCAAAGGTTTGGGAGAGCATGATCAATGTACATTAACAAATTTCAGGATGTTTTTCACAAAGTGTATAGCTTCAGTTGACTTTTCATATAGTGCTTCGCCATATGGGAAACTTTTTATGGCACCTTTTTAGAAATGAAAAGTATAAATCATCATTTTACTTCTTTGGAACAAAGACTTGCTTCTTAAAATACTAAGTAAACAGTAGATGGTTAGAAAAACAGGGCACTGAGTAAGTGGTCATCTATCATTTTATATTAAATAACTGACACATTAAATACACTGCAAAATGGTTTTTGACAAGATTTACCCAAGTGCAGTTTACATAAATAGAACAAACTGAAGCTGCTAGCAACTGTATTTTGTCACGCGATAGCACATCATTTATGACTTTTAGCAGCTTGATCACACCGTGAGGCAGGAACATACATATATTACTCCTTCAACATGCTCTGATGTTTCTTAGGTAAATGGAAACACATGCCAATGGAAAATGAAAAGAGGTGCACACATCACGTCCTCCTGCAGTTCCATGTTACAGTAGATGGTGTTCTTCCAAACTATGTTATAGAGGCTAGAAGGGTATGTTAAAGGGGTGGTCCAGAGTATTAAGGCTTGGTTGTGTTTATAAGATGCAAAGCAATGTGTGTTCATGCTTTATTTGTAGAAAATCATGTTACTTTTTCATATGTCCTACTTTGATTATATACAGCTACTCAGCTAACATGAAAATGACTGTTATATTTCTTAGTTCCTCTGAAAGGCTCTGCTTGGTCTGCTAACATAATGAGCTGTGATTTGCGGATCGGCTCCAGGTCACCAGGAAAAGCATCACACCCCTACAAGTACTCACTTTTGCGCTATGTAAATACTGTCAGTCAGAGTAGATGTTAATCGTATCAGTTTGTGCCTGAATCAGACAGAAAATGAAGAGCACACAGCTGAACCTCACGCCTAAGATAAAATCTGACAAGTGTCTTTCACATATATTCGGAATAAGCATGTGCAAGTAATATGAAATGTTCACGTATCTTTTGCGAGTTTGTTATTTGAGATGTAGAATGCACGGAAAGGGGCCACATAGAGAGACACTACAGCGCTGGTGAAGATTGTGGGTGTTTACAGGAGAATAAATTTGAATTTGTTGCTAAATTGTTAGCGGTGACAGGGTGTATGCGTGCGAATGCACATAACCTAAAGCGTTTGTGATCTCACTAACCCAGATGTATTTTTTTGTATACCCCAAACTTCATTCGCTGTAGGTTTTGCCAAGCTAACTCTGTAAAAGCCAGTGTCATCCTTTGCATTAAACTTTGAGTGTATTACATTCAAAGATATTGTTTATGTTCACACATCTACATTACACATCAGCTACAGTTTTAAATAGTGGTCCACCCCTTTAAAATAAACAAGAGCATCGAGGCTATTTGATACTGAATTTGTAGATACTAATATATACTTTTGAGGTACCAATATGGACCCTTTAAGTACAAATGTGTACCTTTTAAAAAGGTACCACCCCAGTGACAGCTCCCGTACCTTTATTTCTGAGAGTGTAGAGTGAATCTGATTAACAATAGCTCCACAGCTAACTATCAGGCACCTGTAGAGTTAATGTGTTTGAGTAAAATATATGCAAATAAAATGGACCGGGTGCTTTTTTTTTAAATGAATGATGGTGAATAAAAGTCAAACCAGTGAGCCCTCTGACAAAAAAGTGCCCTTCTAAATCAAATCAGCAGGATGCCCCTCTGGATCTTTCACTTTCTTTGAAGACATACGACATGTGTCACGGTTGTGGATCTTTCTGTTCTTCTTGCATGTGTGTGTGTGTGTGTGTGGGAAGTGAGTGTGTTTTGTTTGGGTTATCTTCACCGCGTGGTGTGTGTGTGTGTGTGGGGGAAGTGAGTGTGTTTTGTTTGGGTTATCTTCACCGTAAGGTGTGTGTGTGTATGTGTTTACATTCATCAGCTGGGTTGTCACATGTCTTGTTACCACTCACATCACTCAGCTGTTTTCTATCAGTCACAGCTGTTGCGCCTTTCCGCGCGCATATATATGTTCAGTGTTTTGTAGATAGCGTTATCAGTCTGTTGTTTGTTCACTCCTGTGTCTGCTTCCTGTTAGGTGCTCTCGCTCGATTTGGTGGTGGTGTTCGCCATAAGTCTGTTATTTTTGGACCTTATGCACGTCTCCGTTTCATTGATGTTGTTTCTACTGCCTGCACTTGACAACTATATCAGTGAGAGATGTCATCCGGTATCCGCTACTCTGATGAACTTTTACCGCTGGTAAGCGTGTTGATTTCCTTGAGAGTTGCTTCAAAGTGCTAACCTTCCCTTTCCTCGATATCTGGTGAGATATAAGTGAGAGACTTCACTTCGGCACTGTTTCTCTGATGAACTTTTACCGCTGTTTAGCGTGTTGTATTCCTGGTGTGAGCACCCTTGCTCCACACTATATCTGGTGAGATCAATACCAGTTGTGACTCTTTAATAAATCATCTTGCATTCACTTGCATTTGGGTCTCCTGTGTATATCTTTGTGACAACATAAAGACATACAGACTACCTTTACATGGACCTCAGTAATAGTTATTTGCCTTAATCTGAATAAGACAATAATATAATTAAGGTTTTAAGTGAAGTGCTTTTTGAATGTTGCATGACTAGGCTATCCACGTTTCCGGCAGAGTCTCATGTAATTTCGGGTGTTTCATCTTTAATTTTTCGACTTTAACTGCAGTTTGGCACTTTCACTTATTAATATTTCATTTATGCCCCCATGACAAACTGGGATATTAGATGGGAATATTTAGTAAGGACTGGTGGAAGATGTTTTAATGGGATTTGATCACGCACGCTGAACAGAAAGAAAAAACTTCCGCATTTCGTAATCAGTGTTGCCAGATGTAGCTGACTGATTCCAGCCCAAAAGCTAAATTTTCACTACCCGCCTACGTCATTTTTTACTAATTTATTAATCAAAACCGCCCAACCTGGCAACACTGTTTGTGATATGTGTGTGTAGGCGCACGGTCCTTTACTGACAGCGGTGTGTGTGTATCTTGTCATAAAATGCAGCAAAAAGTTCTACATGATGGTAATAGTTTGATTGCCGTGTTTACTTCAATAATGCCAATATTTGCATATTCCACATGTCTGGGGGGGCGTGTGTCTTAAAAGTTTGAAAACCCCTGATCTAACTAACATGCCAAATATTTAGATGCAAATTAGTGTGTTGTTGATTTTTTCATGTTTTATCTTAAAAACAGACACCTGTGAAGGAGACTACAAAGTCCCAAATAGATCCCCAAAGAGTTAAAGACCCTATGAAACACACACAGAGACATCAACAATCTTCACTGTTCTCTTTTCACAAATTTTCAATTTTAACAAATAAAAATACTTACAGGTTGTGGCTCACAATCCACAGCTTCGTCAGTTGAAGGAGTTTTTAACCAAATCCAGCACTGAACTGATGAGATTCTGGAAGTTCTCCGTTGTCAAATGCTAGCTATATATATATAAATATATATATATAATTTTTAGCTTTCTCTGCTACACTAGAGTGCCTCTGGTCATGCCCTGTTGCTGCATGGGGTGTATACGCATGAATGCGCGTAACCTGAAGCGTTTGTGATCTCACTTGCTCAGATATTTTTTTTTGTAGTCCCCAAATTTAATTTGGTGTTGGCTTTGCTAAGCTAACTCTGTAAAAGCCAGGGTCTCCCTTTGCATTGAACTTTGAGCATATTACATTCAGAGATGTTTTTATGTTCATACAGCTACATTACACATGAACTATTGTTTAAAGTATGATATCGTAGTGGACCACCCCTTTAAAATAAACTTAAAAAGATTTTGATAATTGATGTATCCAGATTATCTAACTCAACATGTCACATATTTAGATGCAAACTAGTGTGCTGTTGATTTCATTCAATTATTCATTTTCTTTTCGGCTTAGTCCCTTTATTAATCTGGGGTCACTACAGCAGAATGAACCGCCAACTTATTCAACATATGTTTTACGCAGCGGATGCTCTTCCAGCTGCAACCCATCACTGGGAAACATCCATAATCATTCACACACATACACTACAGCCAATTTAGCTCACCCAATTCATCTATACCGCATGTTTTTGGACTTGTGGGGGAAACTGGAGCAACCCACGCTAACAGTGGGGAGAACATGCAAACTCCACACAGAAATGCCAACTGACCCAGCCGAGGCTCGAACCAGCGATCTTCTTGCTGTGAGGCGATTGTGCTACTCACTGTGCCACCGTGACGCTGTGTTGTTGATTTTACATGTTTTATTTTAAAAACAGACACTTGTGAAGCAAACTACAAAGTCCCAAATAGATCCCCAAAGAGTTAAAGACCCTATGACACACACACAGAGACATCAACAATCTTTACCGTTCTCTGTCAAAAACAATATTTGTTCATGTGCGTCACAGAGCAGCAGGCAACAACAAACCAATACAGCACTAACTTATACACATATAAACACACACATGTATTGTAGAGCTTTTCAAATTGAAGGATCATCTGAGTAGCCTGTATTTCTTGATAATGATGCTATTAGCCCTTTAACCACCCCACCAAGAAAAAAAAGTTGGATTGCATTTCTTAAATCCTAATGTTGCTAGGTAATTTTTTTTCACCACATCCCATAATTTCTAAAATATTAACCTCTACCAAATGGTAGATATGTCGGTTTATGGAAAAAGTACTGTAATTAATACATATACTATGAAAAGTCTGAAAATGTGAAGTGTAAGACCAATTTATAAAAAAAAAAATATTCAAAATAAAACATTTTTGAATAATAAATCATCTTTATTTTTTGAAGCATGCCATAAAGTATTTCAGATTCTCATTTAACATTTTTCTTTTTTTTTTTTTTTTACAATAAATCCAAAGTCAAGTGTAGTAATGCAACAGGATTATGTTTGTTTGTTTTTTTGTAAACCAGCTATGTTGTGTGTTAACACCATAGAATACACAAGACGTGTCACTCGTATCTTTTTGAATGGGGAAAAGTGTAACGGTCAATATGGTGAATTAAGCCCTGCCTACTAGTTTAGGAGCCAATCATTGATATGGCAAAAAAATCCTGCCTTCTGGTACAGGAGCCAATCAAAGATCGCTAAAGACTGACAATACCCCAGGGGAGGAGCCCGGACCAGGGATGAGTTTCTGCAGATTTTGTGTGATTTGGACATTTAGAATTGAAACTAAAGAGACAGTTGTTGTTTAATTTTACTGATGATTCCTAATATGAAACTCAATTGTAAGCTTGGTAAGCAGTTTTGGAGAATTTGATGTTTCCCCATTCAAACAGAATGCCCGGGCATACTGCCTGAGAAGCTTTTCAAAGATGGCCGCCGAGTGAAATGACTTGCCTTAAAGGGACTTTGGTGTTAACCATTATTTAAAACATTCATTCTTTAAAACAGTCAAAACTTGGTCAACCATTTGGTAGAGCAGGCAGTTAAAGGGTTAATTCACAATCAACATTACTTGGTCAGTTTCAGAAAGTGCCAAAAAGCTGATACAGTCTCAATATGACTCATATAATCCAATGAAAACACTGTCACATCCAAGCGCTGCAGTGCAATACACACACACCCCATGCAAGACAGACAAAAAAGTAAATGCTAGCAAGAGCATAGTCCGGGCCAGTGCAGACACATAAATAAATGCTTCCTGAATGAAAACCATATTTCAGTTTATTTCATTTGCTCAGTCTTAAATTTCAATCTTCCCCTCTTTTCTGTGTTTTTCTCATTAATTCTTATTCATTGTTTTTTTTTCTTTTTTCAATGCCTGTATGCACTCTCATTTCCTCTCTCGTCATTTTCATCACCAAAACACAGTCATCTGCTGTTGTAATAAGCTCATGACTACTTTACAGTGTTATGTATCTGCAGTGTCATTTAGGCAGTGGGGTTCTTCAGGTCAGGAGAACTTGCAAAACATTCCAAATGATTCACTCGGATCACCCATTATTGTGCTGTTCTTATATAGAAAAAAATCTTTATTGATCATTTTATGTTATACACACCTCACATTTCATTTATAGATTCTTTCAGCCAAGCTTTCTTGTGCAAAGCAATGCATTAATTAATAATAAAACATAATCAATATAACACAGGTACACTAAAACAACAACAAAATCTTCAAAAACATATTTTGAAGAGTCCAGGTTTGGTGCAATTTCAGAAATTGTAGAACATATGCATTGAAATTTCCCCAATTGACATTGTCCATTAACATGCATAAAATATGCGAAAATATATAGCATCAAAGAAGTGCTGCTGAATCTCAGTTTACTTTTAAGAGTGGTTTATAATTTTGCATTTTGTTTAAAATAGAATAATTTATTTAAAAAAAATGTAAAATGGCAAATAATTATTTTAAGGTGCCAATATAAAGAGTCAAGATTGTAAATGATTTGTTGGCTGAGGTATTTTAATTGAATATTATGAAGTACCTCATTGAGAACATAATGTGCGATTGGAGATTCTGTGTCCTGGCTTTATGACAGAAGTAATTTATCCTCCACAACAGAGCAAACTCTGACACGTCCTTTAGCTTTGAGCCAAATCTATACTGTGTAATTTTTCCTTTGCACTTAAACTAATAAACCAATTCACACCTGTTGTTAGAATATCCTGAGGCAATTCATAAATCCTAACAAACATGTTTTCTCCCTTTCAAGTTGCCCCTATAAACAGATGTTTCACACATTTTAGTTCAGTACTATTTAATCTCAGTTTAAACTCAGTTGCCTCATTTTAATCTTAGTTTGTTTGTTTGTTTTACTCCAAAGGTTTTCATAAGAGTTCATTACTTAGCATTACATTTTGGTTTGCGGGAGACCTTAAAGGGATAGTTCACTCAAACATGAAAATTTACTCACACTCAAGTGGTTCTGAATATTTTTGAATTTTGTTAAACACAAAACAAGATATTCTTATGAATGTTGGGAAAAAAAGCACTATGGAAGAAATCTGTGTATATTTTACTCAACGTTCTTAAGTATATCTTCCTTTGTGTTTAACAGAATCTACTCAGATCAAATAACTCAAACTGAAGTTTACTTAACTGGAGGATAAGTAAATGATGACAGAATATTAATTATTGGTTGAACTATCCCAGACACATGATGCTGCTTGGATAATTTTATCCAAGAAGCAGAACACACACACCATCAATGGCCTGCATTAGAGAGTATTGCTATATTTGCTCAGCACATGTAAAAATCTATAATCTTTAAGCCCTTTATCACAAAAATGAGTAATCTGTTAAGTAAAATAACTATGCACAGTCATGGTCATACGCTTATTTCACACGGCCGCCATTTTAAAACACGAAAGTGAGGCTGTGGTAACCCGGAAGTATATGTAAACATTGGCACAACATGCTGTGTAATACAAACCTTCAGCTGTTGCCACAATTTCAAAATGCAGATATGGTGTAAACATCACTTTAATAGCATTCAATTAAGTTTAATTTAAATAATTAAAAGCATATTAGGTATCAAACAATATCATTATCTTTTTAAGAGTAATACGCTGAAGTGTCCTCCTAGGCTTCAGTTCATGGCACCAGGTAAACCTAGTGAGGACGCTTCCCTAACATTTAAGTGCCGCTGAACGTGTTCTTAAACATCATGCTGCCATAGTATTCACCAGTACTTAACAGAAATGACTGTGAAGGCCGCGAAGGTGATCAATTCACCGCTCTTCACCGAGTGCAAACACAAATACCCGTACACTGAAGCGTTTTAAAGCTGCAAAGGTCAGTGGATGGCTTGTCTGTGTTTGTGCTTGGTAAACAGCAGTGATATGCAGTGAACTGATGACCTTTATGGTCAATCACAGTCATTTCTGTTAAACACTTGTGAATGCTATGGCAAATCCGTGTGTGCTCAACAGTGCTTAAATGTTAGCAGGAAAATTATAGTTTTTTCGTAAAATAATTAGTTCATTATCTTGAGTTTGATAAATGGCATCTAAACGTGTGTTTGGGAAACAAAATGTTGGCTAGTGCCATTTCCTTTAACTTAGCTGAAAAGGAGGTCTGAGACCTTCGGGTCACTCAGAAGGTGGTGATTTTATAAATTTGTGTCACTTTCTCTTCGCTGATAAGATATATAGAGAGAGAAAGATACACAGCGTTCCTTGTTAGCAGCCTCGATTTCGCTTTTAAAATGGCGGCCATGTGAAATCAGTCTATAGGCTGCACAATTTGGTGGACAAAACAAAAACAATGGGTAACTCTAATTATTGTTCAGAGCTGCCCTTTTGGCAAAGTGGAGCAGCTGCGCTTATTGTCTTCCTGCTGGTCCGTCTGCGCTTGCCTGTCAGGAGTGTGTAGAAGAACGGATTCACACATGAGTTTCCATAAGTCAATCCTGTGAGAATGCGATTAATGGTTACCTGTGTCCCAACCGGCACCACACGCAGAACTTCAGGCTGGTACAACGGTAGAAGCTGCCAGATCCAAAATGGAAGGAAACAAGCCCAGAATGTCAGCACAATCCCTAGGATAAGAAGCAGGACTTTCGGGCGAGGTGCACGGGGTGGGTAGGCATTACCGCTTCCAGCCCAAGCTGGTTGAGTTTGAGATACCCAGTACAGTCTCCCCAAAGCTGCATACAAAGCTCCGATTGCCAGTCCTGGGCCTAGGATACTGGTGCAGAAGAGGACACTGAGGTAGGCTTTTGAACTCTGCTCATCCCAGGCAGGAACACATAACTTTCCTTCATGGTTCTCTCCATCTTCAAGGTGCAAAGTGATCATCATGGGCAAACTGAGAGCGATGGCGAAGCCCCAAGCCAAAGCGACCCTTAAAAGTCCAGAGGATGGCGTGGATGTGGTTGCCAATGGATCGGCCACAGCTCTATACCGATCAAGACTCATGGCGGTGAGGGTGAAGATGCTTGCATGCATTGTCAGCAAGTCCAGACTGAGCAGGAGTCGACAGCCAAGTTCGCCGAATGCCCAGTCAGATGCCAGACTGTCATACACAATGAAGGGGGCAGTGGACAGGTACACCAAATCTGCTAAAGCCAGACTCAGAACCTGCAGGTGAAGAGAGGAAGAGGAGGAGGAAGATGTGGGAGAGGAAGATGGAGAGAAAGAAGGGGAGGAAGAACCGAGGCAGGAGGGACTGTAACAACATGTAGGGGCAGTATGCCGCCTTCTTGACATCCTGCGGCGACGAAGGAGAAGTACTAGGGTGTACAAGTTGCCCAGAATACCCAACAGCGAAAGAAGGGATAGGAAAAAGCAGAAAAGAGCAGTGGAAGCTACACTTGGGGATGGTGAGAAAGAGGGTGAGGATGAGGGAAGGGAAAGGTTAGTGAAAACGGGAAAGGTGTATGAAGGTGAAGGGGAAGAGAAGAGGGAAGTAGAGCCAGGTATATCCATTTGTCCTGGAGAGCAAGAGTCTCAAAATAAGTAACCTTCCGATGAAATGAGGGGGCCAATGGCAACGAGTGTTTTAGATGAACTACTGTATCCAGGACATCAGGGGATCCACATTAGAATGGGAGATCTGAGAGCAGTTTAATATAGGTAGAAGAGGGTAAACAAGAGAAAAAGAAAATAGTGATTTTATTAACTTTTATTAATTATAGGGCTTGTGCAAATTATGAAATTAATATTGAACAGTGATATTGAATAATTTAAACAATTTACACAAAGGTTTACATAAAACGTATAGAGCAAAACTAGTCATGAGCTGAAAAAATACGCTTCCATAAAATGAGGACAATTTTTGACCAATAAACAACTATTCTGAAACCTGAGGGTTAAAAAAAATCTAAATAGGCCTGTAGGCAGCCTGGTGAAAAGGTCTTTTTTTCTAAAAAGTGGAACATTTTGTAGTTATTCGCCTCATTTTCTATTTTTTTATGAGATGTAAATACTGCTAAATACTTTTAGTGACATTTTAAGCACTATTTTAGCTGGATTATCCTGTTGGGTGGTCATCATAACCACACTTTTTGGATGTACCAAAAATATTTCCTGAAGATTTTAGGAAATATGTAAAAATACTTATTTTTAAAATACAAATTTTTAAAATACAAATTTATTACATCATACATTGGCCAAAACTGAAGTCACCACAGCCATTTTGCTTGAGTTTTTTAAAGGGGTTATTTTCCCAATTTGTGATGGCATAGCAGTCAAAACAGGACAATTGAACTCATGTACTGGACAAATTCTGGACCTTTGTCAGTGAGGGATAGGTCTTTTTGGTCATTGCAAAACACTTAGTTTGTGTGATCCAGAGTCGCTCACAAAGACCAAAAAAATATGTCAGGATTAAGTAAACCATAATCTAGAAAATCTTTACACCTAACATTCCCCCCTCAAACAAATTTCCAAAATGCTGGGGTATTGAATAGGCAAGGAGAACCCCTTACTTTGCCTAGACCCTTTAGGTTTGTAAATAGTCACGCAGCCGACGTCATCTGAGGGAATTCTATTTTTCATCATGATGACGGGTGTGAAGATCAAAGCCCTGCCGGGGGTCACACGAACACTTACGGGAAAGAATGTAGGTGGCACATGGTGACCCCTAGCGAGACAGGTTACGAGCACTGGCACTGGCAGTACCCCGCCGCGGCCATTACCCCTTACAAGATTGCTTTAAATAACAATTTCTTAACAGACTCACAAATTTGTTAATCTATAAATGTTAGCCTACCACAAGACAAATTTGCGATTTATTACCTGAAATCATCTGCGCCAATTTAATAATAAATTAATAGGCAGCATAAAGCTTTAAAAATACGCAAACTAATGCTTAGAATAATAATAATAATAATTATTATTATTATTATTATTATCATCATCATCATCATCATCATCATCATCATCATCATCATCATTATTATTATTATTATTTTTATTATTATTATTATTAACAATAATAATAAACTAGTCCCCCGCGTGAGTTCTAACGTTAAAATTTTTAAGTTTTAGGCTAATTTATTGTTTTCATAATATAAAAATGTCGAACAGAATGAATTATGGAGACTGGAAGACCGGTGTATGTTGCAACAAGGAGTGAGTTGTAACAGTTTAAACGGCTAGAAATGAGCTCCATCATTCATGATGTGACAGCATAAGTGTGAAAATAAACATAATGGATTTACAGGAGAAAAAAATATTTTGAGGTAAGAAAATGTGATTTTATGTTAAATAAATAATGTAACAAACTGTCAAATAATTGTTTAAAAATTGAAAAAGATGTATAGCCTATAACATCCACACGTGCGCTTGCTTCTTTAAAAAAGGAAGTATCGTGGCCAGAAGGAAATGTTTAAAGACTTTCCATAATTCTGTAAAGAACAAAATGCGACAGGCTACACAAGCGCACTTACAATAATCTAGTTTGTTTTACATTTCTGAGTATAGGCATAGGCTATAATGTGTATTTTTTCTGTTTGTTTGTTTTATTTTTTTAAGACAAAGCTTGTGTAATAACTACCATAATGAATTCATAAAGCCACCAGATCGTTATATTGCAGTCTGAAAGATTGTAAAATCACTTATTAATTATTTTATCTATTTACGTAGATTTCGTAGATGTTTGAGAACATAAATCAGTTGGAGACTCAAAACGCAAAAGAAAAAAGGCCAACAAATGTTAAAGTCGCAGACACCAATCCTCCCCTAATTGACGCATAGAAATGTCTACGGGTGTCGCATGTAAAACAATGGTATGTTCAAGACAGCAGAAGCTGTTCGTCAGCTAAATATCTTGAATAAACAAAAATATTACAGATTAAGAGATAGTTAAATATATAGACTACAGCGTATCATTATAGCCTATATAATAATTTGTTTAGGTTTTTTTTTCTAACGAACGGACGATTAAATGTGTATTAATAAATACAGACGAAAAAGACACCATTAACATTTTTTTATTATCCGAAAATTGCCTTACCCTTAACTGAGTATGCAGACATAGCATGTTCCATAAACCGACCTTAATCCACTCTTCAAATCACGAGACAATGACGAAAATCCCAGTGTCGAATATTCTAATTAAACTGCATCTTTATAGGTAATAAATCAAGACGCCAAGCGAGATGTTAAATGTTCCTCAGAGGACAGACTTAAAGAAACTTAGGACGGTGTAGAGTATCTCTCAGTCAGAACCAGTCCACTCCTCTCACTCATATGTTGTCAGAAGCAAATGAAGGGAGGGAAGAGAAGAGGCTGTGCTGCAAGAAAGAAGGGTGTCTTTAATATAGACCCACAATATTATGAATGGCCTTTGAGGGAAACAATTGATCTTCATTGGCAGAGTGCTGAATGTAATTTGATGTAGTCTCTTACCCTGAATGATATCTTATCATGAACTTCTCTCTTGTGATTAGATACCTTCAGCCCATTTTTAACAAACGTCTTTACGAGCAAAAAGTCTGTGCTTTAAGGCAGTATTTACAAGTGCCAAAAGCAATACAGTCAGTATACCATAGGAAAAACACTTGTAAATGTCAGAGAACAATATTTATGCCCACCATTAATCAAAGTTATTTGGGTTCAGCGGCGTGCAGGGAATATTTCAGGTCTCATTTATTGGAGAACTGTAAGGATTACAACAACAAACATGAAAAGGTACATGAAAGGAGTCAGTTCTACAGGTATACCCAAAGGACAAATGAACATGCTATTAAACCTATTAATTGTGGCTGGACTGAATCATGCATGAAAAATGTTGGAAGAAATTTTGATGCGCGTCACAATCCAAACCACAGCTGAGGCAGTGAAAACCATTTAATCACTAGAAATATGTTATCACTCCCTAACGACCATACAGGAATACATAACCATTAATGGAGAGAAAACGTTTCAGTGGAAAGACATTTTCACCTCCTTAGTCATGCAAAAGTTAAAATGATGTATGGTGTGGATGTCTTGCATACCTTTTTTTGATCAGGCTAAATATGCAGTCCATTAGAAGCACATGATACTTAAATCATACACACACACACACACACACACACACACACACACACACACACACACA
>CAIGQZ010001680.1:234603-247179 GCA_903798205.1 Danio tinwini | reverse complement strand
ACACACACACACACACACACACACACACACACACACACACACACACAAACTTTTGAAAGATGCTTTTTGTCCAGTGTTCACTGTATTGATAACATAGTATTCACTGGTGGATAGCACAATCGCCTAAAAGCAAGAGGCTAGTTTTCAGCCATTTCCAGCCTGGTCTTAGCTAGACAGGGTGGAAAATGACCAGCTAAAACCAGCTAAAACCAGCTAAAACCAAAAACCAACTTGACCAGCCTGGGTTAAGCTGGACAAAGCTTAAAAAAAGTTTTGGCTGGTCATCTCCCAGCCTGACCAGCTAAGACCAGGCTGGAAATGACTGGAAACCAGCCTGGAAATGGCCAAAACGTCTCTAAAACCAGGCTGGTCGACAAGCTAAAACCAGTCAACCATCCTAGGCCGGTTTAAGCTGGATTGTTCAGCAGGGTTCTTTGTGGAGTTTGCATGTTCTCACCATGTTCAAGTGGGTTTCCTCCGGGTACTCCTGTTTCCCCCACAGTCCAAAGACATGAGGTCAGGTAAATTGAATAAGCTAAATTGGCTGTACACTCAAAATTATATTTTTTTGCTTGTTCAAACTACTTATTTAAAATGAGCTGAAACAACACAATTCTTGAGATTTCATTGGGACAACTTAATTTTTTTATGTTCAACACAAATAAATTTGTTAAAAGTGTTAAGTTAACTTAATCAATTTGTGTTGGGACAACATGAATGAATTGTGTGGAACCCTGCATTTTTTACAGCGTAGTGCATGTGAGTGTGTGAATGATTGTGTGCGGGTGTTTAAAGTATACTTTATGGAATAATTTGGCACAACTTTAAACACTGAAGCTTAATAAACTCAAAATTTCTTTGCAGCCGGTTGTTTAAAAATTTTAAGTTAACTCAACTTTTTATTTTTTGAAGATATGGAGAAATAAAAATTTAAAGTCTCCTCAACTGAATATTTTACTTTCATTGAACAAACAGTTCCAAACATGCAGCTGAATCATTTTTATGAGCAAATTCAACTCTGAGCTCAAAAATATGTCCACCTAACTTACAATTTTAAACTTAGTTAACTATTTGTAGGTTGGATTTTTTTACAGTGTAAAAGGACTAAGCCGAAAAGAAAATGAATGAATGAATGTTTTTTGTATTCCATAGAGGAAAGGAACTTAAGCAGACTGAGATGGCAGTGAATAAATTATATAGAATCATATATTTTATATGAGTTTTGTGTAAACAAAACCTTTAAACTTTGATTAAACCAGTTTTGTTTTGGACCCTACTAAAGCTCACTGTATTTAAAAACAATTCTCAAAATATATTCTTGCATATTCCATAAAAAACCCAAAAAACGATTTAGTAGACTTGTAAATGACACAGTGAATAAATGTCAGAATCAAATATTTAGTTTACGGTAAACTATCTCTTTAAATTTGGTTAAACCCCTCAAAAACAGATGAAAGTAATACCCAAGCTGCATAAAGTTTTGATTATGGTCACTGGTTTTCCTATGTTTTGATATCATTTTGGTGTAAACCACAAAAAATGAGAGCTTTTCACCAGTCAGGCCAGAACGTGTAATTCCATACACGCTAAAAATCGAATTAGAGTCTAACTGGGAACAGCATCCAAAAGTTGGAACAAGTCTGTCTTTTACATTACTCAGAGTAGTCATCAAACAGTTCATCTATTAAGATTCAGCTTAATACTGTAATCCTAAAATCTAAAATTTTGAAGAACACATGTGATTGAGTTGACACATCATGCTCTTTCCTGTAAAATGAAGATGACTCATAAAATGAAGACAATCCAGGGTAACGGAACAACCAGCATACATTATCGTCCAGCGAGAAAGAAAGAGTAATGGAGTTAGAGAAAGAGACAGAAGTTATAACCCTGTCTCCTCATGAGCTACTGACACCAAAGTCAGTATTGCACCCGTTGCCAACACACATCAACACGGGGCCAACAAACACATATCTGCTCATCTACCACACTACCGCCAACACACACACAGCTGACACACTTCAACTTAACACCACCCCTGAACACCCGATACAGTCAACGCTCAAGCACATCTAATCAATAGAGTAAGGAGACAGTGTGAAGTTGACCGCAAGAGTTCAGCTGAATCTTTACTGCAGTTTGTAGGGCCTGCTTAATAAATTAGTCACTTTTTTTCAAGTTCACTTTTTGACCACTGTAAAAGGAAGGCATTTGAGTCACAAAAATATTTACAAATCTATAATTTCTAAGAAAGCTTAGAAAGAATTGATCACTCACAGAAAAAAATCTAAATGGACATTGTAGCATTACTATATAGTTACAGTTGAAATCAGAATTATTAAACCCCCTTTGAATTTTTTTCTTTTTTAAATATTTCCCAAATGATGTTTAACAGCTTGAATAAATTCAGTTTTTAATTTTTTAAAAAACTATTTTAAGGTCAAAATTATTAGCCCCTTTAAGCTATATGTTTTTTTCGATAGTCTACAGAACAAACCATTATACAATAACTTGCCTAATTACCCTAACCTGCCTAGTTAACCTAGTTAAGCCTTTAAATGTCACTTTAAGCTGTATAGAAGTGTCTTGAAAAATATCTAGTAAATTATTATGTACTGTCATCATGGCAAAGATAAAATAAATCAGTTATTAGAAATGAGTTATTAAAACTATTATGTTTAGAAATGTGTTGAATTTTTTATCTTTTCGTTAAAGAAATTATGGGGAAAAAAAACAGGGGGGCTAATAATTCAGGGGGTTTAATAATTTTGACTTCAACTGTATATAGTATACTGTAGATGAATTAGTATTGCATTAATTACCTTACTCTGTTTTTAGGTAGGCGACGCAGTGGCGCAGTAGGTAGTGCTGTCGCCTCACAGCAAGAAGGTTGCTGGGTCGCTGGTTTGAGCCTCAGCTGGGTCAGTTGGTATTTCTGTGTGGAGTTTGCATGTTTTTCCTGCATTCGCGTGGGTTTCCTCCGGGTGCTCCGGTTTCCCTCACAGTCCAAAGACATGCGGTACAGGTGAATTGGGTAGGCTAAATTGTCCGTAGTGTATGAGTGTGAATGAGTGTGTGGGGATGTTTCCCAGAGATGGGTTGCGGCTGGAAGGGCATAATCGTGCTGGATAAGTTGGCGGTTCATTCCGCTGTGGCGACCCCAGATTAATTAAGGGACTAAGCCGAAAAGAAAATGAATGAATGAATGAATGTTTTTAGGTACTGTATAAACTGGATATGCAGGTAAGTGTCTTTTTAAAGCTTTTAATAACCTTTGTGGAAATAATATATTTAATAAGGTGAAATAATGTGTTATTAAGTCAAAATGAACCTAAAATTGAAACTTGGCCAACTCATTCTGCACTGTAAAAAAAAGTAAAATTTACGGGAAAATGCTGGCAGTTATGTTTGCCTGAACGTTTTTGTAAAAAATTGTTTTTACAGATATATTTTATATTTTGAAATATTTTGTATTTGTATCTTTCTGCAAAAAAAATGGTTTGTACCATTGGAGTTTTTTTTTTTTTTTTTTTTTTGGCTTGGGCATCCCATGCCAGGTAGTGAACCCATTTTGGGTCCACTACACAATTACTTACGGCGGCAGGGAACCATTCTGACAAACACTACACTCCATAGTGAGCACTATCACTGCTCACAGCAGGTGAGCTCGTGTGTCGCGGGATGTCACACTAACATTGCATAAGTATACAACACAATAGCAGTGATAAAGTTAATGAGAATTGTCTATTTAAAGGAGGATTGGGAATTATTGATGAACTGTTAACAAGAAGAATCACTGAAGGAAAGATAAACAAGACCAAATAACCCAAACTACAGCCAAAACCAAAGATGAAAACAACTAAAAATAAAACTCTAAATAAAAATAATACCTAATAAAATAAAATAATAAAAAAATTCTCAGAAGATCTCAGCAGAGGACCATTAAACAACTCCACAAACATCAGGAGCTTTACTCCTTTCACTTTATTTTTGTCACACGTGAACAAATAATTTTTGTTGTTCATTTGAAATCACCATGATGGAGGTCAGCATCTGCTTTAGTCGGGCTCTTCAACTATTTTATTGACCGCTATCTTTTATTTTGGTTGCTATTAATTGTGTTAATCACTATTTGTATAGCGTGAAAAGCCAAAAGAAAGTATAAAAATAAGTCTGATGAAATTAACTATGATGTCAAAAACCACTCTCACCTGCTTGTGTACTTGTTGAATATTTTGTTAGTTATGTGTGAGAAATGAACAATATACTTAAAGGAAACCACTGGAGCTTTAGCATTCAATGACATTCAGCATTCACACTGAAAAGGTTTGAACTATGGCAGAACTTGAAAACACAGACATCAACAACAAAATTATACAAGTAAGTCATTAAATGAAAGAGTTACGAATTGCTGTGAGATTGTGTTGGAAAATTCTGTCATGAATAATTCATCCCCCACTTGTTCTAAAAACCTCTTGAATTTTTTCAAAAAACTTTAAAACCACTTGAGTGTGAGTTTTGATGCTACATTTATTATTGCACATTTAATTAATTAATTGACACTTCTTCTTAAGGGTTTTGTAACCCTTAAAGTTTTTTTCTTTATATTATCTATTTTTATTGTTGTTGGCTCTTATGAAATTTACTATGTAAATCAATAGACTTTTTTTGCTGTGCTGTCATTGCACTTTATAAACAAGCAAACTTTCTTGATAACTTAAATTCATAATGTCACTATATCAATGTTTTTACAAGTGAATGAACCATTTCACAGTTATTTTACATAAATGTGAATGACAAACTGTAGAGCAGTAGCCATGTCTGAAAAAACAACAGTATGTAGACGTTATGGCTTGTGTGTTCTATTTTAAAGGGGTGGTCCACAAAGTGCACACTGTCCACACAGTGCACAACGCATAAGGCTTGGTTGGGTTTATAAGATGCAAAGCAATGTGTGCTCATGCTTCATTTGTAGGAAAGGACATTACTTTTTCATATATCCTACTTTGATTATATACAGCTACTCAGCTAACATGAAAACAACTGGAATATTTCCTAGTTCCTCCAAAAGGCCCACCCTCAAGGGGATCTGATTGGTCAGCTAACATAATGTGCTGTGATTTACGGATCGGCTCCACGTCACCACATCACACCCCTACAAGCACGCACTTTTGCGCTGTGTAAACAGTAGCTGAATCAGACAGAAAATAAAGAGCACACAGATGAACACTGAAAGCAGCCGCATAGAAAGATACTGAAAGCGGCTGCATAGAGAGACACTGCAGTGCTGGTGAAGATTGGGGGTGTTTACAGCAGTTTGATGAATAAATATGAATTTGTAGCTAAATTGTTAGCGGTGCCAAACAGCATTTCCTATCATTTACATCCTTGTTTACGTCCTCGCTACAACATACCGTTAATGCTAGAAACGGTGCATGTAGTTGATCAATTTTAACAAATAAAATACTTACAGGTTGTGGCTCACAATCCACAGCTTCGTCGATTGGAGAAGATTTTAGCCAAATCCAGCACTGAACTGAATGAGATTCTGGAAGCTGTCCTTTGTCAAATGCTAGCTGTATATTTTTTATAATTCTCTGGAACACAATTCAAATTAAATTGTAAGCACTTCTCTCTTTGTGTCGTGTCGTTTGGAAGCCCAAATACAGACACAGAACAAGCACTGTGGAAATAGCAGCGTTTGCACTGCATTTTAGCTTTCTCTGCTATAACAATACAGTGCCTCTGGCCATGCCCTTTGCTGCGCGGGGTGTATGCGCCTGGTAAATGTGCGTAGCTGAAGCGATTGTGATCTCACTAGCCCGGATGTGTTTTTGTAGTCCCCAAATTCGTTCGCTGTAGGCTTTGCTAAGCTAACTCTAAAAGCCAATGTCCCCCTTTGCATTGAACTTTGAGCATATTACATTCAGAGATGTTGTATATGTTCACACAGCTACATTACACATCAACTAAAGTTTAAAATATGACATCGTAGTGGACCACCCCTTTAAGTCTTCTGAAACCAGTTCAGTTTTTGCTGATTGGAGAACAAGAAAACTGCAGTGGTGGTAAAGATTATAGTTTTTTGTAAGGCTGTAATGAAAATGTGTATCACATTTTCAAGATATTCACTTCATATTTTTATTTTTCTTTAATTTGTAAATTTCTTAAATAGTACTGTATAACTTTTTTTTTTATTAAACATATAACAAAATTATTTAGAAAAGTGTCAAATTTTTGTTGAAAAAGTAACAGTCACGGAGGTCCTGTGTGGTTTTATCCCCTAAAGACTTTCATTTTAACTACTAAAACATTTTTTTTTTGCATCAGTCAAGGTCACTGTGAAATAAATAATGAAATTAATTTTCATTTGATGTTCATTATGCCTGCAGAGGCATTAGACTGATAATCCTTTCTCAAGCCACTGCTGCGTTAGTTATAACTCTTGTGTGATGTTTGTACGATTTAGAAGGGTGATCTGGGCTTAGCGTGTCCCAGGCATGTGCTGTATATTTGAGAACACAAGATGGACAGAGACAGGCACCAGAGCCAAGACGAGAAGAAGGGCAACATACCTCTCCCTGCGGGGTGTGTGGAATTTCAACAAATACCTGGCACAGGCCTGCCAAAATAGGCAAAGGAGAGGGAGATTAATAGAAAGAGACACAGACGGGACAGAGACAAAATTCGTTTGTCTGATGTCTCACTAACTGACAGAGAGTGCATAATAAATAGAAAATGGAACAAACAGATCCTGATGTCATCTCTTCTCTAGGAAATTATGACAAATGGAAAGTGAAAAGTATTACGGCATTAACCCTAGAAGCTGTTTTCTTTTCATCTCTTAATTTAAATTAAATTAGCTTCATTATGTATGTCATTAAGCCTTTAATATTGTGTAAATGGCATTGTAACCACCTGGTTAAACTTTTGTCTATAAACAACACAGTGCCAAAACTTTCTTCAGTTAAACAAAAAGAAAACTGTAGTCATTGCATTTGGGAACAGAGATGAGGTTCTCAAGGTAAATGCGTACCTTGGATCTAAGGGTCAAACAACAAAAAACATTGTTGTCTTAAATGCTTGTGACGTTCTTCATTTGTTAGTCACTTTGCTTAACAACATTTGCTCAGTGAACAAACACAGTTTTCACTTTTCTTTTCTGAGTTATTAGCAAACCAAATTATGCTTTTATATTTTCATGTGAACATTCCCCCGTTCATCCATTCACAAATTTCTGAACAATTTGAGCTATAACTCTTATTTCATTAGAGTTTGTGATTAAATATTGTGCCGTAAGGAGCAAGATTAACACCAATAACTTTGAGGAATCGGGAAGTGTTGTTATTTATGTTTGTTATATTATCTCATTAAATATGCTACTCTTCTACATCTTTTAGAGTAACTTCAAACAGGAGCAAGAAGAGGTTCATGTAAGTTGTTCTCTAAATATAATCAATAAACAATCCCTTTCATTTGTGAATCTGTCTTTGTTCTGTGTTTGTTCTGTGATCTGTTGCCATTGTTGGCTTATATGACATTGTTCTTCATTTCTTGGCTTATATGACACTGTTCTTCACATGTTCTTCATTTGTTAATCACATTTGCTCAGTGAATCAACCCAATTTTCAATTTTCTTTTCTGAATTGTTACCAAACCAAATGATGCTTGTAGGTTTTCAGGTAAACATTCCCCCTTTCATCCCTTCATGAATTTCTGAACGAATTGAGCTATAACTCTAATTTCTTGTTGCTCGATGACATGAAGCTTGTAGATTACCATATTACATTTCATGGTGTGTGGTGGTCTTGATGCCTAAAGCTTAAGTGTAAGGTCTTGCTCTTCCCAGGATGTCTCTCTTTACATCAAAGGGGTCATAACTACCAGACACAACTGCAGTCTCACAGAGACCCCCAGCTCAACCTGCCTCTGTGCGTTTCAGTGCAGTTCAACTGCACAGGGGTTTCTAACAAAAAACAATCAGATTATGGTACCTAGACATAAATAATCACAGTCCATTTTAAATGGCTTTAAACCGCCCTTGTGCTTTGCTTACATTATGTTAATTAATTCTTCAAAGTCTTCGTCAGCCCATTGACAGATTGCCCACTTGTTTGACTTCTCTTACAGCAGATTTAATTAAATGGGCGGACATTTTTGCATGTAACAAATGGCTCATTTCCCTGCAGACTGATTAGTGGAGTTCAAGATGAAATATTGACCCTCTATCTCTAGTGATGATGCTTATATTCAGCAGTCCTCCATAATTAAGACATAGAATGGACATTTCTCATATTATATATATATAACAATTGAGGTCAAACTCAAATCCAATAATCTTAGACTGACTGAGAAATGTGTAATATACGAATCAAATACTAAGCCATAAAACAATAATAGTAATAAATAATCAACCTACAATTTTTCTTAATAATATAGACACATTGCTTTTGTTATATTCAATAAAGAACTTTTTTATTACTATAATTAAACCTAATGTTATTTATTGGAAGGTTTTATATCTGCCCTAAATGTAAACCCCTTTTAGGCATCTCCAACAAGTACTGGGACCGAATTTAAATACAATTTCAACGTCTAGTAACAAGAAAGCTGTTACAACTTTTGGAATTTTTACTTAGTTTAAAAGCTATTATTATTATTTTTATATTTATTTATTTTTCATGTGTCCTCTTGTTTCCTCCTTAATCCCTTTCCTCCCCTGAATGGTTTACAGATTATTATTTTTTTATTCATATAGTTTTTGTTGTTATTGTAATACTACTAGCCTAATAAACTGGCAATGCAATTTGATCTGCCATGATGAGAGCCACAATGTACAGTTGAAGTCAGAATTATTAGTCCCCCTGAATTATTAGCCGCCCTGTTTATTTTTTCCCCAATTTCTGTTTAACGGAGAGAAGATTTTTTTTAACACATTTTTAAACATAATAAATGATTTATTTGATCTTTGTCATGATGACAATACATAATATTTTACTAGATATTTTTCAAGACACTTCTATACAGCTTAAAGTAACATTTTAAAGCTTAACTAGGTTAGTCAGGTTAACTAGGCAGGTTAGGGTAATTAGGCAATTTATTGTATAGCGATGGTTTGTTCTGTAGACTATCGAAAAAAAAATGCTTAAAGGGGCTAATAATTTTGACCTTAAAATGGATAAAAAAAATCAAAACTGCTTTTATTCTAGCCGAAATAAAACAAATAAGACTTTCTTCAGAAGAAAAAAATATTATCAGACATACTGTGAAAATTTCCTTGCTTTGTTAAACATCATTTGGAAAATCCAAAAATAAACAAAAAGCGCTCAGGGGTAGCTCAAATATTTAGTCGTTGCTCTTTGGGTAAGGGATTCACCAAAAACAACAACAAAAATCAGTCCAAGGCACTCGAAAAATGTGAAAATTTGTAAAAAGCCTTTATTCACATGGCTATATCGTAATCATTTGGAAAATATTTTAAAAAGAAAAAAAAATCAAAGGGGGGCTAATAATTCTGACTTCAACTGTATGTGCTTTTAACCTTCGTGTCGTGTTCACATCCCGCCCCTTATTTTAGTTTTCCCAGTCAAAATTGACCTGGTCTGTTATAACTGCTCTTATATTAGTACAATAAAAAACCTTTTTCACCACCAAATTTTTAATCAACATTATTTAGCTGTAAACAATGTCTCAAAGTAGTGTTTAAAATGAATTTATAGAATTAGACATAAAATATCTGCAGTGAAAATACAAATAGGCACTGAAACTGTATTACAAAATGAACAATAGATGACAGAAATCAAAATACTTTATTACTAATAGACAGCTCCCTAAAATAAATATCACAGGGTTTGACTAAAGAAATAAAAATTTCAATTCATCTGAATTATTTATTAACCAGAAAAACACAAACAAAACGGTATCCTTTCCTGTGTATTGAGTTCTCAAAATTTCATTCAGTCCTTCAATTGATAAGGTAACACCCCAGTGACAGCTCGCATACCTTTATTTCTGAGAGTGTGGTACACTCAGAGGCTGAACAAAGAATGACAGAAAGACAGAAAGAAAGAATGACAGAAAGACAGAAAGAAAGAAAGAATGACAGAAAGACAGAAAGAAAGGAACACACACAGGTTCACATAACAATTGTTTTATCAGGAAGTTGATTCACATTGGAGGATCTAACGCTATCTCATGGCAATTCATAACTTATTGGTTTAGTTGCTAATCCATATGAATTCGTATGATCTTATTCAAACAATTTAGTATGATTTGCTTATCCCCAATGACAATTGGGTTTAGGGGTGGGGTTTGGGGCCACGCCTCCTTTTAAAAATCATACATTTTCGTCCAAACTTGTACGAATTACCCACTAAACAGTTACGTTTCCTTGTGAGATCAGGCTGGAGGTTTGGCACATAAGCATAGAAAAAAGAGATGTGCACATGCAAAAGACAGACATGTTCAGTCTAAAATGAGTGAGTGAGTGAGTGAGTGAGTGAGTGAGTGAGTGAGTGAGTGAGTGAGTGAGTGAGTGAGTTGGGGTGGTGTGTATGGGGATGTTTTCTGTCTGATGGGTGAATATAGTCTGGATACCCATTCATTTTCTATGGTGGTCACTTTTGACTGGGAACACCACAGGTTTAACAAGGTTGATTAAAACACTCAAAATTGAATGAATGATGTGATCATCACTTTTATATGTTCAAGCGCATAGTGTGGAGAATATCATGAGGCAATCAGATATAAAACACAATATTTATGAGTGTTTTAAGTTGTAAATCTGTAAGATTTGACCCGAACACGACAGGAAGGTTAAATCATTGTCCGTGTCTGAAGCATAGACTGTAAAAGATATGGACATAGTATCCATTACGTCATCCATAGGTTTCTGAAGAATGTAAGAGAAGCTACAAGTAGGCGTGGCCAACCTATTTTGTTTGTGCGTCATTGCACAGATGCCTGCTAGCATTTTGCTTAGATGGGCTTTTCTTTGGAAGAAATGTTTAATACCTTATTACCTGCAACTCGTTTGTGTTCTGACCTCTTGGCTTGGTTGTATACTGTATCAATAAAGTGTTTAGTCTTTTAAAAACACTGTTGTAATACTCTGAATCACTAAACATTGTTCTTTTGATGTTTTACTACAGGAGGAAAACGTGAATTACTTCCAAACGTATAAAATATAGTCTGTGTTAATAAATGCAAGGCTACTCATGAAATCCAGGCATAACACTGTATGACAACGTTTCAGATGACTGTTTTAAAGCTTACAGCTAATCAATCTGTCAGATTCTAAAGTGCATTACAGGTCTAAAGAAAAATATAAATGATAAATGATCTTAAACAAAACAAATACATTTATAGATATGGTATAAGTATATAATTTTACTCACCTGGGAAATGGCCGAAGGCCACGTGAATGGTTTGTGAACACAATTAAGTGCACACAGCATGCCATATTATCTGATAATTGTAAGAAATAACTTTAAAAAGCAACTGACTATGTAAAGCCACATAAAACAAAAAAAAAAAACAAAAAAAACAATGCATATACAGAGTTCAGCGGCTAATTAGCCGGAATCAGGAGGTAAAGTGATGGCGACCAGCGAGACCTAGCTCTCACTTAAGTGGCCACGCCCTTACTTATGCAGACTTAATATAACTTAATATAAATTAAACGGATGAGTTATAAAAAAATTCACCCCCTCACAGATGTCATGAAGAGTAATATTAGCTGTATGAACCAAAATCATTCTTTGTACCAGGCTGTAAACACTTTTTTTTTTCTGCTGTAAAGTTGGCCATTTTATCAGTGGGCTCAATAGAAATTTGCTCTATTATGGAGCTAAGACTAGCAGAATTTTGATAAATTGCAGTTTCAGTTACTTCCGAATTTACTTCACCAGGGAGAGTTACATATTTTGCAACTGATGCTCTAATGTAAAGTCACATGACAGTATGATGAATGTACTGCAGTAGACCCTGCATACATTGACACATATTCATAATATTAAAATGTGATGTTTTTTTTTCGAAAAGCAGTTATCATTTTAAAAGGTGGCTACCAAATTTTTTTTTATATATCAGGCAGGGCTGCACGATGGTGCAGTGGGTAGTGAATTTGTGTTTTGCACAAACTGGTTAACAAAATGATTCAGTGCAAAAAGAGAGTTAAGTGTCTAGTTTCTAAAACAGCCAGAGGATTTGAATGCATTGGTTATGCATGCTCAACTACTTTAAGTCTGTAACAAATTAATTTATTGAATGAATCAGTTGACTGAACTGAAAAACTCACTTCACTGAAATATTCATTGAATTTATATATTGTTTTTTTTTTTACAAAACAATTTGTTTGTTTACATTCAGTCCATATAAATTGTTTGCAACCAGTTGCCTTAATTTTTTTTGCAAATCCAAAAATATTTTTTTCAGTGCTCTAGCTAGCTATAGTGGTATATTATATGATATTTTTATTACACTATTCCTATACATATGCAGATTTAGTAAAGAGAAGGGGCTGACAAAGAAAATGTACTTTTATAGGTACATATACATGACAAAATAATATATATA
>CAIGQZ010001680.1:215343-226859 GCA_903798205.1 Danio tinwini | reverse complement strand
TATATATATATAATGCAATTATAAATAATGAAAAATACTTATCTATTAATGCATTAAAAAAGCTAAAGCTGTACTTTTTGACATTATTAGTTAACCCGAACTAACAATTGCGCATTATCTAACTAAATATATAATAAATAAATATAATAAATGCTCTCTTTATATTGGTAATTGTTATTATTAATTAACAAACGCAACTGCATTGTAAAGTATTGCAAATATAACTATATCTGATGAATGTAAAATCTAGAGCTGTACACTGAAAAAGGTTTTGGTTTTAAAAAAATTGAAATACTAAGTTGCAAAATAAAATAAAATAAAAATTATAGTAAATTTTTTACTAATAATTACAAACAGTATTTGGGTATACCATTGGATTGAACATGAACAGTAGAAACAGAATTAAACTTTTTTTTCACATTAACTACATATTTGGAAAATCACATTTAAATTGTAGATGATGTACAGTACTCTTTATTATGTTTTTGCTATGTTTTTCTTAATGACTTCTACAAAGATCAAAGTTTAATAAATATACAATTTTTTTTTTAATATAAATACCTGCATGAGCATATTAGTAAATCAAAACAATCAACAAATCAAACAATTTCAAACATTTTTTCATTTAGTGCCACTGCAAAGAGGATTTGCATTTCATTTCTCTCTCCTTCATCTGCTGCTGTTTACAATATTATCAGTGAGATTATCTTCAAGGTCATTAGTATTACAAATCAGTGCATTCTTTCTTTTTTTGGATATCTATCAGGTGAGAAAAGTATTTTTTTCTGTTAATAATGATGATATAGAACATCACGATCTGTTCCATAAGGAGAATTGATGCTGTTCATTTTCACATATGTTGCGATGTGAAAATGAACACAAAGCAAAACACTTTCAGACTAAAGGATTAGCTCTTCATCTCTCATCCTCCATAGGATGGAGACAGAATCTGAAACTGATAGTGTGAGAGAGTGATCTGCTTTTACCCATTTAATCTATCCAAAATGATTATTTTGTAGCGGATAGTTGTTACTGTGTGAATTAATAAAATTTTTGATGCTTCACATGAAGTGTCTGATCAAGTCTTTGATATGATGTGTCTTATTTTTTTTGTAAAAGCAGGAGTAATCCTGATAGAAACAGATTGAAGAAATAAGAATTAGATGAAAAGATTTATGCATTATTTCAGACCACTGATTAATCTCTAAGAATGCAAGAGGCAGAGCTGTAACAGAAGAACATTGGGGGAAAATATTTCCATCAATACTTGCTTGAGGAAAAAAATATAAGACAGATGTGTTGATAGGGCATGATTTTGTTCATTAGAAAAAATAAATTAATAACCCCAATCAGATCTATATGCAATGATTATATGCTACAACAGTTTGTCACGGTCCTTGATTTTCACTCTGCTTGTCTACTGTATGTTTGACCGGTCTAGACAATAGGGCTGTATGACACTGGAAAATTCTGACAATGCGATATTTTGTTTTTCTGCGATATACACTCACCGGGAACTCTATTTGGTACATCTGTCTAACTGCTCATTAACACAAATTTCTAATCAGCCTTTTACATGGTTGCAACTTTTAGGCATACATTTAGGCATGTAGGCATGGTCAAATAACCACTCATTACAACCGAGGTATGCAGAAGGGCTTTTTGATCACACAACACGTCCAACCTTGAGGCAGATGGGTTACAGCAGCAGAAGACCACACCAGCTGAGGCTACAAATCACACAGGCTCACCAAAATTGGACAATAGAAGATTGGAAAAGCGTTGCCTGGTCTGATGTGTCTTGATTTCTGCTGCGACGTTTGAATGGTAGGGTCAGAATTTGGTTTTAACAACATGAAAGCATGGATCCATCCTGCCTTGTATCAATGGTTCAGGCTGGTGGTGGTGGTGTAATGGTGTGGGGAATATTTTCTTGGCACACTCTGGGTCCATTAGTACCAATTGAGCATTGTGTCAACGCCACAACCTACCTGAGTATTGTTGCTGACCATGTCCATCCATTTATGACCACAGTGTACCCAACTTCTGATGGCTACTTCCAGGAGGATAACGAGTCATGTCATAAAGCGTGAATCATCTCAGACTGTTTTCTTGAACATGACAATGAGTTTACTGTACTCAAATGGCATCTACAGTTACCACATCTCAATTCAATAAAGCACCTTTGGGATGGGGTGGAATGGGAGATTCACATCATTCATTACGTCATTCATTGAAAAATTACGATGTCGATTCACCCCACACAATATTAATCCAGCATTTCTACGATTCAGCCAAATGTTTTAAGAGTTGGCATAGATGGCAATGTGAAGAACTTGTTTCCTGTTTGGTTAGCAATACAGACAGACTTTGAAAGGCGTTGAAAGAATCAGTTTACTGTATCCAGAACCTCAAAATTATCGTATTCGGAAGAAAATCATTGTACACGAGTCAAATGGAGAGTATACAGATATTATCTAGACAAATAACGTTTTGACACAACGTGCAATTTACCACATAACATCAAAAACTTAAATAAAATAGGCGTACCTTAGTGGGCAGGTTCAAAGTCCACCTCCGAGTCGTTCTTCTTCAAAGTTCTTCAGAATCGTGAGAGAATCATGACTTTAATTTAAAGCAAAAAGAAAATTGTGATTCTCATTTTTTCCAGAATTGTGCAGCCCTATTGGCATCCCAATCTATGCGTGATAACATTTTGTTTATTATTCAGAATGTTATCATCTATGTATTGCAATCATGTCATCTACTGTTTTAGATGCCTGAGTCCCTATTATGTTTTTGATGTTGTTGTCGTTGCTGTTGTTGTTGTTTTAAATGGGATCTAATGTAAATCTTGGAATACTTTGAAGTTTCAGCTCAAAATACCTTACATATTTACCTTACAGTAAATTTAAACCTTTTTGGCTATAAGCAAAACATGCTAATTGCAATATGAGTCTCATTAAATGCAAATGAGCTGCTGCTCCCCTCCCCCTTTTTAAAAGTGGGTGGTGTCTTTATAACTTACGCATTCCTCTCAAGTTCACAATGTTGATTGCATCTGTAAATGTAAAGAGTTGGGAAAGAAATTGCATTTCAGAAATTTAGATCTGTGGATTGAAATAGCATCTCTTGTTACACTAGTGCAACTCAAACAGGACTGTCCTGCCTAGGCATGGCTTGGAAAGGAATTATTTATATTACTTATTATATTATTTATAATATTGTGGCATGTACGATTCCATAGGTATTTGAAGTAGACTTTAAGCTTTGTTACTATTGCTATTTACACTCTCAAACATCAATTCAACACAAATTTGAAAGTGTATAAAAAGCATGATTGAATCCCTTTCATTGAATTCGTCTACTAAAAAATATTGTCATAAAGTGATTTCAACAGATATTTTCTTCTGTCTTTATTATATAATACAATTTCATAAACTGCAATTATTAAAACTTCAAAGATATACACAAGGTATAATAATGAACTATAACTAAATCTTAGCAAGAGTTAGACCACAGCAATATCACAGTATCACATCAGAAGGACTTTTTTCAACCAATGAATTGCTTCTTGGGTCTGTTGGCATTGGGTATGGGCAATACAATTTTTGTTTTGTATTTGCAACTATACCAATATGTTTTATTACAACTTCAATATACAGTTAATATACTATCATCAATACTGCTACAAATACTTTCTCAAAACTTGTATGTATTAAAAAAGATGATTATACCTACAGACATTTTCTTGAAAGCAATATTGTGGAACAGCAATGTTTAGAAGCCCACAAAAGCTTTGAAATGAAATTATTTTGCTTACCCCATTCACAGATTATTTTGCATGTTTTAGGGAAAACTCACCTCATTTTGACATTCTACTTGTCTTGAAAATTCTTCTTGATTTTAAGATTTTTTTATATTTGTACCAGAAACTTGAGCTTTAAGCATTTTGGACAGTGTGTTAACTGGGGCGTAATTGTAGCGTGCTTACAATATAGAGAATATAATCAAAAATTAATGTGGATGCATATATAGTTATCATTTTGATTATCTTTAGGGTCCTATATTTCAACTGGCGCAATAAGGCGCAAGACGTCTTTGGCGCGATTTGTTGCTATTTTCAAATCAGCGCAATCCTAATTTTCATGTTTTGCACTACGTTGTTTAAATAGCAAATACATTTGCGCCACTTTGTGGACTCATGGGTGTTCCGATTTATAAAGGAGGTGTGTTAAGGTGCATTGTTGGGGCGTTGCTATTCTGAGTAACTGAAATAGACTGCCATTGACCAAGTAAAAGCTGGTCTATCGTCCAGCACAGGGTGCATTAGTTATATGCCAATACAGGTTCAAATGATTAATACACAAAGGATGTACAGCAATACACAAATATCTTTACATATGAATAAAATAAAGGATTAAAATGTTACAAAAATTATTATTTACTACATAGATATAAAAAAAAAAACACTACCTCCATGCCTTCTGCATGGACTTTTTTCAGTTTATTCATGAAAAAACAGCATTTATCATTTTATTATAAGCAGTATTATTTATTGTATGCATATTTCAATTTGTTTTAATAAAAGCAAGTTTAAATTTGTCCACCTGTCAGGTTTTGGAGACATATGCATCACCATATGGGGCATAAGAACAGGACATGTGTTTGGATAAAACTGACAACATTTTTTGACCACACTTCGTTATTATTGTTCATTTATTGATTTGCGTGAAATTAGAACTGAATTTAGAAATAGTTTTGAAACAAATCTTTGCAAGTAAAGTAAAGAGGCCAAATGGAGGAGGCTCATTTTTTATTATCGTGAAGATTGTCTGTTTAACTGTTTTCTCGCTAGTGAAACACTTAGTTTTTTCCATTTAGTTTTTCCACTTACAAAGGCCGCCATGTAAATAGCAAATGCGCCATGACGTGACGCAACTAACTCTTAAAGGAAATGGGAGATGAGACTTTGTCTCATCTAAAGTTAAAGTAAATAAAAAAGCACAATTCGACCCACAAGTGCCATTCAGGTGGCATTTTACACAGAGCCTTTGCCAGCCTGTGTTTCCTTCTCTGGTCAAACTGTGTTCATGTTCTGTTGTTCCACCATATCCCCTCACCAACTTAACATGCACAAGCTTGCTCTTATCATAATGAATGTGTGATAAACATACTCATACACTTTTGTTAGTTCTATGACAAGACATGAGGTTGTCATGAGTAAGTAACTTTGACATAAAACCGGTGGTTCAGAACCAAGTTGAATGATTTTATTACCCATTTAAGTGTTAAATAAGGTCTGTAGTAGCCTATCCATATTTTTCCTATCCCCCATGATAATTTATGTTAATAATAGAAGTACCTTCCATTAAACTGTAATAAAAAAAAAACATAAAAAAAACTAAAACTAGGTACAATGAGGTGGCATCATTTACCTGACAGTTTATACATCCAATACTTAAAGGCAACTTATTAGAATTACCAATTTTAACAGACCAAGAATAACCCCTTAAAAAAAAATCATACTGGAGCAATAGTGTGGACATGCTGAATATTACATTACTGTAGGGAATAAAAAGAGAAAATAATCTGGAGGAACAAAACACAGTAAACTCAAAAGAGCTTTTGCCACAGATATGCTTGTGATACCAATGCCACATTATTTAGAGTAATGTTATTTTCATAATAAATAAAAATAAAGTCAAACACACCTTTCACTTAGTTTTCACAATGTATATGGATTATTTGTTTCTCAGCCTTATTATTTGATATGATTTTTTTCAGTTTTTATTTTAATGGAAATTCCCCAGGCATATACTAATCTACAATTTGCAACATATAAATTAAAATGCAATAGCTATGTAAAGAAAAAAGGTGAATAGGATAGAAATTGGTTCAAAAATCTTGTACTAATATTTCAGTCGATGTAAGTTCTGTCAGTGCTAGCCAATCTACAGCAACAACAGGCAGTTTCAAACAAATTCAGCACTCCCACGTATATCTAAGGTAATACAACACTTTAGAAGCTCTTGGGGTTCAAGTGTTGCTGCTTCAGCAGCAGCAGACTACAGTGTGGAAATCATGGAGAAGTGAAGTGAATGAGGAGCATGATATTGTGTGCCAGAGAGAGTTTGAGAGGATGAAGGATGTGGTATATCACGACATGAAAAAAACACAGGAATTAAAATTATGTTTAAATACCTCTATTATAATCTAAGAGTATTCCAGGTTTTCAGTTAACAGGATGTTGACATACTGCTATATTGCTTTACACAAACACATAAATACAAACACGGATATTACTTTCCATGCAGTGTTCTGCTCTTCATGAATGTAAAATTCAAAGATCACAGTACATGAAAAATAAAGTTATTGTCTTTTAAAAATTTGATTGTGGACTGAAATGAACAGTTTCTTTTCCATAACCTGTTCAAGAATTCCAGCCTATGCTTTTTATTGGCTGCTGTAAACAACGTCTATTTTGACCCTTCTCAAAGATTGGAATGGGTCTCTGCTGTTCACATTATGATGAGAATCATTAATGGTCAAAACAGAAATTGAAAAGACATATATACATTTGGATACTTCAAAACAAACAAACATACAGTATATGAAAAGCTTACATATAATAATATGAAATGCAGACTGATAACATCTCAGGTTACATATTTTGAGTTCTTTGAGAGGGAATGACATGTTGTGTCCAAAGCAGAGGACTGCTTCCTAACTCATGCAATAAGCATTAATTTCCAAGGTTTTCAACTGACAAGGAGTATCCAGCTCACAGCACTGAACCTTGAGACAAGAGCCAGGTATTCTTCCACATGTTTAGGGCCCACAGACAGACACCTTATCATGCAAAATAGATCTCCCCTCAGGAAGAAAGCACTGGTTGTGGCTTGTGTGGTGTGACAATGTTATAAGGGTGGCACATGTGGGGTGACTTTACTGGGCTGAATAGAAGAACTTTATAAATGTATGCTTTACTACTGAAAGCAAACCTTGAGAAATTCCTAATTGTCCTATATCCTGAATTTGAGAAAAGATAGTCTTTAGACCAGAGTAAGCATTCTGAACCTGCAAGTCTTCAGGCTCCGGTTCAACTGCGTCAAACCTAGAACCCCCATCCTTCTTTGGAACACTGAATTACTGGTTGTACAGGCCAGATTTGCTCTTGTGAGGAGGGAAAGGTTCTATAGTCACTTTCTCCAAAAGGGTCTTTGCCTTTTATTCTATCAAATCCTGCTCATCTTCCCCTAACATCTAAACAACTCCTACTCAAAGTAGTGGAATATACAAAACTATTTTGTAACCCTTTTCCTCTATGAACATGATCCATTGAGACCAAGTTTCCACTCTGTCACATTATCTTCTAAGTGAACCAGTTTCTCGATGCCCCAGGATGGCAGCAGGGGCAGTAGATGAGTACCCTGCTAACATCAAGGAGGGTTCAGCAATGATGACACACTCTGAATCACTGCCATCAAGGGAATGATTTGATCAACTGGAATTGATTCTCCCCAGTATGTCATTGTGGTTGACAGACAAAGACCCTGAGAGCACAGGACAACTGCTTCCATCCTGGGGTGATGCTGTCAGAAAGCCAGATGCCCTGACAGTCAGGATTTTTTTTACTTAGTGTGCCTACCTGATTCCTGCTGTTTCTGCAGGGCATTTGAGTATTCGGTGATCATAAGAGACCAACTAAACAGATAGACTGGTAGCCCAGAGCAGCTCTTTAACTGCCTTCAGGTTTAATTTCTCACACTCATCCAGGGGGCTGAAGCTTGGAGCTGCGGAGGGGCCTGTAGTGTGGAGCTGCGGAGGACCTGGAGCGTGGAGCTACGGAGGGCCTGGAGTATGGAGCTTTGGTTCTACAGATATTGACAGTTAAATTTGAGTGTTGTCCAGCAGCTTGGTGATCTTAACAGAGTCCTTCCTCTTGGAGCTGCTTCCAGACGCTCCCAAATACAGTCCCGGAGGAAGGTGGAGCAGAGGTGAAACAGGGGGAGAGACGGAGGGCCAGGTCCATGCAGTGGAGGTGGACCTGAAGCGTGTAGCTGCGGAGGTGGACCTTGAGCATGGAGCATGGAGCTGTGGAGACGGTGAATGCAGAGCCCGACAGTCTCAATGCCACCTATATATAGTGCTCTAATGTTCAGTGGGGTTTATGTAAAAGCGTGTTTGAGTATAGTGGCTCAGATAGTCCACCGTGAACAAATATCATCATGCATACCTCATCCAAAGAACTAAGTGAGCCAGATTAATAAAGACCACATATTTCTTGACAGACCATTCCCCCTGATGAAGACACATGATCTCAATTCTTGCTGGATCCATTCTGGCTGAGTCTTCAGTAACAGAGGGATGCTGGACAACAGAGTTGCAGATCCCAGAGTTGCAACAGAGTTGCGGACAAGAATGGTCAGGCAGGCAATGGTCAACATAGGGAAAAACAGATGTATACAGGAAATCCAGAATCGTAGTGGAGGTCATAAGCAAAGTGTTCAATACAGGTGGCAAACAGGATAAACAAGAAACAATGCAAGGATCAAAAGGCACGGCAAGACAAAACAAGGAAATGCTTCACGAACTTACAGATTAACAAGACTTAGCAATGTGTGTGTTTGATAGGTGTATAAATAGTGTGTGTAATTTGGTCCCAAACAGCTGCAGCTGTGTCTGTTTGCAATCATGGGGGATCAAGGCCAGGTATGAAGTGCATGATGGGATTTGTAGTACAGTTAAATGTGTGTGTTGTCCAGCAGCCTGCAAGAGGAACACTGCGGGTCAAGTTAAGTTCCTCAAATTTTAGAAGAATGTAACGCTTATATTTTACATCCAGGTTTAACTGTTTCAGGTCTACACAAATCCTGACTCAACCATTCTTTTACGCTACCGACACCATTGGGGCACATAAATCAGTTGGTTTTGTTACTGAAATGGTCCCTAAGGACTGCATACATTTGAGCTTCAATTCAACTTTTGACAATAGAAGAAAGGGAATTCTACAAGAGGTGAATAGGCAGGCTATAAGGAGTAACATTTTACTTTAGCTCAGTGGTTCACAATTAAGCAAGCAAATCTCTCCATATACATCATCTTGGTCTGTAATTTCTTTCACTTTCTGTTGTAGGTCCATCTTACAAGCAGTAATATGATGGCTGTCCATAAGTAAAATAAAACCAAATTCAAAACTTTTCTCTCTCCACCTATTTCCTATTTCGATGAACCTGAAAAGTGCTTTGAGTTTTTGTAATGCCCTTGCTGTACAGAGCTCAAATCAGTGGCTACTCCACCACTTATCAAGATGCAAGATTTTGCATCTTGATAAGCTCCAACTGCCGGACGATCTGAACGGCTTTATCCATTGTTAGTTCAGGTTCCATTTGTAACTTCTGGAAAAGATCACGATCTGCAGTCTCTATGACAACTCGGTCTCATATTTGTATTTAGCCAGTTCATAAAGACATCTCACAAAAGTCTTAACAGTCTTTCCCGATCTCTGTGTACACTGATAAAAACAGGCTTTCTTATAAATAATATTCTTCCTTGGTACAAAATGTTCATTATATTTGCCAACAACAGCTTCTGCAAACATCAACGATCCAAATATCACTTTTGTATTCTTGCCCTTTGCATACAGCAGAGTTAACTTGTACAACATTTTCTTGTTCAGTTCCATCTCGAAGCAGAACTGGAAGAAGCACTGGATCCATGCAGGCCAAGTAGGAGACATTATTAATTAATTAATACTAATTAATACTAATATTGGACATTATTAGTTTTAAAACAGGGCAAACATTCTTGTGGGTATAATCGTATCATGAGAGGAAACTATTCAATTATTTCACAGATTGCTTATATTTAACAGATCACATGAATTGCACACTTACGTAAACTCCCTTACAATTACAATTACCCAATTACAAAAGGTGCACATTATTGCATTACAATTAAAATCAGAAAAGTTATAGTTATTAGTTACTATAACTTTATTAGTTACTAACAACTTTACCTAATTTAACTACCCACTAGAGTCTACATATAAATCACATCACAGCTGCAGCAGTGTCCGCTCCAATAGAAGCTGAATCTACATTAAATTATGCTGCAGCAGTGTCGGTCTCAACAGGAGCGGCATCACTGCCACAGCAATATCTGCTCCTACAGGAGCAGCATCTACATTGAATCACTGCCGCAGTACTATCCGCTTAGACAAGGGCCTCATCTATGTTGCATCTCTGCCACATCACTGTCCGCTCCGACTGGGGCTGCATCTACATTGAATCACTGCTGCAGCAATGTCCTCTCCCATAGGAGCTGCATATACATTGGATCACTGCAGCAGCAGTCCGCTTCTGCCAGAACTCTTTCTACGTCCTTAACAACATGGTTCAACACCCTTTCAAATGTTTAAATCTAGCAAATTTTGGGGGGTTTACAAAATCTGTCTGGCCACTGTCCTGCCCTAAATAGCATTTTTTGAGAAGCGTTATGAGGCCGGGACACTGCACACTCTGTCCCCTATCTCTCTCTCCAGACAAGGGGAATGACATAAGGTAGTCCTCTTCTCAGACAGCTTGCCAAATATGCATATTATATTCATTCAAATACCTGTAACTGTGAACACGTGCAGAATCTTCAGAATACCTCGAGTGCACCTAAAGTTACTTGACAAGAACTGACCGATGATCTTTATATTTTGTATGGAATAGGCACATTGCAGTAGACTATTTATCTTAGACAAACACTGCAGTGCTTTTTTTAGTGCTTCCATAAGTAAAACGTGTACCTACCAAGTCAGCGAAGAACCACAGACACCTGCATTGCTAAAGGCTGAGTTATTTTTTCCCATACGACGTGCAGAATCAAATTCTATTAAAGCAACACTTATCCAGCAGTTCATACTCGCATCCAATATCTCGTTTGTCGTGGGGGGCATGCATGAAATGTTCCTGAATGAAAGTGAAAGTGCCAAACTGCAGTTAAAGTTAAATATAAAGCAAATTAAAAATTTAATTCTCGAAAATACCTGAAACTCTATTGGAAATGTGGATAGCATGGTGATGCAATGACATTAATCAAACTATGTGTTATAACATGTAAAATGGAATCGTGAAAGCAACATTCAAAAAGCAACTCATGTACAGTAAATACCTTAATCATATTATTGTCTTATTCAGATTTAGACCAATAATTTGATTACTGATGTCCATGTATGCTTAGTCAATGACAGATTGCAAGCACATGTCTCAAACATAATAATCTTACTTCAGAATTTTGAATAGTTGTATTTAAATACAACTTGTGTAATAACTTTACTGTGCATTAGTGACCAGTACATATTTAAAGTCTATTCAAGCCCACCATTCTAAGTCTATACAAAATTTAGCATTTTAATTTAGGCCTACACATATGCCTAATACTATTATTGTTTATCTTACCATATGTTTGACATATAACAATAATAATAATAATAATAATAATAATAATAATAATAATAATAATAA
>CAIGQZ010001680.1:193240-215333 GCA_903798205.1 Danio tinwini | reverse complement strand
AATAATAATAATAATAATAATAATAATAATAATAATAATAATAATAATACCCTACCCATTAACCTTTATTTTACATCAACAGTATTCTGAGAAAATCCTGATATTTATTTTAAACAAAAAAAAATGTGATTTTTATTTTAGTCAGAATTGTGCAGCCCTAAAAACAAATATATAGGGTTAGGACAAACTAAAATGCCTGGTTTTAGACCACAATAATTCATTAGTATGGTGTAGGGCCTCCTTTTGCGGCTAATAAAGCATCAATACCTTGGGAATGACAGGTACAAGTCCTGCACAGTGGCCAAAGGGATTTTGAGTCGTTCTTCTTGCAGAATCATGTTGCACACTGTCCACAGACCAAGATTTTCACTGCTGGCACCATAAAATATCTGTAAAAAATATCTGTCCCCTATTGCTGCAAATTCCATTTTTCTTTTTGATATTTGCCTCCAGTTTATATGGAACTGACGTTGCTGTTTATTGTCTTTGACTCATTGAATAGAACAGCAGGGGTGCTGCAAGTGGAGGGAAAAGGGAAAAGAGTGACCGAGTGCATAGGGCAATGGCAATATAGCAACATAGCCTCATTCTACAAACTTAGCCTTATATACATTTCTGGAGATCATAAATTTTGTAGCCAGAGCTACAATGTATGGCTGCATTTAATTTTTAAAACAAAAAATACAGGGCGATATGATGCCGTTTCTTTTCTCGCTTACCAGTTGACCGCTTACCACTTCATTGATTACTTTTCCACTGTTACCAGTTTGTCCAGTAGCTCGACATGTAGATTGGTGGACTTGAGATGCAGACCAGAGTTGACCACGGCAACGGGGTTTGAGTCTGGTTAAAAACGGTTCCAAAAAGCAGGTAAGACAAAAACAAAAGCTAGAAAATAAAATAAACAAGTAAATAAAAGGATGGGAATGTGGTAAAAATCAGGGGGATTGCCAACACTGCGGTTTGGTTTAGGGAAGGGAGTGGGCGGGTCAGTCGGTGCTATTTAAAACACTATTGGTTGGGTTTAGGGAAGGGTGTGGGTGAGGGGATCGGTCGGTTGGGGAGTCAGTAAATCAGTCAGTTGACAGCGGCCTCTAGTGGATTTAAGTGAGAAAAGCAGGCGTGAATGGCACTTGCAAGAGAAATTTGAGATCTGGAAAAGCATACACAGCGCCCTCTGGTGAATTTGCGAAAACAAAAACTGCAAAAAAATGTAGCTCCTGTGATGTATTTTGCTCTCTCCAGAAATGTATATAGGGGTATGTAATCAGAATGAGCCTGGGTTGCAATTTAGGGGCCCCTAACCACCCATCCATAACTGAAGAACCCATGTTCTTCAGTTATGTCTTTGCCAGCACTACCACTCCCACCCACTACATCATCAGATAACCTAACCAACATTTTCCAAACTTCTAGCAATGCCACTGCTCACACTTGTGTGTTCTGACTGTCATTCAGGGCCCTGTTATGCTCTCAACAGTCTTTTCTTCTTAACATAGAAGTAAATTGTTGGAAATATTGTTAACAGACATCCAGACACTGCCCAAGCTGCTGAGAGTGATGTTTAGATTAATATGTAAATTAATATGTACTTTCTCATTACTGCACTCAGATTAACATGAGTTAGTTTCCAGCCAGGCTTCAGCAGTCTGACTGGATCACTTTAATCTCATCGCATGCCTCTGGCAAACCTAGACCGAGAGAGACAGAAAAGACAGCAGATCAGAGAATAAAAGTGAGCGAGAGAGCAGCACATTGAGCTAGAGAGGGAAATGCAAAGAGAGAAACAGATCGGCCATGTGAATGCATGGACATTTTGTGACCCCATTTTGTGGCAGAGTGGAATCAATGATGCTATGGATTAGTTGTGCAGTATGTGGACTGTTGTATTACCGCATGTGTTCTGCTGCAGGTGGCATAGCATGCATTTACAGCATATACTAATACTAAATGCGTCCAATCAATGAGTTGGTTACAGCAGCATTATCAGATTTAAACAAATACTTTTATGCAAACACTGTTTAAAAAATATAAAACTAAAACTAACTTCCTGAAATTTTCTCTGATATTGTTATGATGCAGAGTCTTATGTTCTCTAAGCTGCTCAGAGAAATAAACATTGCATTTCTGCTGTGAATGTTTAGGTAACACGCTATTCGTGCGGGGTGTTCATAAGACACCTTTATAATCATTTATAATCATGACATGAATATGACAACTGGGATTAAGTGTTATCTCTGTGATGTCACTTTAAAGGGCACATAGGTTACCACTTTTTCCAGATTTAATATAAGTCTTTTGTGTCTCCAGAATGTGTCTGTAAAGTTTAATCTAAAAACACCCATCAGATTTTTTATTATACCTGTCATAAGTTCCATTTTTGTAGCATTTAGCAGAAGCTAGCTGTTTTTGTGTACTGCGCCTTTAAGGCTAGTCCTTCACGCCCACCGTCAGACAACAGACAAACACGAAGGAATAAGATCTCGCGTAACATTTGTGAGAAAAAACAACAAGTAATAACTTTACCAATGAGTATTTGATGCATGTTGTGGAGTTGCAGGATGAGTCACACACAATGTCGTTACAAAGTTCACGCACACACACAAAAAAACGCTCCAATTGGTCCACCGTTTTTATGTTGTTAAATTGAAAAAAAAGGACTGAGTGTGTTTATATCACCCCAATATGACGGCCTATATACCATACATACACATATGTCTGTCCAAACAGCTTGAAAAGTAGATTTTTCACCATAGGTGCCCTTTAAATGCAAAGTTGACATATTTAAAGTGTCTTTTGTACTTCACAAAAACATCAAAACATGTCTTTGTCATGAACTTGACATCAAGACAGGATGACTTGTCATAAATCTGTCATCAACATAATCATCATGAGACCATTATAATTGTTGTGAATCTTTTTCACTTTTTTACAAAATTTATTTTGCTCAGTAAAAGTGTCATTGCTCTGTCAAATAATTTTATAACAGCATCATTAGTATTTATTGATATTTAATGTTACAAGGGTTTCATGATTTATTTTCTATTTGTTATAGTTGTTTTGTTGAAATCTCATATTAACTCATTTGGTAATAGCTTTGAGGGCACTCTCAAAAAATAAATATCTCAAATTAGATTTCTGTGGGTGCAGAGTCCATGAGGGCATGTCTATTGTACCTTATAATTCTTTTGCAAGTTAATTAGGTTTAAACATTTGTTTAATCTGAACATGTAAATACAATAAAGCACACTAAGCACTTTTTGGTTATTGTACCGGTTAAAGTAAATTGTAATAATAACAAAAATAATAACATAAACATTAAAGCTTTAGCAATACATAGCAACAAAAATAAAAGTTTACATAGTCATGAACCTAATATATATGAGCAATATCACAAGAGTAGCAGTGCGATTGCTATGAGTGTGTTATTGCAACAGTTTGACGGCATAATCGTGTATATAAAAAAGAAAATCAAACACGGAAAATCTAAAAAACATTTTGTATGAGGAACTGCTTCCGCTATTCCTTCCCATTAGGGTTGGGTGATGTTGACTAATTTGGCATGGTACAATGTATAATGTGAAACATCGCGATGGACGATGGCATCGTCGTCGTAGGCAGTGATAAATTAATTATTTATGAATAATTAATTAATTCACAACGAACAAATATTTGTAGCCTACCGTTACAACTACCTGACCCGCATGGTCATTGTTTTACCCATAAGCAAATCATTAAAAAAATAAATATACGTTACACACAAATACCACCTGTCAAACACTTTTTCCACGGGACTCTGGCATGAATAGACAGAGTGATCTGTGTTGTTATAATGGCATCGACAAACTTGGTTGGTAAAAATGGTGCACAACCAACAGAAACCAACCAACAGTATCTGAGGTTTTCACTAAAATTTACATAAGCATGAAAACTAAAGATTTAAGCAGTGTACTGACGCTGTGACACATTACCTGATAGATTCAAAAGACAGAAGAGTCATTAGATAGAGACAAGATTAATTAAATATTACGTTTAACAACTATAGTGAGACGTGATCCAGCGGTGCATCCTTGATAAACTGCCCGACGTGCACTGCTCTCCGGGGTTTTGTGCTCAAAGCACATGCTGACTACTCGAGCTCAGACATGCACATACGCTGCAGCGCATGACAGAGTGTGTGTGTTTGTGTGTGTGTGTGTGGTCACGTCATGTGCATTCTCATTGGTATAGTGTGGAAGGAGAGCTTTTTAGAAATGCTAGGTGAAACGCAAATGTGTACGTGAATCGTTTTTGTTCTAAAATGCCATTTTAAAACAAACGTATTAGTGTAAACGATGCCTAAGTGTGTATTTTTCGTGAGTGTGTTGCTGCTGCGATAGGGGCGGGGCAGAGGATTGCGATGCAGGCTTACCATCATGATGTCTATAGGCCATCGGCGATGGACGATGGCATCGTCTATCAACCCAACCCTACTTCACATCTGCAGCTGACGTCAAAACATCAGAAACTGTTACTACTTCACAAACGTCACTTTAGAGTTAGTATTTGATTGATTCTCTAGCATAATAACTAAAGTGATGACAAAACAGGTGATTTTGCTGACATTTTAAGATTATAAGGCTGAACAGCATGAAATGCCATCATTCTACATAGATATCTCCCACTATTTCTCTGTTGCAATTGGGAGATCACAAGAATTAACCCCAAAAAAGCCAAAGCAGTGCAAACACTACCAGATTACTGTTGTGTTTGCGATAAGGAAAAACGCTAAACACATGCAGGCATTTCTTCTTTCTTTTTACTGAACTAGTCTGCAGTAACAGAAACAGGAAACTCATTAGAAACAAACAGATGGCCAACCAAAAAGTAACTTAGGGCTATACAAAGACTGGCCAACACAAACTTTCCTGATATGTGATTCCCATCTCACACTCAACACACTACAAATACTATGGTATCAATACAGCACTGCAACATGTAAAAGAGAGAGATCGACTTAGAAAGTCATTTAACAGTTTTATAATGATTTAATCAGCTGTAGTTTAATATTATGCTGGGTTTTTCTCCTCTAAGGGCTTATTATAAGGTCTCTGTCGCCATCTTGTGGATGGCACGTTATTTCCGAAATTATAAATATTTAAAATAGGCACCATCTTTGTAAATAAACTGCATAGTTGCAATCTAAACAACTACATTCTTGCCTAAAAAGCCTCAAAAGTACATTATTTTGTCCAACAGCTGCAATATTTGTCAAACTGTAGTGTTTATTGATTTACTGTCACTCTATGTGGGCGGAGTAATACAGAAGGGTGAGGAGGCTGTACGAGTTCTGATATTGCAGAATATGGCACTGCTATCAGCCAATCACATTTGAAAACCATATATACACACACACACACATATATATATATATATATATATATATATATATATATATATATATATACATTACTAACAATTGCTAACAAATGATTACCATTCAACTGTAAATCATCTATGATATTTACTTAACTTGCAGTTTACAAAATGTGAGTCTGTGTTTTCAGTTTTGGGTTAAGTACATTTACTTTCACATACAGTAATGCCATGTGATATAATAATAGTGTACATCTTTTGTTTCTCGATAAGATTATACCTGACTTCTGAAAAACTGAAATAGAGACTATGTGAGGGAGAACAGTTCGAAAGGTTAGTCACTGTACGTAATGTTATTGAAATGATTTTCACAGAGACCTTAATCTCCTTCAAAACACTTGAACATGGACATGTAATCTGGAGGATAGATAGAAAGACAAAGAAAGAGAATACAGGATGGATATAGAGTCACGAATGCAATCTGAGCACAGGAGGGTCAGAGAGATATAAGAGAAAAATAATACTGTGTTGTTAAAAACAGTGATATTTATTGACTTGTGGGATGTTTTTATGTTTAGAAACAATGGTGAAAATGCTTATGCTGTAATTGCAGGGACATTTGATGTCCAGGGGTGCGTTTCTCAAACAAGACATTATGAACTATTATGGTACGATGCATCATTTGGGAAAAGAACGATGTAGTGACAAGTGTTTCCCAAAACCATAGTTTTTCTGTCGCAGACCCATTGTTTGAACCACATTAGTTATAACATAAAACGTCTAAACATAATGACGATCTAAACGGGGTGGAGTAACAACTTCTTTAGAGAAAAACCCCGTAATTTTTTTGTGCAAATTAGAATGCACACACATTTAAAAAAAATATTAGTTTTGGTAAAAACATGCACTTGCTTTCCATATTAATAGAAATAAATGTAAACGACACATATAAAACTCATATATGTTTCCTTAACAAATATTATTGAGAATAGTCCATATAAAATCCCTAAGCTAAAACATATTCTTATCTCATATATAAATCATTTAAACCGTTAATGGTTGTAGGCCTAATTTACAGTATGCTATTTATTAAGCAATGAAAAAAAATATCCTACTTAATAATAATAATAATAATAATAACAATAATAGATAATAATAATAAATTATTATTGCTTTGGAGACGTAACGTAAATTCCACTTTTAAATAATAGGTCACCTATAGCTTTCATCATGAGCCACGGCTGTGTTCAAAATGGCATAAATGTTTTCAAAGCTCACTATGAAGGGAGTGCAATTGTCAATATAAAGATCTCTAAAACTGAACTGTAAAAATACTTTGAAAGCAAATTACACCTAAGAGTGATGACTTTAATGTTTTTTTTTTATTTTATTCCAAGCTTAAATATTGGAATGTTCTAAATAAATAGGGCTTAGGGGGGATAACTGGGAATAGAACACAACCAGAAACTATGCAGAAACTAGGTCACTGTACTTATTTGTAGTCAACTTTTTTAACTTTTATTTTGGCAATATTTCATTCTTTTTATAAAGCCCTAGTCATTTTCCTGATATTACAACATTAAATTGCCTAAAAGAACTATTAATATTACTATATAAAAATGTGTCCATAAATCTATAAGTCATCATACTTTACAACTGAACAGATGGAATTATGCCCCACAATTATATAAGATCCAGGAATGATGTCACTTGACCTCACTGAAAAGGAAGCACTGAAAGGTATGCCTTTAATATTAAATAAATATTTATATCTAAAAAAAATGTTTCTAAACCAGCAATTGTGTTTGTAAAACATCAGAATCCCTGATCACGTAATGGGCTTTTAAAGGAATCATAATTACATTAGTTACATTAGATTTTTTATTATATTATTAAAAAAAAAGGTTTAAAAGGAAGTAATCTTTGTTTGTTAATCACTAAATTATTAAATATGTTAACCATTTTCAATAAGATACTGGAAAGAATTCCCATTGTGAAGTAAGTTTCTTACCTTTACTTATTTAAATGCACAATGCACCTCCAATTATAGAAGCTAGCATATGCTTCCAGTGCTTGTTCAGTGTGACTCTTTTCTCATCCATTAAAAAAAAAAAATATCCAGTTATGATATGGGTTAAGCTGTTAACCATGTTATATAGTCAGAATAGTTGTGTAACCTTTGAGCTGATTTGATTTTGCATAGATTTGGAAGATTTCCTGTTAATTACTTTACCACCTGATATAAGCGTGGCACTGTTGCTCTGGCTCTCTGCCCGTAATTATTCTAGAATGTCTGCATATCACGCTGACCTTGGTCCCGTATCTCAAACCTCTGAATGCTGCACATGCTGGAATGGATCAGGTCTGTTTGAGTAGCACTCCACTCTCATAAGCAGCATTAGAGATTTCACTAGACACCTCCAACAAGAGGAAGAGAAAGATAAGGAGAGAAAAAGTGAGAGAGATTCTGACTCTTAATGTGTGTGTGTGCAAATTGATGATAACCAGAGCATACATTTTTGCTGCTGAAGTCTAATGAAAATATATATATATTTTTTTATTCGCCATAAAAAATGAATAGCCATTATTTCATTATAGATAGGTGGAATGAAACACATCTAATAATAATTGGTCTATCTATTACCTATTATTGCTGTTGTTTAATATATTTCTAACAGTTTGGTTATTATTTGCTTTATGTTGCACATTCTGAAATTGCGATTATTATTGTTAGATTTTGTTCTTTTTGTTGTCCTTTCTTTCATATTTAATATCATTTTTATAAATGTTAATTTCCTCAGAATATACTGTAAAAAAATCCAACTTAAAAAAAAGTTGAAATTAATTGTTTTAATTAAGTGTAACAACATTTAACACATTTACTTAACCTAAATCAAAATTAATTTTCTTCATTAAGTTAAAAATATTAGTTTTGTGAGCAAAACTTTACAAGTTCACCCAAAAAAGCTTCTCTTTTAAAAGTTATGAGATTAAAAGTTAATCTCAGACCTCCTCACTTGAAATAGTAAAGGTTGCAGTATTTCTAACCCTAACAACAATGACAAAAATAATAGTAACATTACTGTCATTATTATTAACAATAATGCTAACATAATTATTCATTTTTAATTAATTAATAAAAATTTTTATGGGGTCAGAGCTGCAGAAATACTTTTAATTAGAATTTTTATCTCACATTTACCTAGTTCTCTCTCTGGCAGTAGTGTACTGTATTTCAACAGAGTTAATCAATAGATTTAGCACTCTAATAAGATCTGAAACAGAATATTCATAGATACACAGCCCTGGGTTACAGTATAACATGTAGAGGTTACAGTCAGAGGTCACTGACTCATGATGAAATAAGGTGTGACGTGCATAAACATTCTTCAGATCCTGTAGTAAACGTACATTTCACAGAAAGCAAGGTGATTGCACTGAGCAAAATATAAAAAGCCCTGTGAGACAAGAATGTTTTCCGTGATGTTTTAGCTTTTACATTTATATTCAAAGGGAAGACCAAAGCAATTTACCAAATGTAATACAATTTTCTTAAAATGTAATAATAAAAAAGACTTTCAGCTTTTGTAAAATATGGGTGATGCTCTGTTAAAGTGAAGTGTGTACTTTCTTTGGAACAGAATGACATTGAATAAATAGACTTAATAGTTCATTCATTTTCTTTTGGCTTAGTCCCTTATTTATCAAGGGTCAGCACAGTGGAATGAACCGCCAACTATTCTGGCATGTGTTTTATGCAGTGGATGCCTTTCCAGCCACAACCCAGTACTTGGGAAACACCTATACACTCTCGAATTCACACACACACACACACACACACACACACACACACACACACACACACTATGGCCAATTTAGTTCATTCAATTCACCTAAAGCGCATGCCTTTGGACTGTGGCGGAAACTGTAGCACCCGGAGGAAACCCACACAAACACAGGGAGAATATGCAAACTCCCACATACAAACTCCATAAGGCCAACTGGTCCAGGTACGACTCGAACGAGCGACCTTCTTGCTGTGAGGTGACAGTGCTAACCACTGAGCCACTGTGCCGCCCTACCTAATAGTTGATGTCAGAAATAAACATGATAGCGGAATATACAGTAACTGAACATTTTTCACTTAAAGGTACTGCATGCTAATTTTGTCAAAGATATCAATATTTTAAAGCACCAAAACAAACATGTCATAAGTTAGTAATAGGTTACACCTAATCCTCTCCTACATCATTAACTACATGACGCATGATATTGGTTGCTGTTGCCTCAGCAGCTAAAGAGCTTGCTTCTTAGCATTTTAAATGCTTCAGGGTTGTTTTACACTAGCATGTACAGAGCGTCTTTCAGAGACCTTCCTCCACCCCAGCTCCACCTGTGTTAAGATTTGCTTCAAAAGTTACATATATATTATGTTTGCAGCAGCAGTGTTATATTTTCAGACTGCATGTCTGTGACTATACTAGCAGTAGCAAGTCTTGGTACTTAATAATCAAACCTTAATAATAATTTTAATAATAATCAAGAAGCAGCAGCAGTGTAGCAGATCTATTCCAACAAGACTAAACACATAAACCATACTAAATCTCTCAGAGAGTTGTCATGAGAGAACTAGAATACTCCTTACTGCTGATTGGCTGCAGGTGTGTTTTGGGACTCAGTCCAACTCTGTAGTCAAAAACATTTTTTAAATATAGCTTAGTGTTGGGCTGGGCAATAAAATCGGTATTGGTATTTAATGACGGAACACCATTGCTAATATCGATAAAAAAAAAAGTTTAGTATTGAAGTTTGGTATGAAGCGCTATAGTTTTATTAAAATGTGGCTGCTAAGCGTGTGCCTTGGAAGCAATGCCAATAAGCTTAGGGTGTAGGTTTGTCATTTCCAATGGAGGTGTGCAATGTGCATATGGGAGCGATGCTCACATGTTGTGCAAGCAGCGCACATGTGACACGCGTGCATTTTCCAAGCGCTCCTAGTTGAAAACAACTTTTCCAAATGCCGCAAGCAAGTAGAACAAGAGGAACTAACCAATATTCTTCACACTTAGTATGGAATATACACATTTCAGTAATTACGGCAGACTAATTACTTCAGACAAACACAGTACATCCAAACACTGCAGTGCTTTTTCCTTTTCTCCATAAACTTGTATCAGAGCTGCAGCAATAGTTTGTGCATTTGTCATCCTCTGAGAAAACGGTTAAGGGTTGCCTAGTGAGGAGATTGTAAATAAAAAAGGATTTAAGGATGTCGCCAGAGTGGCTTTTTGGTTTCATTTCTTGTGCATCCCAGCCACCAGCAACCTATCTGAAAGATTTTTTTTAGCATAGTAGTAATGTAGTCATTCAACTTCACAATTTGTAATGTTGCAATATGTATTTGAATAACGATAACTGGTTCCTTTACTTGAAAGCTCAGATTTGATTATCATAATTAGTTTTGTTTACAGAGTTTGAGGTTTACTGTATAATTTTTATTCACACCTTAAAGTTTGCTTTGATTGTTCAGTATTTTATTATAGGCACCATGTGCAAGATTAGCTCCAATAACTAGGAGCTATAAAATGACTCAGCTGTTTTTTTAAACAATTCTTTAAAAGGTACTAATTTTTTCTTAATTTTATATTTCGAAGCAAAATCCTGCTGACTGAAAGGGCAACGAAGAAGACACGGGATCTATGACCTTTGTTAAATTTCAGCAGTGGTAAATATCCATATTTAGTAGGTGAGTTTTAAAAAAATGTGAATTTTGACGGTGTCTTGAGAACAATCAGACATACTCTGCATAAATTAAACATGTTTTTATGTCATATTTAGGTATTTTGATCTTGCCTTTAAATTGCATAACTTTCATATCCTGTTTTCTGTCCAGGAGACAGTGATGTGCCCAACGCAAAAACCACCCACAGTACAGAAAGAATAAGGAACGTTACAGCGACCTGAAAAACTATATTTTAACATGACTATCAGTGTGAGGGCAGCAGATTCTGTCACCTCTTACTGTGGAAATGTTCTTTTTCTATACTGCCACTTATTGATTCTGTTTTGAGTGTTATATTTTTCTCATCTCTAAAATGTTTTGATTGAAGTGGACTTGTCATGACTAGACACCTTTTAAAGGATTCCCTTTTCTATTACGTTTATTAAGCCTAGATCTACATGTTTCTCAAAGGAGGAATTTGGAAAAAGGCAACATCACTTATCAGGTCTAATTTTTTTTTCTCAGTTGATTTATTTTTAATGCTTCATGCTTAAGCTTACACCTGTCTGGCCTACTGTTCACTTTTAGGGAATATTTCAACAACTGCACATTGTTTTTTGTCTGTTTTGTCAAACAAACTGGACTTGGACTCTGAGAAAGATCTAAAAGCATCACCTCGCTTTTTTTAAGCTTTTGAAAAGGACACAGTTCATCAGCAGGTCATAATGCATCTCTCTCCAAACCACTTCCTATTATTTTTGTGTGCAATATCAGATGTTGTCCAGTAATTTACCCACAGAACTTCAATCAAGAGTTTTTTACTAGCTCAAAATGTCAGTTTCTTTTGGAGAACTGGGCTTTAGCTGTGAGACTGTAAAATCAGTTGAGACACTACTGGAGATGGGACCATGACTATGAGAGAATGACTATTTGAATTGTTTTAACATGATTAAGAGTTGGATCTATTCTTTGTTAAATAGTTAAAATTACTCGATCTTGAAGAAAAAGTGGTCACAACTGAAGAGTTTTGAGAAATGTGTGGAATTTTTTGATATTAATTCCATGTCTCTCTGTGTCTTTAAACATCTGTCCATTTAAATAAGGAAATGTGGAGAGGTCCTAAAAGGAAAGACTGGTCTGTATATGCATGCTGTTACTTTGGTGTCTTTTATTATTAATTGCTTAAATATGTTCTAGGCTTTTTAATGCACGAAAAACATTAGTTCTTTTCAACCTACCCTGTATGTTCTAAAGCTTGAGAGTAAGGCTTATTTATATTTTTCCTTTCATGTTAAGTAAGTTTGAATTTCCTTGTGCATCCGTCTATTCTGCCTTGTTTGTTTGTGCCTTTTACTTCCTGGCTTTCTTATTTAGTAGCTATATGGTAGATCTGAGGCTCCATTGTTTTCCTCTGTCTGGTCTCTGCCTGCCAACTGACCTTGTCAGAACTGTTGCTGAGAAACTGCATTCTTTTATTTACTTGATCTAGACACTTTGAAACTTTTTGAGTTCAGTAAAATCCAATTGGAAATCCGTTTTATTGGTGTGTCCTTTAAGTAGAGACTCTACTTGAATCTTCACAAGAGGGACACTGATGATGTCAGAGATGATCTCTAATGCAATTGTGTTCCGTCTCTGGGCAGTGATTGGCTTCCGGGATTTGAATGACAATAAGGACTCTTCCATGCCATAAGCCTCATTGTGGAATACAATCTACTACACATATTTTGGATAAATCTATCTATATCAGTATCAAACAAAATCAAGGTTTTCCATCGACACTGACCCCGGATTTATCTTGAACACTTCATTTTTCAGACAAATTTTTTTTTGTCAGTCTGTGGGGATCAGAAATGGGGGCCGCTCGAGTGAAGCGTCGCTTCAGTGCGGTTGTGGACACCCCTCTGGATGAGGAAGAAGTCATGAGGCTGGCACAAAGTGATGATGGCACTTCTTCCCATTCGGGCACACTTCCATCTCCCAACTGCAATGGCAAAGTGCTCAACATTGTCCACAGCAATGGAGGAAGGAGCGGAGAGAGGGATGAGGATGATGATGATGCAGAGAAGGATGATGATGATGAGGAGGATGAGGAGGAGGAAGGGGGAGGAAGGAGGGGAGGGGGAGGACGTGGCTCGGCACTCAGTGGGGAGTCTGGGGTAGAAGGGAGGTGGGAGAAGAGCAAAAGAGCATCCTTACCTTCTCTTTCCCCCACACCACTCCGGGATCGCCGCCGCCAGTCCCGCCGGCCCCGAAGGCGCTTTGTAGGCAAGGACGGGCGCTGCAACGTCACCTTCGTCAACATGAGCGAAAGGGGCCAGCGCTACCTAACTGACCTCTTCACCACCTGCGTTGACATCCGCTGGCGCTGGATGCTCGTGGTGTTCACCCTCTCCTTCTTGCTCACCTGGCTTCTCTTTGGTTTCACGTTCTGGCTCATCGCTGCTGCTCATGGGGATCTGAATCCCTTAGCATCATCTTCCTCTTCTCCCTCATCTCTTTCCTCCTCTCTGGCTCCACTGGAAGCCACTGAAGGTTCCAGTCGAGTGGAAATTGGGGCAGAGACAGAGGAACCCTGCTTTCAGCAGGTGAACAGCTTCATGGCGGCATTCCTCTTCTCTCTGGAGACACAGACATCTATAGGTTATGGCTTCCGGAGTGTTACCGAGGCCTGCCCCCTGGCGGTGTTGGCGGTCGTGTTGCAGTGCATTGTGGGCTGCATCATCGACGCTTTCATCATTGGGGCGGTAATGGCTAAGATCGCCAAGCCCAAGAAGCGCAATGAGACACTGGTGTTCTCGGATGTGGCTGTGGTGGCCATGAGGGACGGGAAACTCTGCATGATGTGGCGAGTGGGAAACTTGCGTAAGAGCCACCTGGTGGAGGCCCATGTTCGAGCACAGCTACTCAAGGTTAGTGAGTCTTTTTCAATTGATCACTTTTTTGTTCTGTCTATTAAGGAATCATAAAAAGGGTTTTTAATTATATTTTAATGTCTTCCATGAGGACAATACTTCTGCTATGTATTTAGTCATCTGTAAGAAACAGTATTAATAATCGTCACTTTGTAAATATCCATATCAAATTCATATGTAGTCAAAGCATTATTATACTGTTGACTGGTGGTTTGTGATTTTAGCTGCTGTCAGATATACAGTAATGCAGTTGGCTACTTTATCTTTCCACTATAGTTTTACACCATTCACTGGAACTCAATTACCAAGCAATCTACTTTCATATGCTCGAAAACAAACATGCAGCCCTATAAACATGCAGATTCCATTAAAACAAACCATCCACTCCTACAGAATATTCAACATACATATATTGTACATACAGTTTAAAGAGCAAATGAAGCACTCCGTCAAGTTTACATTATTTTGTACATTGGATTACACTTTAAAGAAAATATATTAAACAAACTTGATTATTGTAACCGTTTTACTATAGCTTTTAGACCTATGGTGCCGCCATCTTGGAATGTCGCTGTGTCTGACGTCACAGGGTTGGTTTCGTTCCCTCTGCTAAACAGATACAGTGGAAGTAATGGACTGAAAACGAAGACTGCAAAGCCTAATTTAACCCTATGCATGAAGTTGTGGATGTGGAGCTGGTGCATCAGATACAAGTATCAGATGTGTGTCTATAATATAAGTATAAATATTTATTCTATTTTTCCCTATTAATTACTGATCGTTTGATTCACTTTGCTCCACTCTCTGTATTACGCTGCCTGACTGACTGTCTGGGTTTCAATCATGGTTTCAACCAGGTCCGGTGCTGATGTAATAGGGGCTGGTACTTTCACTTTTCACAACTACAGCTGCTCACCTCTGCTCTTGTTCAAACCAAACCAAGATTGCGCGTTTTTTCACATAGCGGGTCTTTTTGTCCTTCATACATGTTGTGAGATCGAATTGATCGACTTGAAAAGGGAATATGTCTTGACATACTTCACAAAGACATGACTTAGTAAAGAGTGAAGTCATGTACCATTTTAATTGTTGCATTAGTCTGAATGTAAATCCCCTCGTCAGGCAGCGCTGGAGCAGCGTGAGAGAGTGGATTAAAGCGCATCAAACGAAAGGTAGTAACAAAAGAAAAATACACAACTTAAGACACTGAAATGCTTGTATTTGTTGTATTTGCATCAGCTTTACATCCACAACTTCATGCATTGGGTTAAATTATGCTGTCCAGTCTCTGTGTTCAGTCCGTTACTACCATGGTTGAAACCAATACAGGCAGGCAGAGTAATACAGAGAGTGGGCCAAAGCGCATCACATAATCAGTAATTAAAAGGGGAAAAAGAAAAATAGAATAAATATATATACTTTTATATTAGACAAACATCTGATGCTTGTATTTGCACCAGCTCCACATCCACAACTTCACGCATTGGGTTAAGTTAGGCTTTGCAGTCTCCGTTTTCAGTCCATTACTTCCACTGTATCTGTTCAGCCGAGGGAACAGAACTAACCCTGAGACATCAGACACAGTGACATTCCAAGATGGCGGTGTCCTAGGTCTAAAAGCTATAGTAAAACATGCCGTTTTCTGCTAAATAGTTACATTAATCGAGTTTGTTTAATATATTTTCATTAAAGTGTAATCCAATGTACAAAATAATGTAAACTTCATTTCCTCTTTAAGCAGGAAGCATCAAAGTGGTTATTTCCATTCCTCTTCTATTTGGCCCACTTTAAACATACAAGTGCATGGAGCATGTCGGAAGTTGAAAAGACATCTTCAACTTTTGTCCATAGATTGGAACTCATGTGGTTTGAATATGTTGCATAGTGCAAAATAGGCTTACAAAGAAGACTTAAAGGGATAGTTTACCAAAAAGGGACATTTTGTCATTATTTACTCTTCCCAACTTGTTCCAAATGTAATAGAATTTATTTCTTCTGTTGAACACAAAAGAAAATATTATAAAAAAATGTTGGAAACTTGTATCCATTGACTACCATAGTATTTCTTTTTTCTACCATGGTAGTCAATGGTTGCTAGTTTACAAAATTCTTCATAAAATGTTATTTTGTTTTTCACAGAAGAAAGAAAGTCCCCTTGGGTGACATCTAAGGACAATAAGATGTTCCACAAATTGTTATAAATGTACTTTTGTTAAGTTTGTCTTAACAATTTGGTTAAGTAATAGTTAATTGGTTAAGGTTTAGTTAATCAATGGATTAATGTTTATTATTAAAATTTTTGAATATAAATTATTATTGTTATTGAAATTCTTTTTTTTTTCTCAATTTTTTCTATTCTTTCGTTTTTTTCATTGTGTACTTGATGTTAAGTGTTTCATTGTTAAGTGTGTCATTTTTATGTCAGAATGAATTGCCCCAAGGGGATTAATATAGCTTTAAACTTAAACCTAAGTCATAAAGATTTGAAATCACTTCAGGTTGAGCAAATCATGAGTAAATTCTTTAAAACCTTTGCCCTTGATGCACTGATAGTAATAGCAAAGTATTTAAATTTTAACTGATATTAAAGAGCTTTCTGGTTACGTAGGTAACCCACATTTCCTTTAATGGGAACTATGACGTGTGTCTGGTAACAGACTATGGGAGTACGCCAGACGACCAATCACTCTGAAGAGTAAGAAAATGGGCCAATAAATGCCAAATGACGTGGCGGAGTTGAGCTTCACAGTTGTCTGCGATTAGTCATTAACAGATATATCAACTGATGGCTGAGAAGCGAGCATTATGGATACGGATATTACGAATAAATCGCGCATAAACAGACGCGTGAACATTTTGAGTTTACTCGATTCATTTGCTTGTCAAAATCCGCTTCATTCGCGCGCCAACTACTCTTCATTTGCACATCAAATTCACTTTAAAACAGATGCGGAATCGCGTCATAGGCAGGGCTTCTGTCTGCCTGGTGACTGTAGCTTCGCTGCTAAATGGCTAACATGGATTTTATTGAGAAAATAACTGTGTTTATGTGCCTTATGAAGGCTGAAAAACAGCATAGATTCGGTTGGAGCAGTGTCTGAGCCCACTAGATCCTTTCAGAGGTGCACCCAGCTCTGTGAGCTCATGAACTCCTCCAGAAACTGAACCTGGATGATGGAAGCATTTAGCAGTGCTTCTGACTGAGCCGAACCCAGTTTGATGAACTGTTTTTAGTGTAGGCAGCAGGATTTTCCCCCGGGACACCAACAACAGGCGCTTCGTCATAATCATGCCCCCACAAGAGCAAGCTCCTGATTGGTTAATGCAGCGCGAATGTCAGCTGAAGTTCAGATTTTTAAACTCAAGCTGAACACGCCGCAGGATGTCTATTCGCTTGTTTGCATTGACTTAACATGTAAATTACTCGCGTTTGATGCTTCTTTCCCTGCCTGGTGTGAACGCAGCATTAGTATCTTTGCCTGCTGAAGAGTTGTTGTGGCTGTGGAGACACACGTCTCCGTTCCCTGTTCGGGGAACGTGGGTTCAGTACGTAACCAGGATGTTCCCCTTCATAGGAACATGTGTCTGGTTACAGACTATGGGAAACTGTATGGAAAACGACACAGCAGCTAAGCCTGTCACGCCCCTGATGTGAAGTTTGCCAAGCATAGCGTGAGTGCACAAGCATTACCAAGAGAGCAATCTTCCAACGTCCCCTAGGCCCTATAATTACCATTATATGAGAATAATTAGAAAATTTAGAAAATGTGCTCTTACCTAGCTAATATAGTCTAGGGATTTTAGAAATACAACAGTATGTTGGGAAAGCGTGCCAGTCCCCGAAGGGAAAGGACGCTGCGGAGGCCTCCTGCTTCCCAAGAGGGGAGACTTGATGGCAATAAGAACTTATGGACTAGCCCTACGGAGGGGCAGTACTACATATGATAAGCTGGGTAGCGGGTAGGGAAGACACAGGTCCGTCTGGTCAGGGGGAACACTTCGTGGCTGAAAAAAAGCATATGGGGTCACCATCGGGGACTGCGTATAGCTGGCATCAAACCTCAGCATGAGGGTAGACCAAAATGGGCATACCAGACATCACACTGAGCCAGGCACCCCTTTCCTCCTCTGAGTCGGGTGCTGGGGGCCTCAGAGGAATTCTCTAGGGTTCAATTAAATTCATTCTTTATTTGTATAGCGCTTTTACAATAAGGATTGTGTCAAAGCAGCTGGAAGATTATAGTGAACTGAAAATGTCAGTTTAGTTCAGTTCAATTCAGTTAAGTTCAGTGTGGTTTAATTTTCACTGCTGAGAGTCCAAACACTGAAGAGCAATGCATCGATGTGCAGCTCTACAAGTCCCGAACCATGCAAGCCAGTGGCGACAGCAGCAAGGAAAAAACTTCACCAACTGGTGAAAGTGAAGGATAAAAACCTAGAGAGAAACCAGGCTCAGTTGGGAATGACCATTTCTCTTATGGCCAAACGTCTTGTGCAGAGCTGCAGTCTAAGCGCCGGAGACTTAAGAACGCTGGATGTCAGCGAAGACTCGGCTGTCCCTGGAGTATCACAGGAATCAGACACATGCTCTCTACTCCTCCATGACCACCACAGCAGCTGCTCAGGATACAGCCTGGTCCGGGATTATGGAACCTTGGGATCATCTCTTCACAGGTCTTGGATTGCATCAGTGGCACTGCATAGTCTCTGGGGGCCACGGGATGAGTATCCCCAGGTGGAAATAGAAAATAAAGAGAATAATTAGCGTAGCTGCTGTTCATAGTGTACAAAAATGAGATGCGTATATTCTAAGCTGATGTTTATAGTGTATATAAACGAGATGCGTAGAGCACATTCATGTATCATACCCCTATCTGATGCATTGTACGTATGCTTTACTAAAAAGATAGGTTCTTAATCAAGTTTTGAACTTTGAGAGTGTGTCTGAGCCTTGGACGTTATCGGGAAGGCTATTCCAGAGTTTAGGAGCCATAAATGAGAAGGCCCAACCTCCTTTTCTCGACTTTGCTATTCTAGGTACTACCAGAAGCCCTGAGTTTTGAAATCTTGAAGAGCGGGTTGGATTGTAGTGAGTCAGAAGGTCGGTAAGATGAACAGGAGCTAGATTATTTAAAGCTTTGTAGGTAAAAAGTAATATTTAAAAATTAATACGAAGCTTAACAGCCAGCTAGTGTGAGAAGGATAAAATTGGAGTGATATGATCCTATTTTCTAGACCTAGTAAGAACTCTGGCAGCTGCATTTTGTACTAGCCTAGCTGAAGTTTGTTAATAGAGGATGCTGGGCAACCAGTGAACAGAGCATTACAGTAATCCAGCCTAGAAGTCATAAAAGCATGAACTATCTTTTCTGCATCTGAGATGGATACCATACTTCGTAACTTAGCAATATTTCTCAAATAAAAGTAAGAAGTTTTTGTGACATGGGAATTTAAATTGCTGTCTAATATAACACCCCGTGAGCTACTACAGCAGGCTGAGTAGCGCTAACCAGGCTGACAGAGTCCGAACGAGCAGCATCACCAGAATGATCGCTGACGTACACATAGAGGAGCAGTTTTGAGATAGAGAGTGCTCACCCCGGGAAGCAGAGCATCCCGAGGAAGAGCTGAAAATAAGAGATTGACTCTTACCTTCCTCCCAGGATCCCACGGAGAGGCTGGAGGTGGCTTCAAAGCCTGTGGAGAAGTGCACCAAAGCTGAGAGCTTGAAGACATCGCGTCCCATGCTGGCAGCAGTTGGGCTTCCACACTCAGAGGGAGGAAAAGCAGCTCTTTTTCGGATCGCTACGTTCATTTGCGAGGGAAAAACGGTTCTCCTCCTCTCCAAGCGGTGCATTCACTAGCCAGTGGAACAGACTGTGATGGCAGATTGTTTTGTAGCAGCAAGAAGAGCGCTCTTGTTAAGGGAACAGCCAGTGCTAAGCCCACCAAGAGATGGCCTGCTCCATCGCGCACAGCTGATCTCTCACCACGAGGACTCCTGGGTAAAGTCCCTGACAGTGTTGCAGATTAGGCCTGCATGGGATATGGGCATACCAAGGAAGCGTACTTTGTTGGTGTGACACATATCTGTCAGGGTAAGCCAGGGGTGGCATTTCCGAACCATTGTGTTGCCATTGTCCTCCCCAGGCCACGGGTGGCCGACTTGAAGGTCATGATAGCATAGTCAACCACCATGTGGCGCTTACACATAAGCCTAGGGAAGAACCATCCCTGTGCATCACAGCCAGGTGGTGCTATGCCTGCATGTGCTCGCTGTGCATCCCTGGAAAGAAGGGGATGGGAGCCGGAAGATTCATCTTTTAGTGGAAGGTTCATCTTCTTGACAAGCCATCTCCAGCCACACTGCTAAAGCAGCTTAGGAAGCACAGCCATCATGTCTGACTCGAGAACAAGGACCATTGTACCCAGTAAGATGGTAGCCAGCCCGGTCTGTTATCTGAGCATGACAGCTCACCCTTCAATGTTGCGATAGGCGTCTGATCTTTCGTGTCATCAAGCAGAGGTGCGGGCATCCCGGGGGATAAACTGACACAACCACTTGAAGCTTGGATGGAGTGTGCTGTGGAGGAGTGGGGGGTCTGCAGGCCTGGAGGCGACAGATAAGCCCCCACTGTGATCCTCAGATCTCCCTGCGTGCTTACCACTTTCACGGGGAGCAATAGGGGCAACTTGGAAGCTGCGATTTCAGCTGTGCAACAGCCATGCCCCCACATTGAAAGCAAAAGCTGTCCGCAGGCACCACATCAACATGCTGGACCTCCAGACCTGTGATGCGGTAGAATGGGCAGAAATTCCCAAAGACAGGTGTGCCAAGCTTGTGGCATCATATTCAAAAATACTTGAGGCTGTAATTGCTGTCAAAGGTGCATCAACAAAGTATTGAGCAAAGGCTGTGAATACTTATTTATACAATTTTTTTATTTTTTTTATACATTTGCAACAAACGCAGGTTTTGTAAACGCAATGCTAAAAAACTCATTTTTAATTTAATATAAAATTAATTTAATCCATTTGGAATAAGGCTATAACATAAAAAAGAAAAAAGTGATACTTTCTGGATGCACTGTAGTATGGGGGAGTGCAAGAGATCTGCAGAGTGGGTGGCAACATCAACAGCCAGAGGTATCAAGGCATTTGTGCTGCCCATTACATTACAAACCACAAGGAGAGGGCAAATTCTTCAGCAGGATAGCGCTCCTTTTTATTTTTCAGCTTCCACATCAAAGTTCCTGAAAGCAAAGAAGGTCAAGGTGCTCCAAGATTGGCCAGCCCAGTCACCAGTCATGAACATTATTGAGCATGTCTGGGGTAAGATGGAGAAGGCATTAAAGATGAATCCAAATAATCTTGATAAACTCTAAATGTCCTGCAAAAACGCTTTCTTTGTCATTCCAGATGACTCCTCATGGGAGTCATACACAATATAATTTTTTTCCCACTACACCATGACTTTATATTATATAAAGTGACAAGACTTTTGTCTTAGCAAAGTCGTGATCATATTTTATTTTAGTAAAATAAGCATAATCTAGAGACCTTTGCCTTTCATATTAGCCCCTTCTAATACCAAGTGATCAACTGGAAGCCAAGTTATTATTTGTTGTTCCTAAAACTTTGATAGACAACAAGACTTGTCAGGTACTTTGATATGTATATAACAGTATACATACAATATTTAACAGACAATATTAACATTTGTCTGTTTTAAAAAAAGGAATTTATAACAACATTTCACAAAATTATTATTTTTTTAAATGCTACCAATGTCAAATATTGGAAGGCTGCTGTACACAAGAAAGAAATAGCATGCATAAAAGTATGGTATGATACATGTCTAAATAAGAGAGAATGAGCGAATGAAAGAGAAAAAGAAGGAGACAGAATGACATCTGGACAGTTGGTGTGGTTAATGATGACTTGTTTTATCAACCTCATACCGGAGGTTTATAAGATTTGCAGAGGGGATTAACTTAACCAGAGCAAACCATTGTCTCGTTTATCTGCCTAGTGTGTGTGTGTGTGTGTGTGTTTGTGTGTGTGTGTGTGTGTGTGTGTGTGTGTGTGTGTGTGTGTGTGT
>CAIGQZ010001680.1:153940-164860 GCA_903798205.1 Danio tinwini | reverse complement strand
TGAAGGAGTGGATTTGGGTAACATTTCAGCTGATCCGCGCATCTCTAATGGGCAACTTTACTAGAATTTGCCAGCATACAATCTGGCTAGTTGCAGCTTAGTAAATGTCTTGAAAATGCATGTTCTCTTTCTAATAAAAGGAAATAAAAATTCAAGCTTGGTGAACTCTGACCTGCGAAATCGCAACATGTGACTGCATAAGACCAATCGAGGATCAAAACATGACTTCTCTGGACAGAAATGTATTATACAGACCAAATGGTTTGCTTTTTAAACGTCTAATCATCTTGTTTAATTCCGCCCCTTTTCGCAGCACCGTACGACATGCTCAAACTGTAGTGTGACAGCAGCTTTAGTCTGATTCCCAATTGTAAGAGATCTGACACCTGATGTCATTTTTTCAAACTCAATGCCGTTTTGTCTGATGTGTAAAGCCTTATAGTCTGACAAATGACAACATTTCATTGTATGACAAAATATTTCAATTATTGCAAGAAAAAATGCAATAATAAATGATACAATGCAGATTACTTGGTTCATTTGTGTGGGACTAGAGGTACTCAAATGTGGACTCCAAATGCAACTTGAATTAACCTAACAAACTAAAAGAATGGATTTAAAGATATAGATTGTACTGCATGTTAGCTTGCTCATCTTGCTCACCTTCATGATCTAGATGAGATCTGTAGTGTCAACCACACAAGTTTACATTTCTGTTTGTGAATGTTTGTTAAAACTGGGATTCAGGAAACACCAAAATGTTGAACTATGTTGATAAAAACTAAACTTTTGAGATGATTGGCTATCAATGCTTTTTGGAAACACAGCCCAACCTCACAAGCAGTTTCGGCTGAAAATCATTAAGCTTTTGAGATGGGAAGACAGGAAATAAGTTTGAAATATTTAACTGTTTTTGTTGATACTATGGTGCAGAAATTTAGCTATAAGCTTAAAGTATACAGTATGTTGGTGTATATTTTTGTAATCAGGTTTTTACAACCTATACAGTGTCACACAGATTTTCTAATTTTATATTGTTGCCGAGGCTCTCAGTCAAACCATCCTTCAGTGTAACAGCAGTTTAAAATGTAACAAAACTGTTATCCTCTCCCAATTTCTCTCTTTAATGCTCTCTGTCTGTTGATTTGTCTCTCCATCCCTTTGTGTTGCCCTATATGTCCGTTATAATAGATGGACTGAATGATTGCCTCAGTGGCATCATAATGATAATGGTTATAATTCTATTAAGGGTAATAATCAGTCTCTCTGCTGTGCCTTACATAAACAGTTACAGTGGTGTGAAACACAGGGCTGTGTAGTATTGTGTTTTGTTTACCCTTAATAGTAATCATAATCTGAATTTCAAAACTGCATGATGTGTTTTCTCTTGTTATATTAATCTAATATTTAAATTAGTTTAATGATCTGACCATGCAAATTTCTTTTTTAAATAAATCAGTGCATTTTTTTACACCACTGTACATCTCTCTCTCTTTCACCTACACAGTGCTACGACCATGTCCAGGCCAGCGGGGGGCAGTATTAATGATGTCGCCTGCTTCCTGTCCACGGGGGCGGGGCCTGGGTCACCAACCTCTGTGTTCTCCGCCTCCAGTCAAGCTGATTGGGCGGCTAAGAGACTCGTATGGGTGCCTTCAGAGAAACATGGCTTTGAGGTAAAATTGCAACTGATCAAGATTTTTTTTGTCGTTGCGGATATTTTAGAGAGGAAGGTGGATAATCAGTTAGTCAGTTAGTCACTTGACAGTGACCTCTGGTGCAAGAACAGCAGGCGCGAATGGCACTCGCAAGAGAAATTTGAGATCTAAAAAAGCATACACAGCGGCCTCTGGTGGATTCGCGAAAACAAAAACTTCAAAAAAAAAAACGTAGCTCCTGGGATGTATTTCGTGATCTCTATAAATGTTTATAGGGGTACATATAAATAATGAGCCTGGGTTGAAGAAATGCCCTACAAGCAGCCAGCCATGGTGCAGAGTATGTGTGTGAGCCCAATGCAGGAATGCATTAAAGCAATGGAGTTAAAAAAAACAGAAAAAAGAATATTGTCCTATTTTTTTGATAACCCCAAGTAATAATGATATACATTTAGTATTAATCGACAACATGGCAAAAGTTGAACTGTTTGTAAAAGTTGACAGCTCATCGACTGTGTAAGAACAACTGATTGTGGAATCATGAACTCAGAAATGCATTTAAATCAGTAAACGAAGTGGCGTGCATCATGTTTTCTATGCAGTTTCAGACACGATATGTGAACACAGCCCCATAAACAGTTAACCCATGGTTTCCGCTACATTCATTCTTCCATGGAGAGAAAAAAAAAATCTTTCAGATTTAAACCTCAGCTTGATGTTTTTATTCACTTAGAGCTGTGTTACACACTGCATGGATGGTCATTTTTGAAAACCTGGAATAGGGGCTCTTTAAAAATAAATAATTTCAATAAAACAAAAAAAAAATATTATATTTGACAGAAGAAAAAAAAACATTGTTGCAATTATTGAAGCAATTGCCTGCCTATAATGCTACGTTCACACTGCAGGCAAATGTGGCCCGAATCAGATTTTTTCGCCCACATGTGACTCAGGTCTTGACAGTGTGAACAGCCCAAACCGCATGGAATCTGATCTTTAAATCAGACACAGATCTGATGTTTTGCAATGTGACCGCAGTGTGAACGGTTATGTCGGATTTCATGTGACTTTTACATAATCTTTGAGTGGCATGCGCCATCATTCTGTGCTGCAGACATCCTCTCCTCCTCAACAGCATAGCGGAATAGTACACAGGGAGATTACTTTACCACAGAAAGGACCATGATCTGTTCACACTGCAAATCTGATATTGGCCACATTTATAACAACAATGTAAACAGCTATGCAAAAAAATCTGATCTGAGAAAAAAAATCTGATTTGAGCACCAAGCCTCGCAGTGTGAACGTAGCCTAATTAATATTAAAATGATCTACTTTAATAATGTATTGGGCAGAACTGTTAACTGGACAGCAAACAGTTATTGAACACATTGGTCAATCCTAATTATTAAGAACAGCTAAACACTGTATGTTAGCCTTGACAGTTTATTGGTTGGCCACAAAGATCTTGTGAAAAATGTTTCTGCTCTGCTATTTAAATGACATCCAACAGTCTTTTAAATCAAATGTAAGATAAACATTCTGTCATCATTCAAACCTTTATGACTTTACCTCCCTGTGGAAAGCAAAAGAAAATATTTTGCAACTGTTTTTAAAAGATGACTGCATACACTGATGATTATTCAAAGAGGAATCAAAAAAGGACAAAAACTCACTATGAATTTCCATAAATGTTGTCCATGTGTCTTGTGAATATCGCACAATAAGTAAAAGGATTGAATTTTATGAGACACAAACCCAAAATAAGGTAATAATTAAGCAAAAAGTCATTTAAAATCTAATTTGCACTTGAAGAAGATGCAAAGTTTGGTTCTTGCATAGAATTACAGTTGTTATTCTTTCAGTTATGTGAAATATTAAGGCAAATCCCTGTGATTTTGGTGAGCAGTGCGAGTGACGTAATTATATTACTTTTCTATGTAAAGCCCTGCTCACACTGTGAGATTTTAGCCACGATTTTGTAATCTGAAATAAATTCGGGAACATCCAAAAAGATTCCTGAAATCCTAGGCTAAAATCTGTGGTCTTTGATCATTGGTTTGACATGTTCACAGACAGCCGCTTAATGCCCTCCGATAAAGTTCTGGCAGTGTCAGAAGATTTCAGACACTTTCCTGCAGTGTGACAACAGCTGTGATGAGCGTCAATCCAAGAACTAATAGGAGCGCCAAATTTGATGAAGCAATCTATGCGACAATTCAAATGATCGTAAAGAAATGTCAAAACTGTTTGTTTACATTTGCTATGAGGAATCATTTCAGAATGCAGGATAGAGAAAGTGTCACACCTTTTCTTTTGTGTTTGGCGCATTTTCATTGTCGTTCAGTCTGACTTTATGAAAGCTAAGATCGTACAGTGTGACATGTGAGCCATGTTTGTGCAGTCTGACATGCCACAATCGTTCAGGATTTAAAAAAAAACTGCACAGTGTGAGCCAGCCTTAAAGAGTAAAGTAATGCATTACTAAAAAAGAAGTACGGTTAAGGCTGTACAGTACAGTGCCTTGTTAATTGCAGAGCTCCTCTATTAAAAAAAGAAGGAAAATAACACTGCACGTTCTGAAAGAAATCAAGCTTCAACTAAATAAGAAAAAGTAATGCAAAAGTATCTCAAAAGTAACGTAACGCATTACTTACCATAAACTAAGTTACACCACTAGTTACTCTTTTGGGGGAGTAACTTGATATTCTAATGCGTTACTTCAAAAGTAACTTTCCCCAACACTACTGGTAAGTAATTAGCACAATAAAAAACAGAGACATTAGTTGTTATAGCCATTAGCCATTAGCCAAGGTTCTTTAAAAGCTGCTGTATAAAAACCCTTGACATCAAACTTTAATCTGCTGCTCAACTTTTGACCTTGTTTATGTTGTTCTTCTTTTAGTTAAAGTGTTAGAGCTGAACAGCTACTTCAGAAACTTTGGTGCAGGCCGGTCCTCAAACAAGCACATGTTTGAGGGCTTTAGTGCTTTGATATGATGCCCTATGAATAGCGCAATACACTTGTTGAACCAGTGGTTGCTCAATGCTAGACATCACTGCCCTGCAAAATGAGGCCTCGTCATAGTGTCCCACGTAGAGAATTTGACAGACTGCCAGAGAGAACAGAGTCGGAAATCTCAGCACTTCCTGTTGGAGGTCATAAAGGCGGCACTTTATACTCTCTCTCTCTCTCTCTCTCTCTCTCTCTCTCTCTCTCTCTCTCTCTCTGTGTCTCAGTATATCTATTTCTGTTTCTCAACCACTGACACACTCGCCCTCAGACTATCAGTCTCCATCAAACATGAATGTATTCTCTGTTTCCTACAAAGTGAGTTTGCATGTGTGTAAGAGTCAGTGCTCTGTAGAAGAACATTAAGCGTCATTTTCAATCTCTGAAATGTAGAAACTGTGTGTTTATCTCACAGTATTGTTTTAAACCAAAGTTTTTAAACACAAAAAAGTCCTGCTGGGATTTAGCCATTGCAAGAGAATCTGGATGCATCTTTACTATGTCACTAACTCATTCAAGTCCCACTAGTGGGTTGTCCATGAAAAACAAATGCAGGATAGGACAGAACCATGTTTAGAATGATATCAGTGGAGAATTGGTAATTGATCACCACTGAACAGTGTAAGGATACATTGTCTATGTTTAAACATATTTGGACTAAAATCATGCTTTACAGTAACCAAACTTCTTATCAGCTAAAAGAAACAAAAGTTAACGTTAACTTTTCCTGAGGATCATGTTGTGTGGACAGAGAAATGGCTAAAAGTTCACGTTGGTGATTAAAGCAAGTTTAATTTATTTAGGTCCAATTGAAATCATTACTTTTGTTCATCTTCAAACTAAAGAAAGAATAAACCCAATATGTGAAAAGGCTTTAGTGAAAGCTAGGGGAAGTGTCATGGTTTATTGGTGTATTCTGCAGCCGGATTTGAGCCCCTTAAAAAGCACATGGCAGACTGAATGAAAATGTTAGTCAGAAGCTTCTTTGGCAACAAACACGTGGTTCCTTCCCTGCATTCATCATAAAATCAGACAGCAATTTTCATGCAGGACAGTAAAATGGGATAAACAGTTGCTTAGTGGTGTAATGATACTGTTTACTTAAGTCATTATTTGATACATATCTCGATATTGAACTTACAATACGATATTATCTCAGATAATATATGCTAAAAATAGAGTTTAATAATAGTATTATTACTATTTCTCAAACATGGTTAAAAACAATATTAATATTATAATATGTGGACCTACTGTTGGTTAAAATGCTAAAATTTGTGTAGTCTCTGGGTATTGGACTTGAATAATCTTTAAATTGGTCCTCAATGCACAGGACGGTGCACTGTAAAAATTCAACTTCAAAACAGTTGAAATTACTTTTTTTTGTTGGTTTGGCAAAAATCTGTAAAAAATGTCTGTACAACTACATGTAACGTGTTTACTTAACCTAAATGTAAATTTTCTTCATTAAGTTAAAAAGAATAGCTTTGTGAACAAAACTTTGAAAGTTCACCCAAAAAAGCTTCTGCCAACTTGTTACTTTAAGTTGAGTTAATTTCAGACCTTTTCACTTGGAAAAATAAAGGTTGCAGTATTTCTAACCCTAACAGCAGCAACAAAAATAATAGTAACACCAATAATAACATTAATGTCATTATTACGCTCTGAAATTCCTGCTCCCTGTCAAGGACACCTGTTTGACTCTACAGGCTTAAGCCTGGTTTATACTTCTGCGTCAAGTGATCACCGTAACCCACGGCGTATGACTTGTGCGTAGCTGTGCATTTATACTTCTGCACGCTGTTTCTGTTTTTTCTGCAATACACTTCCGAAACGCTAGCTGGCAGTAGGTGTTTATGTTTTTCTGTGTCGAGTTTCTTCGCTGGTGTTCTGTTTTTTCTAAACACTTCCTTAATGTACAAGTGGCTCAAATTCACTATATGTGTGGGGGGGCAATTTCACTATATGTCAGTGTATATGAATACATGGAGGTATATGTGACAAAAAAAGGCTTGCTTGCTTGATTGATTGATTATTAACAACAACTATGGAAGTCCTTACAAAATTAAAATGACAATTCAAATGCCTAAAAAGATCAAATAATAAATCGAACTTTCAAAACAACTAAACAAATGATAAATCAAACACTCAAACAATCAAATAATAAATCAAAATGCATTCTCAAATGAGAAATCAAATGTATTTTAATATTAATTTTCATGATCAACTCACTAAAATCCTGTAATAATTATTATTATAATTAAACTATAATTCAAATGGGGGAATCAGTTTCTGGTTCCACCTGATTACACACAGCTGAAAACTCATGATGGACTGATTACTAGGACTATAAACACACCTCATTCATACAGACTCTTTGCTGAGTCTTGTTTTTCCCTGTAAAGCATTACAAAGTGGTTCTCCCTGTTTGTCCTGCCATGTTTTGATCCTTGTCTCGTTTAATGTGATGGAGACTCTATACTGCTCAGTGAGCGCCGTCTTTCGGATGAGACGTTAAACCAAGGTCCTGACTCTCTGTGGTCATCAAAAATCCCAGCATGTCCTTAGAAAAAGAGTAGGGGTTTAACCCCGGCATCCTGGCCAAATCTGCCCACTTGCCTCTGTCCATCATGGCCTCATAACCCTCTCCATATCATAATTAGCTTCATCACTCTGTCTCCTCTCCAATCAGCTGGTGTGTGGTGTGTGGTCTGGTACAAAATGCTTGCCATTGCGTCATCCAGGTGGATGCTGCACACTGTTGGTGGATGAGGAGATTTCCCCCAATGTGTAAAGCACTTTCAGTGCCCAGAAAATAAATGTAAAGAATTATTATTATTATTATTACTGTTATTGTTGTTTTGCCTTCTGTCCTGTTTCTAATTTTGTGTCCAAGATTGTTCTGATAATGTATTATTTCTTAGTACCAATTTCCAACAGAGTTTTTTTTACAAGAGAACACGAGAAAAATGAAAGGAAATAAGGATTATGTTGTTCTTTTTGTTTACTCAACTTCAGGCAATCCAGTTCTGCAGACAAAAAAAAATGTTCAGTTAGCTTAAAAAATTTAAAGAATTTGTTACATAGTTTTCCTCTCCAGAAAACTAATAATCTTATGTTAACCCAACTCAATGTTTTTTTATTACTGACAAATAACTTTAGGTCAGTGCAGCTGATGTTTTCAAAAGTTGTGTAAACAAGAAAAAGCGAAAGGAAATAAGGATTATGTTTTTTTGTTTTTTTTTGTGCTGGCTTAAATTTTTTTAATTAATTCATTATGCTAGACATAACCAAAAATAGACTATTTCACTGATCAAATCAGATATTTGTCACTATCCGATTTGCTGTTGCATTATATTCATGCAGTTAACACTGTAAATATTTATTCTCATGCAGAACACTTACACTATGAAGACACTATTCAGTATTCATACACTATTCATTGGATCTACAGAATAGCAGCATGCACAACTTTCTATGTTCATTATGAAAGAATACTGTGAATTTCTCATACTTCTAAATGAAATATGGTCATTTAAAAAAAAGGTCATCAGCAATTTTTATTATGATGTGTCGCTATACCTCTACCATTCATTTAAAGAGCCCCTATTATAGGTTTTTGAAAATGACCTTCCATGTAGTGCAGGGGTGTCCAAACTTGGTCCTGAAGGGCCGGTGTCCTGCATAGTTTAGCTCCAACTTCCTTCAACACACCTGCCTGGAAGTCTAGTATACCTAGAAAGAGCTTGATTAGCTGGTTCAGGTGTGTTTAATTGGGGTTGGAACTAAAATATGCAGGACACTGGCCCCCAGGAGTTTGGACACCACTGATGTAGTGTGTAACGCAGCTTCAAATTAAGTGAAATATCCAGCTAAGGTTTAAAACCATTGATTCATTTATAAAAGAGTCGACTCATAGTGCTTCAAATGAATTGTCTTGATAACGAGTCTTTAGCCGTTTGGGCGTGACGTTGATGTAAAAGTTAAGCCCCGCCCAATTGTTGCCTGCGCAAACCCGGGAAAACTTTAACCTGTGGCCCCGCCCACAAACACTTCAGCAGATCCCAGTTGAATCAAGTCATAAAGACGCTGTGCTCAGCTGGATATTACTGGAAGTGTGAGGGAAAGTTAGTGTTATTTTCTCTACCCAAAGATGAACCTGTGAAAAGTCAGTGGTTTAGGTTTATTTTAGCAAAAAATACCTCAGCATTATAGCCCAGCCTTGTGCTGCTCCCGTCATTTTTCTGATGAGTGCTTCTGCAATCTACATGCTTACAACGGGGGATTGGTCGGCCATTTGTTAAAAGAAGGATCAGAAAATACAATTGATGTATGAGACTTTGTCAGAGCTCGACAGGAAATTCAGGTAAATACAGGAATTTTCCGGGATAAATAACAAAATGGGTGGGTGGCTGGAGATGGGTCTGAAATACGGGAGACTCCCGGAAAAAACAGGAGTGTTGGCAGGTATGCTCATATCCACACTATGCACTGTGACTACTTCAATATTGTTGATATGCCGTGCTGGGCATTTCACTATGTCTTGCGCTGAACGCTGTTGACCAATCGCAACAGGCTGTCATCTGCCCAATCAAATTAGCTTCGGGCTAAGGAGGGATTTGGGAACAAATTAATCTCTGAACGAATCAAATGGGAGTAGCTGGGATAATAAGGTAAAAATAAATGCATATTGTAAGTGTTTTTTGACCTTGCATGCATATTAGACTGTTGTTGGAGACCCTTAAAACCAAAATATAACCCTTTTTAATGTATAATAGGTGCTCTTTAAGCTGAAAACAGTAAAAACTGAGTTCAGATCAAAACCTTTTTGAAAATCTGTTGGTAATCCGTGCTGACAAAGTTATAGTTAAGAAACCCACTAGAGTCAGAGAACTGTAGAAGAGACTAGAAGAAGATCTGGAGTGGATCCAAGATCCCAGCAGAGCAGTGGGAGAGACTAGTAGTGTCCTGTGAAAGGCATGTGATGTTTGTGACAAACTAGGGATGTCTGTAAGAGATTAACGGTATATATGGTGATACTGTACACTGTAAATGGGTTGTTCAAAGCAAGGACTTCCTACTAATTTTTGACTCCTCTAACCTGCTAAAAATGTATTTGTAATGCTTTATTGCTTCATTATCATCATTGGTCTCAAATAAAATTCCCTCCAATTTTAAATGATAAAAATTCCTTTATTAATCCTTACTGTACACTATATGCGCGCACACACATGCACGGACAGTACATACATATTTATATGCAAATAAATACATGTTTTTTTTTGTGCTTTAGTTTATTCTTACTTAAATTGGTAATTCATTTACATCCAACACTGAACTTTTCTTTTTACAATGATAATTACTTCAACCAAAAACAGTGACACATCGGCTGCAAATGTGGGGTTGACGTCATGTTCAAATAGCATAATTTTACAAAGAGCACATTCATTTGTCTTGTCATGATGCTTTATTTTTCTGCCTGTGTTTCCTTTGTTCAGTCTGCCAGCATGCGCGAGGAGCGGGGCGATGAGGTGGAGGTGGAGCTTACAGACAGTGGGCGGAAACTAACACTTCTTAGGGAGGAGCTTCAGCGGATGAATCCTCCCCGATTCAGTAAAGTTGAAGACATGGCCGATCTCACATGCCTAAATGAAGCCTCCGTCTTACACAATCTACGAGAGAGATACTATTCAGGACTCATATATGTGAGTGTTTCCCTCAAGTCAAAGCTGTGTTTTCAGTGATCATTGAGTCTTGACACGTGCCAGAGAAAATGCCCTGCCATCATTTGAGTGTGAGTGAGCATGTGTGTGTGGATTTTCTCTGAGTAAATGAGAAGGATAGTGTTACATACACACACACATGCACACATGTGTGTTTGTTCACAGGCTTACGGTTCAAATTTCTGCTCAGGTTACATGCAGAACGTAGCCAAGAAAGTACAAACACACATGCACATACACACACAAGATGAAGCGCCCTTATTCATGACACATCTGTCAGTAGTGCCATCTGAGCCTAGTTTTTTTTATCTTACTTGATTCAGAGATCAAATTTAAAGTAATGGATAATATCCTGTGGTTTCCCACCAAAAAAGAGCTCAGTAGATTAGCGTATGATAATAAGGAACTTAAGACATAACTATAATTATTGCAATTCTTTTTTTGCCTTTAATTATTGTATTATAGGTTATTATTTATTTATTTATTTATTTATTTATTTATTTATTTATTTATTTATTTATTTATT
>CAIGQZ010001680.1:127699-138889 GCA_903798205.1 Danio tinwini | reverse complement strand
ATTATTATTATTATTATTATTATTATTATTATTATTATTATTATTATTATTATTATTATTATTATAAAGGTTCATACTGTGTTTTTTGGCACATTTTTCATTAAACTGAGTGTATCAGATCTGCTAGAGAAGTCTCGAGCCATTCGTCAGGCTAAAGACGAGCGAACCTTCCATATCTTCTACCAGCTTCTCTCTGGTGCAACTGAGGCCACGAGAAGTCAGTAGTCCACACAAAAACATACATCTGCACAGCACACAGCTTCACAATATACTGTTTGTAATATCTTTAATGCAAACATTGTCGTTGTGATCAAATATTCCTTCTGTTTTTACAGATGAGCTTCTGTTGGGAAGCGCAGATCAATATCGCTTCCTCTGTGGAGGGTCACTTCCTGTTCCGGGTCAAAGTGATTCAGAAAACTTCACTCAGACAATGGACTCAATGACCATCATGGGCTTCACCCAGGAAGAATCTACATGTAAGAGAGAAGAGGGTCTCTAGAAAGGGTCAGAAATTATGCTCAAGTGAATGTACAGATTCAGAACGAAAGTTTTACTCATTTTAAAGCATCTGGGCCAAAATATATTGGAGTTAAAGTAAAAAAGTTCAGCTTTTTTGTTGTACTTATAAAAGTAAAAGTACTGTAGCAAGAATGAAAATTATTCTTACATCCAAGACAGTAAATTAATAGTTTCATAGTAAATTTGTATCATAAAGTAAAATATTAACTCATCACAAATTCTCATAACTGGATCTTATTTTCATTCATTTATTTCTTTTCTTTTCGGCTTAGTCCCTTTATTAATCCGGGGTCGCCACAGCAGAATGAACTGCCAACTTATCCAGCCCATGTTTTACGCAGCGGATGCCCTTCCAGCTGCAGCCCATCTCTGGGAAACATCCATACACACTCATTCACACTCATACACTACAGACAATTTAGCCTACCCAATTCACCTGTACTGCATGTCTTTAGACTTGTGGGGGAAACCGCAGAACCTGGAGGAAACCCACGCAAACACAGGGAGAACATGCAAACTCCACACAGAAACGCCAACTGACCCAGCCGAGGCTCGAACCAGTGACCTTCTTGCTGTGAGGCGACAGCACTACCTCATGTGCCACTGCGTCGCCTGGATCTTATTTTTTTTCACTAAAATGACAGTTGGTCAGAATAACAAACTTACTAAATGAGGGTTATTTCACTAAAATGAAAAACATTTGTAGTGTGTTGTCCTAATTGTAATAAATTATAATAAATTATAATAAATAGAACCTAATTTGTTATTTTATGTCGTACTCTGAGAGTTATGCCTAGGGCCAGACAAAATCTGCGGACATTTTTTGCTTTTTCTGCAGAGAATTTTGTAAAAAAAAAAACCTGTGTATTTATGCAGAATTATTTTAGGAGTATTGTATAAGTATCGTAACTAAAAACTTTATACAGTATATGAAATAAAAATAATAGCTTTTTCTCCACTTGTTCACCCTTGTTCTGTAGTGTATGTGTGTGAATGAGTGTGTGTGGATGTTTCCCAGTGATGGGTTGCAACTGGAAGGGCATCCGCTGCATAAAACATATGCTGGATAAGTTGGTGGTTCATTCTGCTTTGGCGACCCCAGATTAGTAAAGGAACTAAGTCTAAAAGAATGAATAAACACAAAATGCAAACAGGTATGCAAATGTGACGTGTTGATGCCAGTAATGGGAAAATTTACAGATGACGCCATCTAGTGACTTTTTGAGCAGATCTTATTTACTTCATATTGAAAATAGTTCAGAATAGCATGGTTCAGAACAGTATTCAAGTACAGGTAGTCCAGTAGTCAGTTTGAATTATAATTGAGTAAAGTACAAATCTTCTAAAGTAATACTTAGGTACAGTATTCAAGTGTTTTATGCCACTGGTATTTAGAAGGAAATATGCGTCATCCTCACATTGTTTCCCTTTTCAGCCATGTTAAAGGTGATCTCTTCAGTGCTGCAGTTTGGGAACATCACGTTTCACAAAGAGAAGAACACAGATCAGGCCTCAATGCCAGATGACACCGCAGCACAGAAACTCTGCCACCTGCTGGGCATCAGTGTGCTGGAGTTCAGCCGTGCCATTCTCACTCCTCGCATCAAAGTGGGCCGCGAATATGTTCAGAAGGCCCAGACCAAGCAGCAGGTGTGTGTTTGTGTGAGGGTGTGTGTTCTAGTGGTGTTTTAAAATGTTGTACTATTATATACTTGTAATGAAGTTACGGCCACCTGGCCGCCGGGAAGAAGGAGGCGGAGAACCGACGCTGTTTAAATATTTATTTATAAAAGGGACGGCAGCTCCTCACGGAGACTGCCGTCTAAATCAAATCAAAACAAACGGACGGCAGCTCCTCACGGAGACTGCCGTCAAACTGAAAGCAAAAGTAAAACATGTCCGGGCCCGGTCCTCTCTCTCTGTCCTCTGCCATCGTTCCTCCTCTTATAGTCCAGAGCTCCTTCCGTGGGATTGAAGGCAGGTGCGCGCCACAGGTGCATCTCATCTGTGGCGGGCCTCGTTTCGCTCCCACGGCTCTCGGCCACGCCCCCTCGCCACATACCCCCATCTCCCCTCACAGGCCGGGGGCACCCCGTGGCTGTGCATACTCCGGGGGGGGGGATTTGGCGCCACAGCACCCGCGAGACCTATATGAGACGGGCCGAGAGAAAAGGAGATGGAGAAAAAAGGAGGAAAGACAGAGTAGACAGAGAGGGGAGAGAGGAAGAAAAAAAAAAAAATTGGGGTTCGGTTCTCCAGACACGCTGCCACTCGGTCCTCAACCAACTGAGAGAAGTGACGACATGCTGGGAGCCCTGTGGAGGAATCTATCCACCCGTCCGTCTTCTGGTGTCCGGCGGCGGTTCTCCTGACTGGCTGGCGGCATTTCTGATCTCCTGCTCCGCTCCCGCTTCGGTGGAGGACGCAGGCTTCGGCATCATGGCGGATCGCGGCGACTCCCCCCGGGCTTTCTGGGATGGCTCCCTTCAGCTCTTTCCCATCCGGTGGGGAGCCCCACGTCCCCTGCTCCTCCCCATGCTGGGAGACGGCAGCAGGCAGATCCTTCCTCTCCAGCCTCAGGCCGCCCCGGCACTCTGGCAGACGAACGGGTTTCTCCCACACTCGGGTTAACTCCCGAACACTCGCCCTCCTCCTCAGCGGCGAGGGCAACTGGACGACGTGTCCCTTCTTCTCCCGGGTTTCGGCACCACTGTAATGAAGTTTACGGCCACCTGGCCGCCGGGAAGAAGGAGGCGGAGAACCGACGAACTTCAAATAAATATTTATTAATAAAAGGGGACGGCAGCTTCTCACGGAGACTGCCGTCAAACTGAAAGCAAAAGTAAAACATGTCCGGGCCCGGTCCTCTCTCTCTGTCCTCTGCCATCGTTCCTCCTCTTATAGTCCAGAGCTCCTTCCGTGGGATTGAAGGCAGGTGCGCGCCACAGGTGCACCTGTGGCGGGCCTCGTTTCGCTCCCACGGCTCTCGGCCACGCCCCCTCGCCACAATACTATATATAAAATGACTTCCTGTATCTTTCTCTGTAACACTGGGGTTGAATTAATCTTGCACTAAAGGAGCTTGCACAGGCTTGGACTGTATCAAAAAGGGGGTGATTACCGTGGTTCATCAACCGCTTGTCGTGGATGTCTACTAAAATCAACAATAATTTATTTGGTCATATTAGTATTTAATAAGAATAAGTTGCAAACAATGTCTTATGTAGACCAAGTAAATGTGCTCTGATTGGTCATTTTGTCACTTAATACAGCATTTATGCAAGTGAGGATCAACATTATTGACTTCAATGATGCTGCAGGGCAGAAATGATCATTTTTCTTCTTCGGTCATTTTGCTGGATGTGTTCAGGCTGACTTTGCAGTGGAAGCTTTGGCAAAGGCCACATATGAGCGTCTGTTTCGCTGGCTGGTTCATCGGATCAATAGAGCTCTGGACCGCAGACAACGTCAAGGAGCCTCGTTCATTGGCATTCTGGACATCGCTGGATTTGAGATCTTTCAGGTAAGTGAAATGCAGCAATCTTAATCAGGGTCTTTGTTACCCTGTTGATAAACATTAATCATCCTCTTTGTTTCCCCCTTAATAGCTGAACTCGTTTGAGCAGTTGTGCATCAACTACACTAATGAGAAACTGCAGCAACTCTTCAATCACACCATGTTTGTGCTGGAGCAAGAGGAGTATCAGCGAGAGGGCATTGAGTGGAACTTCATTGACTTCGGTTTGGATCTTCAACCCTGTATTGACCTCATTGAAAGACCGGTCAGTGTGTGCATGTTTTTATGTGTGTAGATCTTAAAGGATCTAATATACTTCTAGATTAGTCAAGGAGTGGGTGTGATGTAGTTTTGTACTTGTTTTTGTTTCATCTTTGTCTATTGGCAACAGGAAACATTCATAATTTTTTTTCATTCATTCATTTTCTTTTCGGCCTAGTCCCTTTATTAATCAGGGGCTGCCACAGTGGAATGAATCGCCAACTTATCCAGCATATGTTATTATGCCCTTCCAGCCACAACCCAGCACTGGGAAACACCCATACACTCTTCCATTCACACACATACACTATTGCCAATTTTAGTTTATTCAATTCATCTACACCACATGTCTCCACATGTCACATGAAACCGGAGCACCCGGAGGAAACTCACGTGAACATGGGAGAACATGCAAACTCCACACAGAAAGGCGGCAGTGCTACCCACTGGGCCACTGTGTCACCTCATTATTTTATTACCACGTGAAAATGATTATTTCAGCACCCTATAGGTGAGCATAAGAGGAGGAGATATATAGTGAAACTAAACTGTATTGTTCTATGTAATTGCCCCTTTCCTCAACTAGGCCTTTTGTTGGAGAAATTATACAACTGAATAACTCAATGTTAAACACTTTAATAATTACAACAGTTCTTTTTTTAGCTAAATTGATGGCGTAACAAACTGTTAGCTATATTAGGTATGGCACTGGCCTATAGCATTGCTGCACAGTTTTTGTTGTATCCACATTCTAATTCACATTCTGTCAAAATGATTTAGTTTCTTACAGAAACAAAATAATAAAAAAAATCTATTTGGCATTTTGATATTAGATCGCCATCCCAAACTTCACCCATTCTTTTTCTGTTACTTCACATAACCTATATCCACATTTTTTCAACAGTGACATTTGTGTTAAACTGAACTGAATTCAACTGAATTGAACTTCAACAATGGCATTTATATTAAACTGAACTGAATCAGTTTTAATTTAACTAGAACTGCTCAGGCATTTTACAATTACTCTCCTGCCTCCATGAAATGCTGGATTGTTCCACAATCTGAAATAATGTTGTGGTTTTTTATTCTCTTTTTTCAGCTATGATAAGATGCTTTGACAATCTACATTGTAAAATGTATGAGAAATAAACAAACTTGACCTGACTTTTCACCTCAAAGGGTGTTTTTTTAAGCTTATTTTTTGCACCATGTTACACAGCAGCTTTTGGGCACTTGTTTTTTGTTTATAAGAAAGAAAGTACTAAACATTAGATCAGGGGTGCTCAATCCTGGTCCTGGAGATCTACTTTCCTGCAGAGTTCAGCTGCGGTCACACTGCACTTTTCTCCCCATAGACTTCCATTCATACGCACGCAAATTCGTTCGCTGCGTTGGAAAGTTCAAGCTTGGTGAACTCTGACCTGCGAAATCGCTTTCTGGACAGAAATTTAAAACATGGAGCAATCACTCATTTTTTTTAATGTCTAATCATCTTGTTTAATCCCGCCCCTTTTTAAAGCGCCGTATGACAGAATTTTGTAAGCTGAAACTAGTGTGACAGCGGCATTAAGCTACAAACTTGATCAAATGCACATGTCTTTAATTAAAGTTTTAATTAGCAAGTGTTCCTTCAGATCCTAGGCTGTTTTTCAATTGCAAGAATGTGCTTCACTCATTTTAGTGGAAGATTTTTTAAACATTACAGCTTTCATACTACAATTGTTTTTCCTTTTCAATACATAACATGCACAGAAGCCTTATGAAGATACTTTGTACAATACAAATAAAACTAATTTTAATATGAACTTCAGCAAATAAACACCCTTAATGTGTTTATGCCTTTATTAAGCCTTTCATTTGAATGTTTACTTTAACTGTCTCATTTAGGGAAACTACTGAGATAAATAAGTTATATCTCTGATCTTTAATAATAAATAGGTATATAAAAATGCCATTGTCATCTCCTTTATTTAGCATGAATGACTTCTGGGACTTGGAAAGGCTGCTGTGCTCACAAGTCTTCTTTCGATTCATCTTTAATATCAAGAACGTAGTCTTGAGTTTTAGAACTGAACTTTGGTGGTTGATGATGATGCTACATGAGAACACAAGCACACACAATCGCTTAAGAATGCATATTGAGTAACATCTCTACTTAGTTGGTTTAGTTGTATTGGATAAGAGTTGAAGCTGAACTCTGCAGGATGGTAGATCTCCAGCAACAGGATTGAGTACCTCTGCAATAGATAGTCAATGGAGCTGCTTGGATTATTTTCCCCATTGGTGTGGGAATGGCTAATATATGCTGTCTATAGGCAGTCAGGATGTAAAAAAATTGATATTCTTTGCCCTTCTAAGCAAACAGTTAAAAACATCTTAATCACGAGTGCTGGTACACTACCTGATTTGACATGTGCTGCTTGACAGGGTTTGTGACTGGTTTGCTCTACAGGCTCATCCTCCCGGTGTGTTGGCGCTGTTGGATGAGGAGTGTTGGTTTCCAAGGGCAACTGATCGCTCATTTGTGGACAAGCTGTCAGCTGAGCAGGGTTCGCATTCAAAGTTTATGCGGCCACGGCAGCTGAAAGAAGAGGCAGACTTCTCCATTATACACTATGCTGGCAAGGTCAGGTTTATACTCCTATACTCTCTATTTCTGCTTTATTTAGTCAACGTACACTCAAAATGAGCAATGTTTATTTTCACACCTTGTCAGGTGGACTACAAGGCAAACGAGTGGCTGGTAAAAAACATGGATCCTTTGAATGATAATGTTGCATCTCTCCTGCATCAGTCATCTGACCCATTCATCTCTGAGCTCTGGAGGGAGGGTGAGCATGTGTGTGTGTGTGTGTTTGTGAACTGAATCTGTTATACTTGTAGATGCTTAATGTACATTACAGTGTGCTGTGATTATAATATATATAAAATTAAATAAAAAACAAATAAATAAAAAAATAAATACATACCATTATTAATAAAATAAAAAGGAATACGTGAAGAGTTCAGATGCAAAAGCCACTAAACGCCACTTTTGCCAAAAATGAGATATGTTTCCCCCACAGTCCAAAAAAGCATTGAGTGAATGCTTTAGGCACGTAGAACATGTTCAACAAATAATTTAGCTTCAAATAATCTAAATCCTAGCGTCATCGCATTCAGAAATAACAGTTTGTTTACAAAAGCCTCTAAACGGCACTTGCTTTTGACAGCAAAAGCCGATATGTCCCAAAAAACTGAAAATCAGAAGGCGTGAATCAAATAATACGTTTTCAATGTAGCAGCGTGCTGATACGGGAGCTTTTATGAGGAAACATATTCCGCTTTCGACTTTAAAAGATGAAATGCATGAGCCTGTCTGACTGTCAGTGAATGGCAAGTGAAAACGTCCCTTACCTCAAAACTCTGTGCATTATAAGAAAAAGAAAACCCAATGTACACTCTGAAGTGTAGCATGTATTCATAATGCATTCATTCTACTTTGAATGAGTCTGATTTACTATACATACTATACTAAACGGCAACTCAAGCTGCACAGTGGCGCAGTGGGTAGCACGATCGCCTCACAGCAAGAAGGTCGCTGGTTCGAGCCCCGGCTGGGTCAGTTGGCATTTCTGTGTGGAGTTTGCATGTTCTCCCCGTGTTCGCGTGGATTTCCTCCGGGTGCTCTGGTTTCCCCCACAGTCCAAAGACATGCAGTGAATTGGGTAGGCTTAATTGTTCATAGTGTATGTGGGTAAATGAGTGTGTATGGATGTTTCCCAGTGATGGGCTGCAGCTGGAAGGGCATCCGCTGCGTAAAACATATGCTGGATAAGTTGGCAGTTCATTCTACTGTGGCGACCCCAGATTAATAAAGGGACTAAGCCGAAAAGAAAATGAATGAATAAACGGCAACTCCATTTCATGAAAGATGAAGTTAAGATGCTCTTCTTTTATCCCGCATGGATGCTATGAATATAAACGATAGATGAAAAAGAGACCAAGACCTTGCGTATACTGAGGATAAATGAATGACAGCTTCTGAGAGACATACCCTTTTTGCACAGTAGGCCTTACCTTGTGTTTTATTTGCTATGTTTTAAAAGATAAATATAATGAATACAACTATACATTATTTATATCACTTCAATAAATGATATAACTTTTTTATTAATTGACAGTGCACAGAAATTGATGTTTCAAAACGTTTTTACACTACATTATTTGAATCTAACAAGCTTAGTTTACAATGTTTACATTGCTCTACTTACATTAAATCCAACTCCCAAATATCAGAAAAGACAACAGATTGAAGATTTAGATCAATTTTAATATTATTGATTATTGCACTTTCATTTCATCACAAGATTTCATTCATTCATTTTCCTTCTGCTTAGTCCCTGGTTTATCAGGGGTTACCACAGCGGAATGAACCGCCACTTGACAGGTTTAATTTTAAGTTTTTTAATTTTAGGTGGCTTGTGTAATTTGTTTTATGTTTGGAAAAAAATAATAGCATTTTTAGTGATTTTTTAACTAAATACACTGTCTTGTTCCAATAGGTGAATTTAGAAGTTTTTGTAAAAAAAAAACAAGTGAATTTAGCTGGTTTTGATTTAAATAATAATTGAATAAAATCAACCACTGGTTTGAACAATACAAATGGCAAAATGCCAGTCTACAACTAAAGTTTTTCAGTACAATTAAAGCAAATTATATATTTATGTAATTAATTAACCAATTAATAAATACTTGATAATGCAATATTATTTTTTACATTTAGATATAATTATTTAGCATAATTTTCCAAAATATTAATGATTTATTAATGATAAATATTAATTATAATACTCCTATTAATTATAATAGTGTCAGGTTCAAAAACAGCAAAACAAGCAAACAGTGGCTTGATGCAAGGATACAAACAGTAAAATGGCTTTTTTGCAGGCATTTTTATTTCAGTCAAATTACTATGTTTGTTATTGATTAACAAATGATTAAAAATGTAATATAAATTAATTAATTTGTTTTCTATTGCTAATATTTAACCCATGTAATCTACTACTAACACTTCTCTTCTCTTCTCTTCTTTTCTCTTCTCATCTCTTCTCTTCTCTTCTCTTCTCTTCTCTTCTCTTCTCTTCTCTTCTCTTCTCTTCTCTTCTCTTCTCTTCTCTTCTCTTCTCTTCTCTTCTCTCAGATATTCAAACTCTTCCTCGCGTGTACTTTTTTGACTCTTATGCCACACTGCAAACCAATGGCTGTGACAGCAGTAGGTTTTTCTGTCATTCCTCTTTTAACCTCTCCATCAGTTCATCTAACCTTTGATTTGCTCTTCACACTTTCTTTCATCCCTCTTTTTCTTTGCATCAGATTGTGATATGATGTGTGGGTGTTGCTGTTCTGTGCTGTAGTTTAGAAGAATGTGTAGTTTTTTTTTTATGGGTTGCTGTAGAACTCACTTTGGTTTAACAGTAGATAGTTGTGATATACTTGACTGTTATTCATTGTCAAGGTGTCAGTATTGTAAAGATGCACATAGAATTTCTTTCTGTTTGGACCATGTGAACATTTTTAGGGTTGGGACAAACCAAACAAATGCCAAACAACGAATTTAGACAAAAATGTACGTATTTACACATTTTCTGTACCAGTTGTCCAGATTACTGACAAATATAAGCTATATTTTTGTGCTTTTTTTTTTTTTTTTTTTTGCAAAACACTATATAAAGACCTCAAAACACTTAAATGTAGAGCTTAATTTGTAATGATGGATTTATCTCCAAATGGATAACTGTACATATGTTGTTAGTTTGTAGTTAGTGTCCGGTAGCTCATATGATACAGCATTGTACTTGTGATGCAGAGCAAAAAAAGCTGTAAAAATGGCAGCCCAGGCTTATTGGAAATTTGTGCCTCAGCATACATTTTTGCGAAATGTAAAATACATTACTCCAGGTACATTTTGTTGCTTTCAGTTAAACAGACTTATTGTACATGTCTATGAGAAGGTGGAGCTTGTTGTACAGAACACCCAGACCAAGAAACCACTGACCTAAAACTATCCCTAAATAATAGTGCTTTTAAAAGCAAATGTAAGAGAAAAGTGCACATAGTTTTATCTTGTTTCTGCATTTCTCTTATCTCATTTGTTAAACAGTGCTTCACCAGACATGGATTTGAGTGCTCTGCTTCACAAGTTAACTTCATGAGGTGTAGTTTTGTATCAGGTTTGCTTTTGTTAGCAGTTTTTTAGGTTTAGAATATGGTTTAACATACAGTAGGTGAGATATACAGAAAACAATAACTCAAGTAAGAGCAGAGAATCCTATCAGGATTGGTTTTGCAAACATGTCACCAGAAATTTGCGTTGCAAATAGGCATTGTATCCAAAATATATCCAAAAATACAATTTTAAATTCTAAAGAAAACTAACGAAGACAGCAGAAGTCAATGATCCATTTGAATTATTTAGCCTGGCATGGTTACTTCTCCAAAATATTTTAATGTTTCTCAAAATAAAGTGTATTGTGTTCAAATGGGGAAAAAGTTGTTGTTTTTTCACCCAGACATTTAAAAATAATATATTTTATAGCAGTAATCACGTAAAATCGTGATATTTTTATCCAAGGTTATCATACCATCAGAAAAAACTAAAGATGCACTAGAACACACTGGACAAACTATAACTGTACAATCAATTTTGATCTCTTATGCAGAATTAGCTGAATATGGGCCAAAGTTGCAAAACACACCAAAAACTAAAAGCCAGCTAACGCTCAAAAATGTCCTGACAGTTGACATTCGGCTTTCTGTGTCCCAGAGTTTAGATGACTTCAACCCAAACAGAAAAAAATCTTTATTTGTATGCTTTCAATAGTACTAATACTGTACATAGTCACAATCCT
>CAIGQZ010001680.1:99467-120916 GCA_903798205.1 Danio tinwini | reverse complement strand
AATAATAATAATAATAATAATAATAATAATAATAATAATAATAATAAAATGATAATTAATATTACAGTGATTTCTGAAGGATGACTCTGAAGACTGGAGAAATTAAGCTTAAAATTCATCATTAAAATTACTTTTGATTAAATAAATGCAGCCTTGATGAGCAGGATAAGCTCATTTTAAAACATGTAAAAATCTGACTGACCTTAAACTTTTGACCGATAGTGTACATAGAGTTGTTAATTTATGACTAATCAAAGACTGTGAACACAAATAGGTAGATGGCAAACCAAATGTATATATTACATTAATATAATGTTAAATCAGTTAAAAAAACAAAGCTGACACAGAGGTGTATATGTATAATAATAAATTAATATCATCATGACATTTATTTATTTAGAAAGTATGCTGCATGTAGGACAAACTCAACTGCCGTGCAATACATAAGAAAAGAAAATTAACAAACAAGTGAGCAAATATGGACTAATTTGGTACATTCCAAATGTACCAAATCATATATATATATAAAATATTTTGCCTTCCAAGGGCACTTTGGAGTGAAAAAAATCAGGGCCGCCATATTAAAGTGTCATTCCAAACCAAAATGCTCAAAACATATATGCAATATGGAATGAAGTATTTTGAAGGATAGAACTTATGTACAGGCACTTATGTATTTGTTTGCTCTCAAATAAACACTGCTAAAAAGTATGTCTCCAACATTTATTAGATTTGCTAGGAATATTCATGAATGTCTTTAATAGACCTACAGAGTGGCAATAATGCATCTCAAAGTAAAGTGAAACGACTATAAATTCCAGCAAGATAAAGTCTTTGTATGCAGAGCCATAGATCTTTATCTATAAAGTATAATTATGGAAACTGTGTTCATTTTAACTGAAAGCTACGTCGCGTTTGCTAGCCCCACGCATCACGCACCTGTCAGTCAGTCAGCATGTCACATTAAAGGGTTAAACAAATAACGCACAGCACTACTGCAATTACAGACAAGTTCACGCTGTTATATTATAATTCACTTACCTTTTAATACGTTTTGGTGCGATTATAATCTGCTATTAAAAAAACAACAACGAATGAGAAGCTGTAATGTTGCCGTGGTGGGATGAATTTTGGTGTGGCGCCCCGACTTGGAAGAATGAATGTAGTGGAAATGATCTGGTTACTAAAGTAACCCTTGTTCCCCGAGGGGGGGAACAGAAATGCTATGTGGAAACTTCCACTATGGGATTTCGTTCAGAAAGCCAATCATCTAAAAGAGTATGTAAACGGGCCAATGAAATGCCAATGAGTTGGCAGCTTCAGCTTGCACAGCTGAGGCTCGTTGCAATTAATTTAGCTATAAAGAGCCCAAGCGAGCAAGCCAAATCATCCTTTTTTTTGCTGAAGAGACTGCCACCTCAACAGCCTAGGGGCAACCATTATGGCGAAGGGACATAGCATTTCCGTTCCCCCCCCTCGGGGAATGAGGGTTACTTTGGTAACCAGAGCGTTCCCCTTCGGAAGGGGAACTTCAATGCTATGTGGAAACTTCCACTATAGGGAAATGTATGGAAAACGCCATAATGATTGAACCTTACCTTCGCTCCCGATGAGAGGTTTGCCAGGCAAAAGAGAGTGTGGGCACGGTCTTACAACGTGTTCCCTGGCAATTCGGGCAATAATTATTTGTGCAGGGAAGTTGTTTGAGGTCACACACTTCGTTCAATTTGGAAGGACTCCTCTTTGTGCCCTAAATCCCTTTATAAAGACCTTCCAAAGGGTTTAGTACATAGGGATGAGCTCTTCTGAATGAAACACAGCAAGAGTTTTGTCAACAACACTGCTTCTTTCTCTCAGGATCTGGAAGAACAGCTAGAGGAAGAAGAAGGGACACGTCAGCGCCTCCAGCTGGAGAAAGTTACCCTGGAAAGCAAAGTGAAGAGTCTGGAAGCAGAGACCTTGACTTTGGCAGAGCAGAGGGACAGATTAAGCAAGGTAAGCAAGAGAAGAGTATTAGTCTGAATATATGCAGCTGCAGTGTTACTGTGGCTCATCATAATTCTCTCTGTTTTTTTCTCTTTCTCAGGAGAAGAAACAGCTGGAAGAGAGACTGAATGAAGTGACAGATCAGCTCACAGAAGAAGAGGAGAAGGTGAAGTGTCTCAACAAGCTGAAAAACAAGCAGGAAGCTGTCATTGCTGATATAGAAGGTAACAGCTGTCACATCAATTAAACATTAAACAACTGTAGCGTGTTTGTGATTTATTGTATTTGTTATATATTTGGGCTTTGTGTTTGACCACAATTCACAGTACTGACATTCTTTATTTGTACTATCACAGTGTTTCCTCTAGAATTTTTTCCAGTTGTGGCGGCAGGCCTTTTAAACAAATCTACCAACTACCTATGGCGTTATTTCAATGACAAATGTGAGCGCAGTACTACAAGTCGAGATCGCATTTATGTAATATGAGCATGCAAATCTCTTTGCTTGCGCGCCAATTTCTTCTGTTCGTGCACAAAACTTCTTTGCACACTCTCAAATATACGCTGCTCAAGCGGTGATTTTCTGTTTGCTCTCAAATAAACACTGCTAAATTGCGATTTAGTGCTTTCATGTAAAAAGTATGTCTCCAACATTTATTTGATTTGCTAGGAATATTTTTGAATGTTTCCAATAGACCTACAGAGCGGCATTAATGTGTCTCAAAGTAAAGTGAAACGGTCATAAATTCCTGCAAGATTAAGTCTTTCTATGCAGAGCCATTGATCTTTATCTATAAAGTATAATTATGGAAACTGTTCATCTTAACTGAAAGCTACGTCGCGTTTGCAAGCCCCACGCATCATGCACCTGTCAGTCAGTCAGTCAGCATGTCACATTAAAGGGTTAAACAAATAACGCACAGCACTACTGCAATTACAGAAAAGTTCACGCTGTTATATTATAATTCACTTACCTTTTAATACGTTTTGGTGCGATTATAATCCGCTATTAAAAAAACAACAACAAATGAGAAGCTGTAATGTAGCCGTGGTGGGATGAATTTTGGTGTGGCGCCCCGCCATGGAAGAATGAATGTAGTGGAAATGATCCCTGAGGGGGGAACAGAAATGCTATGTGGAAACTTCCACTATGGGATTTCGTTCAGAAAGCCAATAATCTAAAAGAGTATGTAAATGGGCCAATGAAATGCCAATGAGTTGGCAGCTTCAGCCTGCAGAGCTGAGGCTCGTTGCAATTAATTTAGCTATAAAGAGCCCAAGCGAGCAAGCCAAAGCATCCTTTTTTTTAGCTGAAGAGACTTCCACCTCAACAGCCAAGGGGCAATCATTATGGCGAAGGGACATAGCATTTCCGTTCCCCCCCTCGGGGAATGAGGGTTACTTTAGTAACCAGAGCGTTCTCCTTCGGAAGGGGAACTTTAATGCTATGTGGAAACTTCCACTATGGGGAAATGTATGGAAAACACCATAATGATTGAACCTTACCTTCGCTCCCGATGAGAGGTTTGCCAGGCAAAAGAGAGCGTGAGCGCACCTTCATCACCAGAAGCGCGGTCTTCCAACGTGTTCCCTGGCCCTTACTTATCCTACTTCAACAGAAGATTTACAGATTTAGATATATTTTTCGGGAGTGTGCGTCTAGAATAATCTCTAGGAATTTAATATGACAGTATGTTGGGAAGCGTGCAGTCTCGATAGGGAGGACGCTGCGGAGGCCACCTGTACCCAAGTGGGGAGACTGATGGCATAGAGCATATGAACTAACCCTGAATAGGGGAGTCTGCATATAAAAATAAGATGGTTAGCGGTTAGGGAAGACACGGGTCCGCCTGTGAGGAGGGACTGCACCGTGGCAATATAAGCATATGGGATTGCCTAGTGGGGATCGCACATTGGGGGCACCTATACCCAGAACGCGGGCTGACCAGCGGGCAGACCTACAACATAACGGGCCAGCGTCTGACTCCTCTATTGAACTAGATACTGGGGGCCTCTGAGAAATCCCTGCAGGGTTCAACAGCGGGGAACTTACTGACAAAGTGAATAAACGCATGAATCTCCGTGTTAGGGAGAATGGCGCAGCAAGCGTATTTCAACACCTTCACCGAGTTGTTTCCTCAATCACCAAGGGTTAACTAATAGAGGAAATCGGCTTGAGGAAATCGGCTCCACTCGCAGATTGTAAAACCTTGCAAATGTGTTAGGTGTCGCCCAGCCCGCAGCTCTGCAGATGTCTGTTAGAGAGGCGCCACGTGCATGTGCCCAAGAGGATGCTATGCTGAGTGGAGTGTGCTCGAACTCCTGGAGGACACGGCTTACCCTGGCTCTGGTAAGCGAGGGAGATGGCATCCACAATTTAGTGGGCAAACCTCTGTTTAGATACGGCACTTCCCTTCTGCCGACCACTGTAACAGACAAATAGCTGCTCAGATGATCTGAAGCTCTGAGTGCGGTCCAGATAGATTTGCAAAGTGCGAACTGGACAAAGTAATGAAAGGGCTGGGTCTGCCTCCTCCGGGGGCAGCGCTTGCAGGCTCACTACCTGGTCTCTGAATGGAGTGGTAGGAACCTTGGGCACATATGTATGCAAGCATTACATAATAATGGATCTGTATGCAAGCCTGTGAGAACGAGGGCGAGGGCGGGGTGGATTAATTTGCCTAGCACCTCTGAGAAACCGGATGATGAGGTTATGCCTTCCCTACGGCATCATAGTGAGCAAGTTCGGGGGTCTTCTCTGCGAAAGATGCACCATTTAGTGAATAGACTCCACTTCAGTGCGTAGGCGCACCTCGTTGAGGGCGATCTTGCCTGAGTGATGGTATCAACCACCGCTATTGGTAGGTTACCTAAGTCTTCCTAGCGTCTAAGGACCATACGTGGAGGTTCCAAAGATCTGGACGAGGGTGCCAGATGGTGCCCTGTCCCTGAGAAAGTAGGTCCTCTCTCAAAGGGATCTGCCAGGGGAGGGCCATCACGAGGAGTGAGAGTTCTGACATCCAAGTCCGGTTGGGCCAGAGGGGCACAACTAGCAAGACCTGTTCCTTGTCCTCCCTGACCCTGCACAGGAACTGCGCGAGCAGGCTCACTGGGGGAAACGCATATTTGCACATGTCCTGAGGCCAGCTGTGAGCCAGTGCATCCGTGCCAAGAGAGCCCTCGGTCAGGGAAAAAAACACTGGCAATGAGTGTTCTCAGGGGAAGCAAACAGATCGACCTGGGCTTCCCTGAATCGTGCCCATATCAGCTGAATCGACTCGGGGTGGAGTCTCCATTCTCCTGGACGTAAGTGCTGCCATGAGAGTGCGTCGGCTACATGGTTGAGCTTGACTGGAATGTGAATGGCGCGCAGCAATTTCAGCCACGTATGACTCCAGAGGAGCAGACGGCGAGCGAGCTGAGACATGCGGCGAGAACGGATACCCCCCATATGGTTGATATACACCACCGCCACCGTGCTGTCCGTCCTGACCACCACGTGTTGTCGATCCAGCACGGGAAAAAAACAGCGGAGAGCAAGGAACACTGCCAACCGCTCTAGGCGATTGATATGCCAATGCAGCTGGGTATCCTTCCACAGACCCGCGGCTGCATGCCTGCAACACACGGCCCCCCCAGCCCGTGCTGGAAGCATCTGTTGAGACAACAACATGACTGGACGCCTGCCCTAGAGGCACTCCGGCCTGTAGGAATGAGGGGTAGTTCCAGGGGATGAGGGCGCGGCAACACAGCGCAGTCACAGAGACCCGGTGTGTCCACGTGCCATGCGCGTCTGGGGACTCGATCGTGAAGCCAGTGCTGTAGTGGTCTCATATGGAGTAAACCGAGCTGCGTGACGGCGGCTGAGGATGCCATATGCCCCAGGAGCCTCTGAAAGGATTTCAGTGGGACCACTATTTTGCTGTTGAACTCTCTCAGACAGTTCAGCATTAGCTGAGCACGCTCTCCGGAGAGACGCTCTGTCATGGTGACCGAGTCCAGCTCCAATCCGAGAAAAGAGATCCTCTGTAAGGGGACGAGTTTGCTCTTTTCTCGGTTGACCTGAAACCCCAACAGATGGAGGAAGCACCTTGTCTCTGTGCACAGTCAACTGATCCTAAGTGAGCTAAAATCAGCCAGTCGTCGAGATAGTTGAGTATGCGGATGCCATCGAGCCGAAAAGGCGCTAGGGCACCCTCCGCAAGCTTGGTGAAGACTCGCGGAGACAGAGAGAGCCCGAAGGGGAGGACTTTGTACTGCCAAGCTCGGCCTTGAAACGCAAACCTCAGGAACTAACGGTGGCGGGGAAGGATGGAGACATGAAAGTATGCGTCCTTCAGGTCTATTGCTGCAAACCAATCCTGAGGACGAACACATCGGAGGATGCGCTTCTGCGTGAGCATTTTGAACGGGAGCCTGTGTATATGGCAGTTCAAAATGCACAGATCTAGGATTGGTCGTAACCCACCGCTCTTTTTGGGTCCTATGAAGTACGGGCTGTAAAACCCGCTCTCCATCTCGGCTGGAGGGACCGGCTCGATTGCATCCTTTGCCAGGAGGACAGCCATCTCCTCTCGCAAGACAGGGGCTGACTTGGAGCTGACCCTGGTATAGTACACGCCCGTGAACTTCGGGGGCCATTTCGCAAACTGAATTGTTTTGCAGAGTCTGATATGGTGTGCGTATGAGCCACCGCGAAGGGCTGGCCCGCGCTAACCAGGCAGGTAGAGCCCTCACTAATGGACTCATCGCTTTAATCGATGACGTACCTACAGTGGGGTTGCGCAGAGTTTGAGAGCTGATCAGTGAAGCGCTGGGGTCCCGCGGAAAAAAAGGCATAGCGTCTCATACTGGCAGTGTTCGGGCTGTTTGGGCTGTCACATCCAGAGAAGTGGAAAAGTGCTCTATCATCGAGGTTTTGGTGGCACTAAAAAGTGCCGTTTGAATTGGAGCCCAACCCTCCACCGGGGAAAAAGCTAATTCTCTTTTCTCTGGATGGCCTGTCTCAGGGATGCTTTGCAGTCCATTTACTGGACTTAGTGGCACCCTGGGCAGGGGTGGCTGCCGGCTTACGAGGTGCTTGACGCAGCCGCTTTGCCAGAGGTGCAGGCGGGGGCGGGGCAGCTCTCGTAGGCGGGTGCCCTCGGCTAGGAGCAGCAGATGTGGATGGCTCGGCGGGCGGAGCGTTGTTACGTTCCCGCCGATAGATGACATTATTATCGCATCGGACTGCTCTTTCACCGCCTGAGTGAATTCCTGGGTGCATTCACAGACGGTGTCCCCAAACAGGCCAGCCTGGGATATGGGGGAGTCAAGAAAGCAAACTTTGTCGACCTCGAGCATATCTGCCTGGTTTAGCCAGAGGTGGCGCTTTTGCACCACAAATGTGGCCATCGACCTTCCCAGCGCACACGCAACGGACTTAGTGGTCCGAAGAGCATAGTCGTTTGCGGTGCGGAGCTCATGTAATAAGCCTGGGTCGGAACCACCCTCATGCAGCTGGGCAAGTGCCTGCGCTTGGTAGCACTGGTAGTTGGCCATAGCTTGCAAAGCGGAAGCAGCCTGGCTCGCAGCTTTGTAGGCTCTGGCTCCGAGGGAGGCAGATAACCTACAGGCTTTGGATGGGAGACAAGGCAGACCCCTCCAGGAGGAGGCGCCACGCGGACCCAGCTCAACCTTCGGGATTGTCTCATAACCCTTGGTTGCTCCACCATCGAGAGTGGTGAGGCCAGAGACGCACGCACTGCATGAGCCTACTGTGCACCTCCGGTAAGAAGGGGACGAGAGGCTTTGAAGGACTGGCCTTATTGTCCTCAACGTAGCACCCATCTGGTCTGTCCGGCCGTGGAGCTGGGGGATAAACCATCTCCAACCCCACGACCGAAGCAGCATACTCTTCAAAGCACGGCCATCATATCTGACTCAAGATCCTTGACAGCGCTCCCCTGCATGGAGGGAGGAAGCGGGTCTGGATCTTCATCGGACATTGTCAGCCCACCTTCATCGGACATTGTCAGCAGCTGGGGTGGTTAGCCCTTTTGCAAGAGCTAACCGCGATCTTAATTGTGCAACAGTCATGCCATCGCAGTGACGGCATGAGCTGCCCGCGAGCACCGCATTAACATGCTGGACCCCCAGACATGCCGCACATCGCTCGTGTCCATCATCCGGGGACAGGAAACCACCGCATCCAGAAACGCACGGTCGGAGCGACATCTTGAAAAAGACGCACTGTACGACTGTGTTGCTCTTTTAGGTGAAAGTGCAATTCAAACCGCTCTGGGAGGACCGGACCCAAAGAACGCCAGGAAAGGGAGAAACCCAGCTCGACCATCTGCACCGCGTGTACCACACTCTGGACCGGGAGACCGCTCTTGTTCACTCTCTCTTGCAGATTTGACTGGAAATCGGCTGGAGGAACCCTCATCGACTCTCTCAGAAGGCTGTGAAGAAACGTCTGAAACGAAAAGGATGCTTTGGCTTGCTCGCTTGGGTTCTTCATAGCTAAATCAATTGCAACGAGCCTCAGCTGTGCAAGCTGAAGCTGCCAACTCATTGGCATTTCATTGGCCCGTTTACATACTCTTTCAGATGATTGGCTTTCTGAACGAAATCCCATAGTGGACGTTTCCACATAGCATTGATGTTCCCCTCCAGAAGGGGAACCATGTATCATTTGGCATCAGTAAGATGTTTTTTTTTAAAACTTTATTTAGCAGAGACCCATTAAATCTATAAAAAAATGACTGAAAAGACATTGCTTAAAATATGTTTACAAATGTCTATTTTAATAAAAAAAAAATATATATATTTTATATATTTTAATACAAGTAATTCTATTAAATTTCCCACAATATTAGTGTGTTTATGCTTTTTATTATTTTTGTGTAAATGCAGCCTTTGCAAATCGGGACTAAAACATTAAAAAATAATACCATCCTCAAAGTTTTGTACAATAGAGTACCTTATCTCGTTCCGAAACAGGATACAATTATTATGTAACCCTATTAAAAGTGATTTCTGCATTTTTTTTTTTTACTCAAAATGACGAAGAAAAAAAAATACTGCAAAACAAAAGATATGAACTACTGAAATTTGCAGACATGATCTGTATGTTTTTCACATGAAGTAGCAGTTAATGGGTGGAAATAACATGAGGGTAACTAAATAACAGATTTGTCATTGTTGGGCTATTTCTTCAAAAAAAATAAAGCAAAACAAACAACAACAGCAAAAATATTTGTTTTCTCCAGAGCGTCTTAAAAGGGAAGAGCAGGGCCGTCTGGAACAGGAGAAGTGGAAGAGGCGGATGGAAGGAGAAGCAGTGGAGGCTCAAGAGCAGCTGTCTGACATGAGCTTACTCGTCACTGAGCTGAGAGGAAGCCTGAGCCAGAGAGAGAAGGAGATCACCACATTGCAGACAAGGTATTTACAAAGTCAACAATGATTCTGGGTAGAGTAGTGAGGGTTTCCACAGGTCATGAATTATCTGGAATATCAAGGAATTTTAAAAGGTGTATTCCAGATTTTGAAAGTTAGGGAATTTTATATTTACATCAGGGATTTAAAATTCCCATTTATAAACATTTCTGATTATTACGACCAAAAATGAAAAAATAAAGTAAAATGGTGGCATATTTGGTCACACTTTATTTTGATGGTCCGTTTGTTGAATTTAAGTTACGTTGCATCTACATGCCAATTAATTCTCATTAGATGATAAGTAGACTGTAGAGATAGGATAGGGGTAAGAGTTAGGGTTAGTGTAAGTTGACATGTACTTGCAAAGTATGTTATAGTCAGTTAAATATCTGTTGAAGAAGGAGCATTATCAATTGGCATTAAGCAGACAGTCTACTAATACTCAAATGTACCATCCAAATAAAGTGTTACCGCACATTTCATCAAAATATAAAATTATAAATAAAATTTGTGGCAGTATTTGTAGCCTTTCTTGTGTTGTTTTGCAGTGAAAAATACACAAATGAACATATCTTAGTTCATTACATTTTTAATCTCAAAAATTAGTCCATGTAATGTATGTAAAGAGAACAATAAGATAAACAAAGAAAGAAAAAATGTTTACCTCTTAACATATTAAAGCTGACTATCAGATCTGATACATTACTTTAAATGATGCAAATAAACAAGTGTTAAAATCTCTTAACAACAGCATTAGAAAAATCATGTTCAAATTGTATATTATAAATTGTGCTTGGTATAGCACACCGGACGAGCTCTTTCTACTGTTTATACAAATATGTTATTTAATATAAAACATTGCCGATGGGAAGGAATTTGAACAGTGTGCTTTATAGAAAAGAATAACTGTGCCTTACTAAATATCAATATAACTTTCCTAAATATTGTACCATGCTTAATTTACCTTTAAATTCAGCTGTCGCAGAATCTCTATATTCTTGAAAGACATAACAGCTCAAGCCATGGAAAATCAGCTCTTTAGTCATTGAAAGTCAGGGAAATTAACATCTAAATAGCAACCACTACACTCCCAACGAAATGGTAAAGGCTGTTAATCTAATTAATACACATTAAACCTCTTTAACATTATTATTAGGCTGCTGAGTGACTAAAGTTGTTGGTTTGCACTGAATCACGGGTCTGACATTTATTTTTAAACTGGCATCTGCTACTTATTTTATTTTCAAGATCTGAGGTGAACTATCTGCTGCTGCTTTCAGTAGTATGCTTATAAATGTCACGTAAAATTGTATGTAAACTCACATTGGGAGCATTTAACATGGCATAAAGAACATAATCTGCAGAGATGATTATTGTCAGAGATGTATATGCTATTGTTCTGCCATGACGCCGCGGAAATACAAAGCATTTAAAAAAAAAATTGTGCATTGCCGTTACAGATGGTTAGGACAAAAACTCTTTTAACATGGAAAGTTATAATTTACCGTGTGTCACAGGGCCGCGTCCCATAATGTTAGGGCACAGTGAGAGCAGGAACATTGAGTAATATAACTTAAACATGTCATGCATTTACTTGCATTCTCTCTCTAAGGCTGGAAGAAGAGGGGGCACGTCGTACAGAAGCTCAGAGAGCCCTGAGAGAGGCCATGTCTCAGGTCTCTGAACTCAAAGAGGAGGTGGAGAATGAACGAGGGATGAGGGAAAGAGCTGAAAAACAGAGAAGAGATCTTGGGGAGGAATTAGAGGCTTTGAGAACTGAGCTGGAGGATACTTTGGATACTACAGCTGCTCAGCAAGAACTCAGGTGTGTGCGGTCTCTAACAGGATTTAGGGAAAATGTTTACATCCCATTTTTGTTAAATATTGAAAGTTGAATATTCAGGTCAACTACTTAGAAAATTAGTTACGCAGATAAGGATACATTTTAAGATACTTGTTACATAATATTACTTTATAGAAATAATATACTGTACTTAAAATTGACACATTTAAATGTGAACTGAATATAATGTTAAATATAATTAAATGAATATGTATTATAGCTCTGTGTGGAGTTTGCATGTTCTCCCCATGTTCGCATAGGTTTTCTCCAGGTGCTCAGGTTTCCCCCACAAGTCCAAAGACATGCGGTATAGGTGAATTGGGTAGGCTAAATTGTCCATATTGTCCATAGTGTATGTGTGTGAATGAGTGTGTATGGATGTTTCCCAGTGATGGGTTGCAACTGGAAGGGCATTCGCTGTGTAAAACATATGCTGGATACGTTGGCGGTTCATTCTGCTGTGGTGAACCCAGATTAATCAAGGGACTAAGCCGAAAAAAGAAAACGAATGAATGAGTGAATAAATGAATGAATGAATGAACATTTAACTCATTTAATTAGAGCTTCATATGCAGCCTTACCTTTCCTTTGCATATAAATTACAGCGTTACATTCTATTTCACAATATTCTTCAACAGTGCTTGAAATATGATTTAAATTTACTATCAAATTTACTCTAAATTTTTATTAAAATATAAATATTGTAATTTATTTGCCCTCAATTATGAAGTAAAAAATAAGCCTAAATTAATTGTATATCAAATATGGAAAATCAAAAATAGCATTTTTCTATCTCTATTAAAACTATAAAAACTAAAAAAAAAAAAACAAGCAAAAAAAAACTTTCTGCTTAGTGAATTCTGTTATTTATTTGTCCTCATGTCATTACAAATAAAACATAAAAAGGCTCAAGTAACCACAGTTAATTGATAAGATAAGTGTACTTTTGTAAAGCCTGACGAAAGAGTATTGCAATATAATTATTTAAATTGTACTTTTTATATATTCATAAAATATTTGGAGTACAGCGCAGTGGGTAGCACGTTCGCCTCACTGCAAGAAGGTCGCTGGTTAGAGCCTCGGTTTGGTCAGTTGGTGTTTCTGTGGGGAGTTTGCATGTTCTCCAAAGACATGCGGTATAGGTGAATTGGGTAGGCTAAATTGTCCATAGTGTATGTGTGTGAATGAGAGTGTATGGATGTTTCTTAGTAATTGGGTTGCAGCTGGAAAAGCATCCGCTGTGTAAAACATGCTGGATAAATTGGCAGTTCATTCCGCTTTGGTGACCCCAGATTAATAAAGGGACTAAGCCGAAAAGAAAATGAATAAATAAATTACTGAGTTAGATTCTATTTCACAATATTTTTCAACAGTGCTTGAAATATGATTTAAAGTTACTATCAATTTTAATCAAAATTTAAATTTAAATAAATACATTTAAATATTGTAATTTATTTGCCCTCAATTACGAATTCAAAGAAAATTAAGCCTAAATTAATCAAATATAAAATATGGAACATCAAAAATAGCATTTTTCTATATCTATTAAAACTATAAAAACTGTAAAAACAAACAAACAAACAAAAAAAAGAAATGTTCTGCTAAGTGAATTCTGTTATTTAATTTTCCTAATGTCATTACAAATAAAAAATAAAAAGCCTCAATTAACCACAGGTATTTGATAATTAGATAAGTGTACTTATGTAAAGCCTGACAAAAGACTATTACAATATAATTATTTAAATTGTGCTTTTTATATAGTCATAAAATATTTGGAGAAAACTATGAGAACACCTTCAATTCAATTTAGCATGCTTTCTTTTCAGAAGGGTAGAGTCACCACAGGCATTTCTTTGACCAGATTAACTGTGTTTGTGAATGTTAAGGTCTCGTCGTGAGGCTGAGTTAGGAGAGCTTCAGAGATGTTTAGAGGAAGAAACTCGTCGTCATGAAGCCCAGCTGTCAGAGCTCCGCATCAAACACACAGCTGCTATAGACTCCCTTCAGGAGCAACTTGACAACGCCAAAAGAGTGAGTCTCTGGGTTTACACCAAATTAATCTTGTTTACAAGCGGTTGTTTCTCTGGGAAGCCAGGTTTATATAGGTATGTTTCCAACCTTTGATGTGTGTGTATGTCTGCAGTCCCGTCAGTCGCTGGAGAAGGCAAAAGCTGTTTTGGAGGAGGAGCGCTTGAATCTGTGTGCTGAACTGAAGACGTTACAGGGAGGGAAGATGGAGAGTGAAAGGGGCAGAAAAAGAGCGGAAGGACAGTTACAGGAACTTAACGCACGCCTCTCGCAGGCAGAGAGAGAAAGAGAAGAGCGAGAAGAACGTCTCAGTAAACTCCAGGTAAAATGGAAAACACAGGGTATCCACGGGGTCTTAAAAAGTCTTAAAATGTCTTAAATCTCAAAAGCTAAATTTTAGGCCGTAAAAATGTTTAAATCTACTGAAATGTTGTGTTGTAGGTCTTAAATCTTTTTAACAGGTCTTCATTTTCCTTTGTTCATGTATAGCTACCCAATCTGGCCATTAACACCTTCACAATCATCTCAATTCCATCTCAATTAAACTTATACATTTTTATTTAAAAATAGCATTTACTACTTTCCTTACAGTAACATTTGCCTAAAAGTTCTCCATTTATTTACTGCTGAGGATACTGACCTAAGTTTTTATTATTAAATTATTATTATTGTAGATGTAATTGACAGCTATGATTTGTTCTATTCTTGGTAAGGGTTATAGGGTTTGTGAATGGATATATTTGAAAATTACAAAAAAAATATTTAGACAGAATTATTATTATTGTATATAAATGTATAAAATTTGTATAATTTTTGATTGGGCAAGGGAAAATCTTTTATAACTGGCATATTCAGGAAAAAATCTTTAGCATTTAGCCCTGTATGAGTCTAAAATTTCACTCATAATGGTCTTAAAAATGTCTTAAAAAGTCTTAAATTTAACTTGGTGAAACCTGCAGAAACACTGAAACAAGAGAGAATTCGTTTTTTTTTTTTTTTTATTCATTATTTTTAAAAAGGCAAACTTGGTTTTCTTTATTTCTGACAAGCAAAAGAAAATATCACCCAGTCTACATGTTTAAGGGGATTTTAGATATGCTCATGTGAACTCATATGAACATATTTACATAGGGCTGGGCGATTCTTTCGATTTTTTTGATTAATTTGAATTTATATTTTAATACGATTAAATTTTTTATTAAATAGAGGTATCGCGATTTTTTTTTTTAGAAAAATATTAAAACGCTTTTCCACTATTGTGCCAAACCATTCTAAGAACGTTTTGGCACAGTTATGGTTGTTTCTCCACTATGCTGTTTGGCCCGGTTTGGCAAGGAATGGAACAGTTAAGCATAAAGAATGATTCAGCATGATTAGGGCTGGCCCAGTACATTTGTGGGCCCTAAGCAGAATAATTTTGGGGCCCTACCTTGCTCGAAAAAGTGGAGTATTACCATTGCAAACTGGCCCACAATGATTATATTGCTTATTAAATACAATCAATGAAACAGAAAAGTAAAGCCTGATTTCTTCTACTTAATAACTGTCTTGGACATTTTAAAACAGCACTGTATCTGTCAACTAGCAGCTTCAAAAATGAAGAATTAAACAATCTTTAATAAAGGGACCATTAATTCCTACTTTGCGTCCTTCTGGTGTTAAAATCATATTCTATTAATTTAGCAAACAGATTGAAGATCCTATAGCTAAAGATTCTAGGAGTTTTTTTTTTATTATTAATTCCAAAAGCAAAAACCCTGCAATGAAATAACACTGAACAATAATTAGCCAAAAGTGAAAATGCATTACTTAGTAATAAAATATACATTTTGAGTTCATTAATAACAAAAAAACAACAACAAAAAAACAATCAACATTAATTAAAAAATTATCCATAATTAATAATATCAATAAGCAAATAATATAGGCAATGCAGTGGCGCAGTAGGTAGTGCTGTCGCCTCACAGCAAGAATGTCGCTGGGTTGCAGGTTCAAACCTTGGCTGGGCTGGGTCAGTTGGCGTTTCTGTGTTTGCGTGTTCTCCCTGCGTTCGCGTGGGTTTCCTCCGGGTGCTCCGGTTTCCCCCACAGTCCAATACATGTGGTACAGGTGAATTGGGTAGGCTAAATTGTCCGTAGTGTATGAGTGTGAATGAGTGTGTGGATGTTTCCCAGAGATGGGTTGCGGCTGGAAGGGCATCCGCAGATTAATAAAGGGACTAAGCTGACAAGAAAATGAATGAATGAAGCAAATAATATATAAATATATATAAATATGAAAATAAATATGAAGTAAATATGAAAAATATAAATGTAAATAACAAAAAAAGGGAAGTAACAAATACTGGGTTAATGTTAACACAATATTATTCGCTTCAGTCACTTCAGTCAAGATGCAGGGTCCAGAGTTTATATTAAACTGTGCTAAATTCAATTAGGACATAACTTCTATAAACATGTCTCAGGAAAAAATATTACCAGTGTGCAAAAAACTTCAGTGAAAGGCCCTTCAGTACTATTGCATTTCTGTAAAATGCATTTTAAACAAAAAACAAACAAACAAACAAACAAAAAAATGGGTCTGTAAAACCAGGAAAAAACTAAATATTTTAAATAAGTAGAATATGTTTATAAATCTGTAATTGACTTTTTTCGATAAATGTGTTCTTAGATTATGATTTCATTATATCATATAGATTTATGATATAATTTTTCCCCTCAGTTTTTCTACGCCTGAAGGATAATGCTAGTTCCGTTTCATTTTCACGGTCCAATTTCCAAAATAAATCAGGTATATAATGGGGCAGGCAATGAAGCAAAGGCCATGGCTGTGTCTAAGCATGGATTTGCGTTCTTGTGGTGACCGTTCGGTCTTGCAGGTTACCATGGAAGAACAAACTTGAACCGTGAGAACCTAGAACGCAAGAGAAATGAGATGCTGCGAGCTTCCTGTTGATCACATGACCTTCACACAAAAACAATTTCAACTTTAATAAAATTGTGATTTTTTTTTCTTTTTAGTGAAAATGTATAAATATTTAAGTAGGTCAGTTGGTGCTTTTGAAAACACTATTGGTTGCATTTAAGGAATGAGGTGGGCGGGTTAGTCAGTCAGTCAGTGAGAACAGCAGTCGCGAATGGCACTCGCGAGAGAAATTTGAGATCTCAAAAGCGTACACAGTGGCCTCTGGTGGATTCACGAAAACAAAAACTGCAAAAAAACAGCTCCTGGAATGTATTTGCTGCTTTTCAGAAATGTATATAGAGGTACGTGTTCAGAATGAGCCTGGGTTGGACTTTAAAGTAGATTTTCTGCATCTGGAATAACTATGTAAAGCCAATAGCTTTTTTGGTACATGATAGCCTGGTCAAAACGTATAATTTGTGCGTCCAAGCTAGCAATTGGTTTCCCATGTCACAAACAAGAACAAGAAGAAGTTTAGGTTAGGTGTAAGATTTGTTGCTGGTTCAGTTGTGAAACTGAACATCAGTGAATCATGAAAACATCCTAACTTTCAAGCCTCTCTCTCTCAGTCAGAGCTTGAGTCTCTGTCCAGCTCCCTCTCCTCATCTGACTCCAAATCTCACCGACTTCATAAGGAGGTCAGCAGCCTGGAGAGCCAACTGCATGATGTGCAGGTAACTTGTGTGTTTTAATTTGCCCTCTTCTACTACATTTGAATAGGCTCATGGGACTTAACTGAACTTCTTTGGATAAAACACTTTTATAACATTACATTAGATGGATAAAAAGGATTTAAATCATCTAGAGAGTTTCTCAGCTCACTCTGATTGTTATTCTATTTTAAAGCATATCTTAGAGACTGTAGATATAAAGGCCTCTTAAGCATGCTTATTTTATGTGTGTGTGTTATCTTTTAGGAGCTACTACAGGAAGAGACACGGCAGAAGTTGGCATTAGGTTCACGTGTACGTGCTCTTGAGGAAGAGAAAACTGGACTAATGGAGAGATTAGAGGAGGAGGAGGAGAAGACTAGAGAACTTACACGCCAGATTCAGAACCATACACAACAGGTAATCAATCATTTTACGTACACAGCAGGAAAACACCTTTGCTGTTCAAACAATCTTTAACGCAGTGCATGGTACATTATGGTTATGTCTCCTTGCAGCTGGCTGATCTGAAGAGGCAGACAGAGGAAGTCAATTCAGCAGTGGAGGCCGGGGAGGAGACCAGGAGAAAGATGCTGAGAGATTTGGAGAACGCCGTACAGAGGGAGAGATCCAAAGAAGAGGAGAAAGAGCGCATAGAGAGGCAGAAAGAACGGCTGAGAGAGGAGATAGAGGACATGACCATCGCTTTGCAGAGAGAGAGACAGAACTGCACTGCTCTGGAGAAGAGACAGAAGAAATTTGATCAGGTATGTAACAGAGGTAAATGGATGAAGAAAAGAATGTATTACTGGATAGACTTACTTGTAGATAGATGGACAGATTCACTGAATGGATGGATGGACTGACTGGTGGTTTATGGGTAGATTAAATGGATTTAATGGATGGATGGATGGATGGATAGTTTGAGTTTTGGATGGATGGATGGATGAACGGATAATTTAAGTGTTGGATGGATGGACGAATGGATAGATGGATGGATGGATTGCCTGACTGGTAAGGTTAGAGCTGAATGAAGCAATGGATGGATGGAATGACATACTGGTGGGTGTATAGATGTATGAATGAATGAATGTATGGTTGTAAGTACAGATAAACTGGTGGATGATGAACTAACTGGATCGATGGACAAATAGATTGACAGTTTGGTAAGTGTATGGATAGGTTGATTGATTGTATAGATGGTTGGAAGTATAAACGGATTGACTGGTGGATGGATGGTGTAGATGTAATGAAGGCATCGACTATGGCTGCACTGAATGAATAAAGGAATATATCTAAAAATGGGTGCTGGGTGAATTGATAGATGGATTTACTAGTGGATGATAAACTGAAAAAAAGTGAAACTATTGTGTCTTTCATTTAAAGTACATTTTTGTATTGGATTAAGTGAAAAGTCATGGTTTCTGACCTGTTTTAATCAACTTGTCTTAAAGCAAAAAAACAACCCCCTACAAAAAAATTAAAGTCCTAGTTTTTCTCAAAGTAGTATTTTTACTCAAAACCAGCAGTATCTATTTATTAAAAATTTAAAAGAAATAGTTAAGTTGAATCAAAATAATAAAATTTATTCATGATCTATTTTTTTATTATTTAAAAGAAATCCTTAACCAGAATAAATATTTTGATTAATATTAAATAAGATTTTTAAATGTCATCCAAGTTAAAACTGTAATTTGAGGGAAGTGTATAAATTTAGCTGTAACAAATTACAGTCTTTTTTTAGGTTAGTCCAAGCAAAACCATTCTTTGTTGTAAAATATGTGAATGTAATTTTTTATCTTTACCACAATAAATATTGATTTAGGATAATGTACATTTTAATGTTTGAAACAAAGTTAAATAATACTTTTCAAAAATGACAAATTTTTGCTGTAAATTTACAGATTTTTTTTAAAGTTTAAGTTATATAGTGTAGATCAGGGGTTCCTCTAAAATAATGTCAGTGACTCGCGACTCTTTAATTACTCAAAGGTGGTTATAAATATACAAATGTTGCACACACACAACAATAGGCCTAAATAAACATGAGCATATTGCCAACACAAAAAGTGCAACAGTCTTACAATCCCATCATTTTTATAGTCATTTATTAATTTGTTTAATGTAATATTAACCTCAGCTAAAGAGACTGATGGACACAATGTTTTCAGCACAAGTCTATTCTTGGTTTAATTTTGGAGACCGCCAATCAGAGATCATTCTCAATGTTCAGTTGTGGCCTGTGTCTTTTTTTAATGTATTTGATTACCATAAATGTGTCAGAAAGTTTAACCTGGTGATAAAATCCGTCTGCTCCACCTGATGCTATAGCTGTGTTAACCTAACGTAAACACACCAATCCTATGAAAAAAATTATTTAAAGACTGATGACTTTCATTTGCATGTTGTTGTTTTTATTATTAAAAACTACTATTTTATCTTCTGTTGGTTATGGTTAAAATATGGTAATTCTAATGGTTTAATACAATTTATTCGACTTTTAGAAATCCCAGAGTGACCCCCTGTCATTGTCCCGCAAACCCTCCAGGGGGTCCCGACCCCCACTTTTGGAACCATTGGTATAGATGAATGAATGAATTCACTTGAGTATGGGTGGATGAGTTGATAGATTGGCTGGTGAATAGATAGTTATGCTGACTGAGTGTATGCTGAGTGTATGCACAGGTGGATAGAGGGATTAACGGGTATGTATGTATGAAGAAATGAAGCTAAAAGACGCCAATGGGTGTGACAGACAAAGGAGACATCTAAAATATGCAGTGCAGGTGGTCCTCCTGGAACATGGTTGAGAAACATTGCCTTCAAGAATAGTTAAACTAATATTTGTAAGTTTAATGGTGAAGCAATGTATCTTTGAATATTACTCACCCTTTGATCTTTAACCTTCAGTGTTTGGCCGAGGAGAAGGCAGTGAGTGCTCGGCTGCAGGAGGAACGTGACCGTGCTGAAGCAGAAAGTCGAGAGAAGGAGACACGCTTCCTGTCTCTCTCTAGAGCATTGCAGGAAGCAACAGAGCAGAGAGATGAACTGGAGAGAACCAACAAGCAGCTCCGCCTGGAGATGGAGCAGCTAGTCAATGCCCAAGATGATGTCGGCAAAAATGTAGTTTGCTATTTTTCTTATTGTAATAGTATAGTACTTACAAGAACATGTCGTGCACTGAACTATTTGACTAAAATATTTGATTGATTCATCAGTATATATTTCAGAAATTATTCATATCCCTGGAAAATCTGACAAAAAAGTTCAGTTTAGCTAGCAAGTGTTTTTAAGGCTTCTCCCAAAAGATAATAAGATAATCTACAAAAGACATCATTGTGGAAAAAAAATTATCAGCTGTTATTTAAATTTGAAAAAAACTTTGAGTCAGAATTTGCCAGAAGTATGAATAATTTCCATCTTGATTGTACATATTTAATGTTCTTTTTTTTTACCTCCTTAGGTCCATGAGCTGGAGCGTTCTCGGCGGGCTCTGGAAACAGAGGCACAGTCTCTGAAAGAACAGACGCAGGAGTTGGAGGATGAGTTGGGAGAGGCGGAGAACGCTCGTCTCAGATTGGAGGTCACACTTCAGGCCCTCAGAGCTCAGTTTGAAAGAGAGATCAGCACTAAGGAGGAGAAAGGAGAAGAAAAGAGGAGGGCACTCAACAAACAGGTAAATATCTCCAGCAGAATGAAGGAGTTATGGATTAAAATAATGTTTAAAGAAGTTCAGACCTCCTATCTCTCCTACTCTACACTGTAAAAAATGCAGGATTCCTTCATGTTGTCTCAACACAATGTTAACTTAATTAGTTTTACAAATTTAAGTGGATTGAACATAAAACAATTACGTTGTCCCCCCCCCCCCCCAAAAAAATTAAGAGTTATGTTGTTTTAACAAATTTTAAATAAGCAGTTTAAACAAGCAGCAAAAGTATTATTTTTTTGTGTATATTTAATTCCTTACGTTTCTTCTTTTGTTTGTTCAGGTACGAGAGCTTGAAACGATGCTTGAGGAGGAGAAGACTCAAAGAGCTCAGGCTTTGACTGTTAAGAAACAACTGGAGACAGAACTGCAGGAGGCAGAGGCTCAGGTAGAAGCAGCCAATCGGGGCAGAGAGGAAGCGTTTCGCCAGATGAAACGTCTCCAGGTTTGTCAGTTTAATTAATCATTATATAATCATGTATAATCATGCATGCTGTGAAAGTGAACCCTTAGATCAACTATGAAAAGTACTTCAACTTGCTACACCTAATACAATTAATATTTTAACTTCATTTTTACCGTTTTCAGTAATAGACCATTTTGAGGCATGTAAACAATAACAATGGTCCTAATGTGTTTCTTATTTTACATTTTTAGTTTCTGTAGTTTGATTGATAAATAATGTTATTATAGCCGTTTTAACATTATGTTTGAATTGCCTCTTATTACAGTTATGAAATAGTTTGACATAACTATACTGTAGTTTTGGCAAGCATGAAATGTGTATGGGCCAATGACATAACCATATTGAAATGGTCTATAGATTAGGTTATATATATATATATAT
>CAIGQZ010001680.1:65468-83004 GCA_903798205.1 Danio tinwini | reverse complement strand
GTGTGTGTGTGTGTGTGTGTGTGTGTGTGTGTGTGTGTGTATGTGTGTGTGTGTGTGTGTGTGTAGCTTGTTATAGTTGTCAGTATAGTTGTTATGGTTGTATAGCATCCAGCTGCATCCAGTGTTTTTTGGGAGGCATATTTAATCGCTATACATTTTACATTGTTCCTTGGCCCAATGTCTACCTGCTATGTGTATAGAAAGAATGCTGATATGATATATGTAACACAATCGTTAGTTGGCAAATATATCTAGTGGATGTGTTTGTAAATCTGACTTTTGACTTTGAAAGAGTCAGTGCCTCACCAGCCACAAACCTCACCGCACGTCACTGATAATATAATATAATATAATATAATATAATATAATATAATATAATATAATATAATATAATATAATATAATATAATATAATATAATATAATATTATATATTATAATATAATATAATATTTATTTCCAGAACTAAAATGCATTAGTAAAGGATAATTAGACTAACGGTACTTGACAGCCTTTACAATTTACAGGTTTAAAAACTAACAGTTTTTCAGTTTGCATAAAGCTTTAAAAAATTATTTTTTGCATTTTATTAAACTTATTATTAAGTTTGCTTGAATAAATGTTACCAAATCATCTGGTGTGAGTTAAATCACATTGAATCAATGAATTTAAATTAACAATTTTTGGGGGGGCATTTTCCTATCACAATACATAACCCTGCATGCTACAAAAGAGTATTACATAATGTATGGTATGTAGCTAATCTTATATAGTCAGCTTTCATTTCACAGGATTTACCTTCGGGCTGTGGTTAGTGGGTTACACTTGGATTTTTTCCTACATTTTAACATCTCTCTATCTTTATAGTTGGATAAGTCCATGGGGCGCCTCCGTCAACTAAAAAGGCAGCTAGAGGAGGTGGAGGAAGAGAACTCTCGCTCCAATGCTCAGCGGAGGAAACTACAACGAGAGCTGGAGGAAATGAGCGACAGCATGCAAAGCATGAACCGCGAGCTCAACACTCTCCGCTCCCAACTCAGGTAAGGATGATGACGGTTATGATGGTGCGTTTGCCATTTTGTGTATAGATCAAAAACAAACATCAACAAGCTAACTTTTTTGACTGAATCAGGCCCATCGTTTCATGATGTACAAGTGAACATACTGTATGCACAATGTTTAATATGACCAAATTCAATATTACTTATGTAATAAATATATATACATTTTTTTCAGAGTCATATAACGGTCATAACAACAAACAAACATATACCTACTTTTTACAGTCTACTTTATATGACGAATCTTATCTGACAAGATTAGATCATCACTAGATCCAAAATTGCTGGTCGCTGGAATTTGATACATTGCATTTTAACTGTGAAACATTTAGCATTTTTTGTCATTTTTTAATAAATTTGTTATCAATGCATTTCATGTTATACTGCATGTTTCGTACATTCATTTACTCATCTAATGTGTCTGATTGTGTGTCCATCTATATTTGTGCGTTTGTCTCCAACACCCACACAGCATCACAGAACGCCAGAAGTCAGAACAGTAGGTTTTCATGCGTGAACATACATAGATAAAGTGTCAGTCTATGTTTGTTTTCCTCTATGGGCATTTCCCTGTCTCCTCTTGATTCAGCTGTTGTTTCCAGGTTCCCTGCTAAGATTAGAGTTTTTCAGTCCTTTGTAATTGATTTAATTCAGAATCATATCAAGATGGTGTACAGTAGTCTACCTTGGGTTCTGGGACACTTCCTGTTTATAGATGGGGATAAATCACACATTCTTTATTTCACCAATTATAGAACCTTCAATCTTTTTCCCTCTTTCTTTCTTCAGGTCATAAACAGTGACCCCAAAAACAATTTGGACACAGTTCAAAATGCTTTCCTATCAAATTTGTTTACATTTTTGTCCTTTTAAGTTATGTCAAGATATTAACTCATTATTTTGACATAATAACTCGCTGTTTAGTTATTTTTAGTTCTTAAGGTCTTTGGTTATTTTGATATAGCTCATTATTTCAACATAATAGTTATGTTAAAGTTTATGTTAATTTTGTGTAAACCTAAATTTTTATGTAAACCTTGATATAAAGACTGGGATTCAGTTATTGATCATACAGTATGTCAACATTGCTACAATGCATTCTTTAGTTTAAGTTAAATAACAACTTAATATGTTGAAATAACTTAACTATAGTAAGTTATTAATTAACAAGTTATTATGGAAATAAAAAGTTAACATATTAAAATAACAAGTGAGTATGTTGCTATATCGAGTTATTATTCTGAAACAACAAAATATGTTTGCTCTTTTTTCCCTCCACTACCAAGCTTTTTCATTATGTGGTAGTGCTTTCATGCTAAGTGACTGCTATACTAAAAATGCACAAATAACCAGCTTCCTTGTCCAAATATGCTTTGGGGACATTGTGTATGTATATTAAACTATGTTTATGAATCGCATTTCAATACATTCTGTGTTTGTGTGTGACTGCCTCAGGCGAGCTCCGCTCCCTCTGTCTGTGCGTGCTGGCCGCAGAGCTCTGGTGGATGACCTTTCTCAGGAGAACTCTGATTCTGAAGATCCAGGTGCTTCTCCCACACCGTCCAGCGGCCCACCGGGTACCCCCACACCCTCAGACAACGCCCTGGGCCCCCCTCCCCCCTACAGCCTTACAGATGCTGAATAAGAAAGGGCGAGATGGACAATTTTACTGGTTTAACTCGCAAAGCTTTTGCAATCATACCCATAACAGAACATCCGTGCAGTCACAAATAACTTGAAACTAGTTGATGTGATTTATCGATTTTAAATGAACTGACAAATTAGCATGCAAGATGAAAAAAGATTATAGTACTATAGAAACCAAGCAAGCAGTAAGAACTGCAGAAGTGAAAATCACATTTCCCAGCATTCCTTGGGAAATTACATACTGTATATTGATGCAGTATATCAGGCTTGTTGTGGCAGAATTGTGATGGCCACTTCAAGTTCAATTTCAATCAGTTTAAAGCCATGTGTTTAGTTGAAATTTGCATGTGGATGGCAATCAAAAGCCATCAGGGTTTACACAGATGATCCACAATCAGGCTAGAATGTGTCATCTGTGCTCGCACAAGCCATCAAATCCTCAAAGCACTGAGAAACTTTTTCTCTCTCACTCCTGAAACAATATCATGCTTAAAGACAGTGAGAACTGAACAAGTATATCTTTTTGGTATTTCAAAATATCAGTGTTTTAACATTTTAGAGGTGGTAGCATTACTTAATACCTAGAAAATAATGCTTTTTGCTAAATGTGATTTGGTAGAGATGATGATTATGGAAGCCCATTTTTCCCCTAGAGTAATAGAAGAACAAAAGTAATTGGGGATTTATATCACAAAATTGGATTATTCTTTCATCAGTGTTGTGATTTTACAACTTTCAGTTGTAAGAAACAAACTTTATATCTTAGTTGCAACATTCTCAATATCATGACTCTGTATGTCACATGTTTATTTCAGTTGTGACTTTAAGTCTCACCATTACAACTTTTGCAGTATTGTATCTTTACACCTCAAAATTTTGATCCTGCTAATTGCAACTTCACAATTGCGACGGTCCCAAAATTGTGATTTTATTACTTAAAATGCAAGTTTGTTTCTCGCAATTGTGACTTTATTACTGAGGTGTGACTTCATATCTCACAGTTGCAACTTTTCTAAATTGTCATTTTTACATCTCGCAGATATAGACTTGTTTGTCTTAAATGTCACTTTAGAACTCGCAGTGTGACTTTATATCTCACAATTGTGACTTTCTCAGTATTGCAACCTCATGTCACTATTGCTATTTTGTTTCTTGCAACTGTGACTTTATATCTCACTGTGTGAGTTTTTATATCGAAATTACTCTTTCTCTAAATGGTGATTTTAACTCTTGCAATTGGATGTTTGTTTCTCGCAATTGTGACTTTAAAACTTACAATGTAACTTTATATCTCACAATTACACCTTTCTAAGTGTAATGACTTGACACGGTCCAATTTAGGGGGTTGTTCTTGCTGAGTGAAACTTTATATCTCACAATTGTAACATTCTCAATATTGTGATTTTACATCTTTGCATCTCTTGCAGTAGTAGCTCTAACTTGCAGTGTAACTTTATATCTCACCGTTGCCACCTTCTTTCTTCAATATTGTGATTTTACATCTAACAAATATAAGGTGGCATTTACCCTAGTGCATTTTTGTTTTTAAAATGGCATTTAGATCCAGCCTGGCGTTTTTATTGCAATTTTATTCTCCGTCCATGCTATACAGCCTAAAACGCATGATACTCTACACCCAAAAAAATATATATTTTGTTGCTTGTTCAAACTATTTATTTAAATTAACTGAAACAAAACAATTCTTGAGATTTTTTGCAACAACTTAGGGTGCTTTCACACTAGCACTATGGGTTCGCACCTGGGTTCGTTTGACGTCAGAGCATGGTATGTTTAGCTAGTGTGAACATAGTCTGAACTCGAGTACCCACCCGTGAACCATATCCGAGTCTGCCTGAAAGAGGTGGTCTGTGGTATGGTTCGTGCGAACTCTGGTACGTTCATTCATTTTTGATGTGACTGCAATCATACCAAATAATAGAAGTGAACTGACAACTGTACAACAAACTTTAATTTTTATAACATTCATTTGTGTGTATGTCTGTGTATCACCTACCTTTGCAGCAAGCAGGACTGACCCAGTGTAAATAGTGATAATATCTGCTTATCTCCACCAAAAACGACTTCTGCAGACATTGTGTGATGTTCTGAACGTTTTTAATATATTTTGCGGCAGGTAGATGCAAGTGGCTCTCTGTATTTGGTTTTGATAACAAAACCAAAAGTTCCAGTAAAAGCAGAACGACTTTGTTTTGTGTACGTCTCTTTTTTGTCGCTTTGCTTTTGTGGCTGTCACCTAGCAACAGCTGTACACAAAACAGCAGCTTGATGACGCAAGCACACTGGGCTTTAGAAGGAAAAAAGACAACGCTACGTACGAAATTGTATACTTCCATACATAGTACGTTAAAATCAGTATGTGAGCCGAGTAGTATGTCCGAATTTATAGAATTTGAAAATCAGTATGTGAGAAGTACCTTGATGACCTACTGCTTCCGGCGAGATTCTGAAGTGTGCATCGGATGAACGCTATGCTATCCCATGATGCCCCGCTAGAGAACTCATGAATGGGAGGAAAGCGATGTAACTCACGTGGATATGTCATGTGATCATGTCAAAATGGTGGATGTACGTCTGAGTTCCATTCATACTGATACTGTATAGAGTGTACTTTTTTTTAACGGCTGAGTAGTACGTCTAAATTCAAATGCAGTACCTACTGAGTAGTAGGCAGTTTCGGACGCAGCCAATGTAAACACAAACCAGGTGAGGAGGGACAATAGAACTTGGGTTCAGACCAGACATTCGGACCAAGTGTGAAAGCACCCTTAATTGTTTTATGTTCAATCCACTTAAATTCGTTAAGTTAACTTAATCGATATGTGTTGGGACAACATGAATCAATTGTGTTGAACCCTACATTTTTTACAGTGTATGTTACATGATATGAGATTGACCAATCAGAGAACAATATGCAATAAGAGAACGACTGTGGGTAGCCACACCTCCATTTTCAAAGTTGTGCATTTCATTCTGTCTATCCGCTTGTCTTAACGTGTTGAAAACTGTTTCTGGGTCCAAGCCACTACTCATTTGAAATGAGAAAATACTTGTTTATGAGCACTTTTTAGTCATAACACACATTAAAGTGAATTTGATATAAAATCATGGTGCACACAACAGTATATGGGCTTGCTGCGTCACAAACACCAATAGTTGAACAATTTATACAAAAGAATCACTTTCTATTAGGCATGAATATATATTGTGATCGTGATTTTCGAAAGTATTACAGCCCTTGTAAACATTTATTATTACCATTTGTTGAGTTTCCCCATACAGTTTGATATAGTGTTTGGACCTGGATGCCCCTTCGCGTGACGTCACACAACAAGCGGATACTGAAATGAAACACCAGATTTTCAAATTAAAATGGTGTCTTTAGTGTTTTTAAAACGTTCCATTTTCGCAGGTCGAAGATGTTATGAGTAGTGTGGGTGACAGGCATAACTAACAAAACATCTGTGTTTTAAAATGAAAACTCACTTGTGTAAATGGCACCAAAGTTTCATCCTTGGATTTGTACTTTGTTCATCACATTGTGAATAGTATCTCTCAATTATAACATTCTCAGTATTGTGACTATACACTCACCAGCCACTTTATCAGGTACACCTTACTAGTACCGGGTTGGACCCCCTTTTGCCTTCAGAACTGCCTTAATTCTTTGTGGCATAGATTCAACAAGGTACTGGAAATATTCCTCAGAGACTTTGGTCCATATTGACATGATAGCATGCACATCCATGATGCGAATCTCCTATTCCACCACATCCCAAAGGTGTTTTGTTGGATTGAGATCTGGTGATTGCAAAATCCATTTAAGTACAGTAAACTCATTGTCATGTTTAAGAGACCAGTCTGAGATGATTCGCGCTTTATGACATGGCGTGTTATCCTGCTGGAAGTAGCCATCAGAAGATGGGTACACTCTGGTCAGCAACAATACTCAGGTAGGCTGTGGTGTTGACACGATGCTCAATTGGTACTAATGGGCCCAAAGTGTGCCAAGAAAATACCTTGGTTGTAATGAGTAGTTATTTGAGTTACTGTTGCCTTTCTATCAGCTTGAACCAGTCTGGCCATTCTCCTCTGACCTCGGACATCAACAAGGCATTAGCGCCCACAGAACTGCCGCTCACTGGATATTTTCTCTTTTTCGAGCCATACTCTGTAAACCCTAGAGATGGTTGTGCGTGAAAATCTCAGTAGATCAGCAGTTTCTGAAATACTCAGACCAGCCGTCTGGCACCAACAACTATGGCATGTTCAAAGTCACTTTAATCACCTTTCTTCTCCATTCTGATGCTCGGTTTGAACTGCAGCAGATCGTCTTGACCATGCCTAAATGCATTGAGTTGCTGCCATGTCATTAGCTGATTAGAAATTTGCATAAACGAGCAGTTGGACAGGTGTACCTACTAAAGTGGCCAGTGAGTGCACATCTAGCAACTGCAGGTTTGTTTCAGCTACTATTTGTCAGTGCAACTATCTCACAATTGCAACTTTCTTTCTCAATATTGTGATTGTTTATGTGACTTTATAATTCACAATGTGACCTTATATGTCAAAACAACACCTATATTGTGCAGTAACATCTAGGCTTTATATCTCAAAGTGCGACTTTTAAACATTTATATCACAGTTACTTTTTTAGTTTTTACTCTTAGGTAAAAAGGGGGCTTCCATATGACAAGCTACACTCACAAAGCTATGATTGTATCAAATGAAAAGTGAGAAAGAGAAAATAGCTTTTGTATTAAATGATTATATGCTACAAATTTGAGCTGACCATTTACATCTTAACCATAACTTGACCATATAAAATGAATGGGATACAGAAAATAAATGATAAAAAAACAGCCAAAGCTGACAGATTTCACCTCCATATAGATTTAGCAGTAACAATTCTTACATATTTGATATATACCTGCTTCGATCTCATTCAAACTTTAGCATTCAGTTCAACTCCCTATTAAGTTCGGGGTATCTGTGCCGCAGATCGCATACTCTTTTAGATACCGTGCGTAGATAGATAGTTGGCTTAAAAGGGATGCTTTGGTTGGTAGTGATATACAGTAGGTAGCTAGGATTTCTTAATTTACGTCTTAACACGACAGCTCCAGTTTCAGACTACTGACTTGTAATTTTGATCAAATAAGACAATTCCAGTGTGCAATCTTTATTTATTTCGTTTTTTTTATTGTTTTTGTCTGCACATAGACATGTCATGTTATTTGTATAGTTTGAAATGTAAGTAAAAACAAGGCAAAATTAAAGACTTTGAGGGTATGGATGGCTTTACTTGTTATCAGTAACACCGGACATCATCATTTCACCATTTAAGCTACAATGGAGCTCAGAGAAAATAACTCATTTTACACAAATAACCTATCTGTAAGTGTATTTGAGACCGTTTTGACAACAGACAAGTCTGAAATCAGTTTTACGACATAATTCAAAGATGTGAACATTATATTTTGCCTGTTTTTGTTCCTTAGGGGTTGAAGGCTGCTAGTTACTCTTTAATTATCTAATTTTATCAATTTATTTTTTGTATCAAAGAAACATACTGTATTTTTGTTTGCTTGTTTGTTCATTTTTGAATGTGGTTAATATTTATGGATCCAAGCTTTTATGTTGAAACAAGATCTGGGGCATATGGAAAACTTAAAGGGACATTATTCTAGCTGTATGCATGTCAACAGTGCCTGTAGTATCTGCCGAATATACAAAATAGATGCCATTGGAAAAATCAGTCTAAATGATAAGAACGAGATCTGGAATTTGATAAATAAATTGCAATATTAGGTCTCCCTGAACAGCAATCTGGCTCAGACATCCTTCTCAAAGATGCTTTTTTGTTGTTTGTTTTGCATACAGAGAGTTGATGGGATGATTTTACAGGACTTTTGAAAGGTTGAATACTTCACCATGTCAAATGAAAGCGATCTGGGTGTGTGTATCTATTTTGTCAATTCAAAGATATTGTGTGGTGATGCACAATTTGATACGTTGCGTCAGGATTACGCACACTAGTTTCCATGTAACAGTGTTGAACTGTGAATAATAATCGTTTGTCACCATTAAGTATTAGAACATTTTTAAGATCTGTTCTGCCTGTGAACTTGCAGTTGATTCACTGAAGGCTGTTATCGGGAAGCAGGGTTTTTCGTGTCAGATTCCATTGTACGTAAAAATGTGTGTAATAGATTGTGTAGATCATATTTTGTTGATACTTGAACTGTGTTATTTCCCCCTATATTCAAAAATTAAGTGTGTTTTAATTGCTGATCTTTAGAATCAGTATGCAATTGTATATAGTTGCTGACTGAAAGGGAGGAAGCCATGCTGTTAAAGACAAAAGAATAGAATCACACACAAAAGCTAAAAGACTTAAGCCTTGAACAACACATTTTGTTATTCTACTCATTTGTCCAATGTTAAATCATATTCCTGACATTTGCCTATAATAACTAAATTCTTTCTAATGTCTTTAAAGCAAGTCGGCATTGCTATTAGAAAAGTGTTTTGTCACTGATCAATGTACACAATTACTTTGAATAATTTGTACAATTAACAGATTTGCAGGGCTGTTCAAACAAAAAAAATACTCAATTAGAAGTGGATTTGCATTTAAAAAAACAATCCAAATAGTGTAGCTTAATAAATTGGACTTTAATGGTACTAAATCTGTGTTGTATAACGCAGTTTTAAATCAGTGGGAAATGAATGCACATTAGCAGAGAATGTATATGGAAGAGGACTGAAAACTGTAAGGGAGAAAGCTGTATGTATCTGAAGTGTTTCTGAACAGGACTGTGTGCTTTTTTTTCTCTTTTTTTTTTTGCATCTGTGGAACTTTTTGACCATGTTGTTTATTTAATCTTTTGCTTTATTTTGCTATATTGACTAAATGAGACTGGGGTGAATTTTAATATACCATTGGTTTTAAAATCAGTGTGGTTTATTTTTACACTTACACGCCACCAATTAACTCTCATACACACAAAAATGACTAGCTTATTTACCAAAACTTGGCATAAAGTGGATATATGAGCTAAATTTGAAATAAATATTTAAATCTGTTTTGCAGTACACTCTCAGAAATAAAGGTATAAGAGCTGCCACTTTATAATAGGTATATATTTGTACTTACTGATACCTCAAAGATATATATATTAGTACCTAAAACTTTCAAGACACTTCAGATACCCTTTTACTTGAGGTATTAATACCCTTTAGTTCCAAATGTATACTTTTTGAAAAGGTACCACCCCAGTGACAGCTCTCGTACCTTTATTTCTGAGTGTAGTCTACATTTAAGAGCAAAATAATAAACAAAAAAAAAAAAACACTTTTCAAATCAAATTTAGCAGATATTTAGCATTTTATACCATTAAAAACTTGCTTGATTAAGGGCTTACTCACACTATGCTATCCGAACCGTGCCCAGGCCCGTTTTCCGGATCGTTTGAGAAGTGTGAGTGCTCTGAATCAGGCTCAGGCACAGTTCACTTGGGCGGCCCTGGCCTGGTATGTGCTATTTACTAAAAAAAATAGTGGTAACACTATTGCACGTAATATTTTTAAGTAGTTTTCAAGACGTGATTTTTTTAAGCAAAAACCACTTGAATGAATCGTGAAAATTACTAATTTTTTTGTGATAGATGATGATTTTAATATTATTAGTAGAATGTGCTTTTATAATTTAAGCAAATCCACCACAATTTACTCATATTTATTAATTTTTTTAGCAAAAACCATTTGAAAGAATAATGTGAAAATTACTAGTTTTTTTTTGAGTGATAGATGATAATTTTAATATTACTAGTGAAATGTGCTTTTATATTTTAAGCAAATCAACCACCATTTACTCAAATTTATTAATGAAAATTACTCATTCATAAAATGTAAAATATATAATTTATATCTTATTTAGCATATGTAATAATGAAATACATACACAATGCAATTTTGCCAAATATCATTTTACATGTTCCACTGATAACAAAATGGTACATACACTTTGTTAAACAAATCTATTTAAAATTTACAGCAATGTTAAGCTCTGAAAAAAGTTCTTTATCCATGTCATGGAAAATTTGTTCTATAAACTTTCTTTTGTAGGAATAGGGACATTTTAGACAAAATTCTGACAGAATTTGTGTATTGCATAACATATAAAACCAAGCTGTATCTCAAAATATTAGCAACACAATCAATCAGTCAATGCAGTGAAATTTCCTCAAAAGGTTGTAGCAGTGAAATTGTGTCAGAAATTTAATATAAGTTTGTCTTTAGGTGATTTTAATTTAGGGGAATATTTGTATAAATCCAGTTCAGCAATTCTAGATTTTCAAAGCCATCCATGACTTACTCATCCTCCAATACAATGCAGAAGTCCTCATGGTTAGTCATCCCTCTGGCAGACAGCAATTCTCTGTGCATTCCCACACTGTAAAATAAACATTAAGTTTATTATTATGAAATTATGCAATTGTTATTGTAAAATGTTTAAGGTTTACTAAAACACATTAAGAAAATATATTAAGGAAATAAACCATTTTCTTTGTATCTCTATGAACAGTAATTCTCCAAAATCTTTGAGTAGACGTAGTGTTTGAGCTATATTTTAGTTTTTTGTAAAAATGCAAAAATATAAAATGCAGTTTTCTGAAAACTATAAATATCTGTAACAGTTTAAGACACTTACATTGCACTCCTGGATGAGCTCTTCCTCTTTATCATACAAATACACCAGCAACAGGGGACGACATCTTTCGTCACTTCCCTGATTTAATGTGAGGTCTGATGCAACAAAAGTGTAGAAAATAGTAATATTGCCTAATAATAATAATAAGAATAAGAATAATAAACAAATAACATTATAAAAATATCTGCTGTTTGGCACCCATTCTCTTTATCAAAAATCTGCCTCTTTTGTGGGAAAATGCTGTAAACATTTTCTTCATTAATCTGCATTATTAAGCAAACAAATATTAGTATTTATATACATTATTATATATATATATATATATATAAACACAGTTTATTAATATAGGCTTTTAATTACTAATTTAAATTTTTTTATGTTAATTAATTCCATTACATTATCAATGCTGTAAAAGGAACTTTATGAAACGGAAAAACACTAGCTGTGCATAAACCCCCTTGAATAGCTATAGCTAACTTAGCTTAGCTTAGCTTAGACTTACCGCTTAACAAGATCACTGTTGTTCGTCCACCCCGCTTAAATGTGGCCTGATCACTGCTGTTAAATATTACAATGCACATAATTTGTTAAATTTCAATATATAATTCAGAAGGAACATTGAAGCAAATCAATTTGAAATAGGAATGGATGGTTAAAAATACCTGTGTATCCCTATATACATATATGGCAAAAACTAAGCTCCTGAACAAGCTTGAACAGCATGTGTCTTTCCTGAAAGAGCTTATTTAAGACAATAAAAATGATAAACTGTTAATGCTTACATCTTAACATGCTCACTGTTGATCTGCTCTTTCAAAATGTCGTCTGATTACTGCCGTTGTTGAGATTCAAATGCAAACATCTCAATCAAATCCACACAATTGAGTGAATTTTCTTAAAATACAGGTGAAGCCATCTTTCTTCAATTTTATTAGCTTGATTGGTTTCTCAAATTAAGACTAATAATTGCATTGGATTGCTTAAAAAAATTAGTGAAATTTATCTCTTGATTTTATTAGCAAAATCTTCTCAATATTTTATAACAAATCCAGAATATAAATTTTGTAAAGAAAATATGCACATTATTTTTAATGACCACATACATTTTTTTTATGAAAATTACAAGCCTTAAGATTCATTTTTTACAGTGTGGAAGAGGTGGGCCTGATCGCGGTTCACTTGGGCTCAGGCGCGGTACGCAAAACTGAAAAGCGAAACTGAAAGCGAGACGTGACTTTTAAGGGACTGTTTCATATGGATTAATTAATCATTCGTACTGTTCAATGAACCCAATAAACGTTGCAGTTTATTAAAGTCGCAACCCCCTCACTGCACGACAGCTGCACCTTCAGCAAACCTCCTAATTCCTGCAGCATGAGGACTTTATGATTGTTTATGAGCGTCAAAAAAGGCTGATCTGTTCATCGAAACTTTTGACTGCGTGTCACAGCATATCAAATGACTTGAACGATATAACTAAAGAAATCTCCACTGTGCTGAGCGAGAGCGCTTCCTCAACAGCGCATCATCGATGACGTAAGCGTGCCCAGGCCCGAACGTAAGGCAAGGCAAGGCAAGGCAAGTTTATTTATATAGCACATTTCATACACAGTGGCAATTCAAAGTGCTTTACATAAACAAGAATAAAAAGACAAGTGTTAGAAGATAAAAAAGCAAATAATAAGAATGATTAAAAACAGATAAAAATGTGTTAAATGGGTTATAAAAGAATAAAAAGAAAAAAACAATAGTGCGATCTGTCGGACGTAGCACAGTGCTCATTCAGTAAAGGCACAGCTAAACAGATGTGTTTTCAGTCTTGATTTGAATGTGCCTAATGTTGGAGCACATCTGATCATTTCTGGAAGCTGATTCCAGCAGCGAGGGGCATAGTAGCTGAAAGCCGATTTACCTTGCTTTGACTGAACTCTTGGAATTTCTAGTTTATATGATCCTAGAGATTGGAGTGATCTGTTAGGTTTGTATTCAGTGAGCATATCTGTAATGTATTGAGGTCCTAGGCCATTTAGTGATTTATAGACAAGTAATAATACTTTAAAATCTATTCTGAATGTAACTGGGAGCCAGTGTAGGGACCTGAGGACAGGTGTGATGTGCTCTGATTTCTTGGTTGTAGTCAGAATCCTGGCCGCAGCATTCTGGATGAGCTGCAACTGTCTGACTGTCTTTTTGGGAAGGCCCGTGAGAAGGCCGTTACAGTAATCCACCCTGCTGCTGATAAAAGCATGAACAAGTTTCTCTAAGTCTTCACTGGAAACAAAGCATCTGATTCTTGCGATGTTTTTGAGATGATAGTATGCTGATTTACTAACTGCTTTGACATGACTATTGAAACTCAGATCTGACTCCAGAGTCACACCAAGATTCTTGACTTTATTTTTTGTTGTTTGACCCTTAGTGCCAAGGTACGCATTCACCTTGAGAACCTCATCTCTGCTCCCAAACGCAATGACTTCAGTTTTCTCTTTGTTTAACTGAAGAAAGTTTTGGCACATCCAATTGTTCATTTCATCAATGCATTGGCAGAGGGTTTCAACTGGGCTGTAGTCATTAGGCAGTAAGGCTAAGTAGATCTAAGTGTCACAAGCATAGCTGTGGTAGGAGATTTGGTTCTTTCTCATTATTTGGCTCAGAGGGAGCATATAAAGGTTGAACGGGAGAGGTGCCAGAATTGAGCCTTGTGGGACTCCACATGTCATGGGTGTCCACCTCGACCTATGGTCACCTATACTGACATAGTAACCTCTCCCTTCAAGATAAGATCTGAACCATTTGAGGACCGTCCCAGACAGCCCAACCCAGTTTTCCAGCCTATCCAGAAGTATGCTGTGATCGACAGTGTCAAATGCTGCACTTAGATTGAGCAATACCAGCACTGTTAGTTTGCCTGAATCTGTATTTAGGCGGATATCATTGATTATCTTTATAAGAGCGCTCTCTGTACTGTGATGTGCTCTGAAACCAGATTGAAATTTGTCTAAACACCCCTTGGAGTTTAAGAACGTGTTAACCTGGTTGAAAACAACTTTTTCAATGATTTTTCCAATGAAAGGGAGATTTGAGATTGGCCTGTAATTGCTCAAAAGTGTGTTATCCAGGTTGCTCTTTTTCAAGAGGGGTTTAACAACTGCAGTTTTAAGTGAGTTTGGAAAAATCCCTGAGAGAAGTGAAGCTTTTACCACTTTTAAGAGATCCATTTCTAGACAGTTAAACACCATTTTGAAGAATGATGTGGGGAGTGTGTCAAGACTGCAGGTTGATGTTTTCAGAATTTGCACAATCTCTTCTAAGATTTTACCATTAATTGCCATGAAATCAGACATAATGTCTGATTTCTTAAGTTGTGGTTGAGCTTGTCTGACGTCGACACAACTTGGCTGATTGGATGAGCTGATTGCCTTTCTGATATTATTGATCTTATCAGTAAAGAAATGAGCAAACTTATTACATTTACTTTCCGAGAGTAGTTCACTGGGAATCCTACTGGGGGGGTTCGTGAGTCTCTCTACCGTTGCAAAAAGTGTACGAGCATTATTTAAGTTGCTGTTTATAAGGGTTGAAAAGTAAGTCTGCCAAGCAGTGTTTAGTTCCACATTAAAAGCATTAAGGCTGTCTTTATAGATATTATAATGGATTACTAGTTTTAATGTTTTTCCACATATGCTTAGCTTTTCTGCACTGTCTTTTCATCATCTTTACCGATGTTGACCTTGACCAAGGCCCTTTCAGTCTGCCAGTTCTCTTCCTGACTTTAACAGGAGCAATGTCATCTGCTCAACGTAATGTGAGTGCGGGCCGTCAGGGGAGACAGGAGGGGGAACAATCGTGCTTCGTGAATTGGTTCAAGGCAGCTGTACATAGTGTGACTACACCCTATAACAAAATGCATGTAATGCATTAAAAAGCTAAAATAGTTCAAAGAAATAACTTTGAAATTGCATTGGGCAGTTGCACGACTTGTGTTTTTATTTGCCAATTTAAAATGTAAATTAATACACATTTGTACATTTGATAACACAAAGTGACACTCAAATGTATGTTACAATATGCATATACTCTTTACATGACTTCATTATTTGTGATTATTCATTTCACAACACAGACAAGAACATTTCACAGAAATGATCATCCTAATAATCAAACATACATACATCAAAATTCATGAATGTCTACTGTCTGATCAGTAATTTCCAAATGTTTTACTCATGCTATTTACCTCTTCTTCTGCCACAATATCACTGAACAACCAATCATCATCTAGAGGCGGAGTTGGAATTAAAGTGGGCTGGATCTTATTTGACGTAGCAGGGAAAGATCTAGCCACGCCCTCAAAGTTCTCGAATTGCGAGTAAAAACACGACTCTCCTTTATGATAACAAAAGCCTTCAGGGGAACAGATTGTGGGACACTGGATACTTAATCCAGTCTGACTCAGATTCTCAACCTGTGCCATGTTTTTATCTCTGCCAGCATCATCATCTTGCATCGTAATATACAGATCCTTTTCTGGTCCTGAATAGTTCTTATATGAGCCCTTTAGAGGCTGTTCCCAGTTCTCACTAAGAATCATTTCAGATTGAGAGCCCAGTTGATTCTCAAGTGTTGGGAACACATGAGGGTTTAAAACAATATCATCCATGATGGACAAATCTGGAATTGAGTGGCTATCATCCTTTTCATTAATCTTCAAGCACGTTTCAACACAACCCAGATGGCTGTCTAGGGTGTTATTAGGGTTCATAGAGTAGTTAATTTGATTGTGATGGAAACCACGTCTATTTGGCTCTTCATTGCATAGTCTATTAGCATCAAATTCCTGGATCAAATTAGACGTGAAGTTGTTGTTTTCACCACTAGAACCTGTTAGGTTATCTAGGTCATATCCTGAATCCAGAGAATTTGGTATTATGCTGGTTTCCTCTACATCTTCTTCATTGTCAGCCAACCACTCAGCCATTTTATATTTAGGATTGCTATTGTTGCTCTGCAGATCTCCATGATGATTTGAACAATCTAGTAGGTTGAGCTCTTCCATAACATCCATTTGTAGATTCCCTACAATGGTTCCCTCTTGAGTTTGAACATCGTGTTCAGCATCTATGAGCATCTGAACCTCTAAATCGCATGAGTCCAAAGACAACAGTGAAATCACCGGAGAAGGAGGTGACAGGTCTGGAACTTCAACCCCTGTGGGGAGCAGCTTCATATCAGAGTATTCGGAGAGACATGGTTTTGAATACACTCTTGTTCTTTGAATACTTTCAAGCCAGGAGGACACACTCTCATCAAAGTTAGTTAAATCAGTAGATTCTGTCTGCCCTTCAAAGTCCATGTCCTTCTCCATTGAGCTTCCAGGGTTTTTTTTCAAAGCGTTCTCAAAGGACTTGCGCTGTGAGAAACATTTATCAACCACATGGCTCTCCATTAGACTGTCCAATGTCCAGAGGTCACACGCATCCTTTTGTTGATCAGAAAGTGCTTCAGATTTGTCAGCATTTAGGAAAGTTTCAGTTGCTGAAGAAAACAGAACAAGGAGTCATCAAACTTGTATCAGACCAGAACAAACTTGTTCTGAAACTTAAAAGTACGGCCGTTTACCTCTTTTTTTGGGTGACTGGTCTGTGACTTGTGTTGCAATGTGAGATAGTCTGGGTGTCAGATGACTTGGGGGGGTTTCAGTTGAAAATAAAGCAGAAGCCAGCTGATGGTTCGCTGCCTCTATTTCAGCAAATTTCCTGTGTAGGGGCAGATATTCATTATGATCTTTTCAGTCAATGGATTTAAATAGCATTTATTGAAAGTATGAAATGTGTAAAAGCTTTCTTTGGTAGACTAGATCAAGAAGAGCAAAGGGGAAAAATTAAGGAGAATTTTATATTGTCATCAGTAGTGGTCAATCTGGGGCCTAGGATTGAAAAGCACTGCTCATACAGAGACTATAGATTTACAGAGACTTTGCGCCATTAACAAATCTACCATGATGCTGAAAAAAGTACACAGAAATGAAGGGGTGACACTCCAGTGAAATACACACACACACACACACACACACACACACACACACACACACACACA
>CAIGQZ010001680.1:29069-39169 GCA_903798205.1 Danio tinwini | reverse complement strand
AAAAAAAATTAACGCAGTTGCAGTTTTTTTTTATTTCCTGTTGTGGTCGACGTGTGTTCAGGGCCGGCGCGCCCATAGAGGCGACCCTTTCATCCGCGACACTCACCCTCTCCCTCTCGGTCCTCCTTATCCGCAAACCGGTAAGTTTCTATTTCACTTTCGGGTGGCGTGATCATTGTTTGCTTACAGCGCCAGTTCAGCTTGCTCCAGCCCTGCGTGTGTTTAATGTGCAAAGAAATATGGATAAAGGAGAATATGGATCCATGTAAATGTGCTCAGTGAAAGTGCCAGATGATGTCGGAAGCTGTCAAAGACGGCCCATTCCTCTCTAAGTTGACTCCAAGCACCCTCAAATGTTTCATTAAGTTTGACATGTTTTCACACTACACGCAACTTTTGTAAAGCGTCTGCTTCACGTTGATGTGTCAGAATCCTTGATTGAGAAATAAAGCCATACTTTAGAACGCTTAGTTTAAGCTCATTTGATTCGATCGTGCGTGTTGATGATCTGAAGGGAGTGCGCTGTTCTCTCTCTCGCTCACTCTGTGTGTGTGTGTGTGTGTGTGTGTGTGTGTTGTCCCCGATAATGAGACTGGTCTGTCTTAGCAGCTGGTTAAATCGTCACCTTAGAATTATAAGGTTCTATCTGACATTTTTGTCAAAATTGAGTTATTGACATATTCTTATTAAATGACAACTTATTTACATTATGGGATTTTTTTTTATAAGTTGTTTACATTTTAAGACCTTTTATTAAAAAATCAAATGTTACACATACTGTTTGGTATGGAATGCAAAAACTTTGAAGCTCAATATCTCAAAATCATTCAGAACGCAGATAGAACCTCATAATTCCAAGGTGACGAAATGTTGAGGACAAAGCTAAATTGTTTCTACTTTATAATTAATGTTCTCAACTCGCAATACAACTTCACACTGAATACAATTGTTTGGGCTGTATATAGTGAGAGTGTCTGTCTGTCTAACCCACCACGGCTATATTAGGGCTGTCAATATATATATCAATATATATATATATATACACACACACACACAGAGCTTTACATTAACACCCGCCAACCCGCCAAATGCAGGTAGATTTCAGCAGTGGCAGGTTAGACAGACACTCTCACTAGCCACTTTGGCTGGTTGAAGATTATTTTTAAATTATAGTTATCTTAAAGGCAGGGTTCGACAATAGAGATGGCCCAATATGTGTGCAAATGTCATCTTAGAATCGAGAAGCAGCATGACCGACAAAAATAGCGTTTGTGCAAGCAAAGGAAAGCAGGTGAATACTGAATGAAAGGATGATCACTCGCGCGCACAGGTGATGTGATGCATGCTCCTGTTTTAAAAGGCATGCACGCTCCCGTTTCCTGGCGCGAAGCAACCGTGCTTAGAGGAAATGCAACAGCTGTGATCAGTTCTTTTTCAAATAGACTGGACAAAAAAAAGTGATGCTCGTGCACACACAGTCCTGCTGCTTCCAAAAGCTCCGGATGTTTCTAAAATATGTGTTTTTGTAAGCAGCAGCGGTTACCGGTTTTGTTGTAACTATTCTTTTAACATTACAAGCCTAACGTTACATGTGCACGTGATCATCATTCATTATCTCACGGTATGTTTTTCACCTGCTTTCTTTTGCTTACACTTATTTTTGTTAATATGGTTTAATTATCATTGTTTCAATACCATTGCTTTAATAGTAGATCAACACCCCATGTATGTGTAGTTAACTAGTGATCTGAGAGACCTTTAGCCTGGACAGACTAGAATACTGTGCATAGTTTTAGATACATGGCAATAATTATTTTTTAAATGTTATAGTTTTTTGTTTTTAAAAAAGGTTTTGTTGAATAAAAAGCATGTATACAGCTATATTCTGCATGTTTTGACATATTATTTAACATTTGTGGCTAAGAAATATTTATTTTTGGTGTGGTACATTTGGTAAATCAATTGCAAATCGAATTGCAATAAGACACTGTGAAAAAACAGCCCATTTGCTCATGCACATTGAGCAAGGTCATACACACAAAAAAGTTAAATGAATGAATGAAATGAATGAGGAGGCATGGGGACATAACACAAAGTCTAAATCAAGTCATTTTAGCATGCCAAAGTCAAATTTATGCATATAAAATATATTTTCCGAACAACAAAATTGTAGCTAGTGAAAATGGCGAGTGGCTAGTAATGTTAGAAAACTACTAGCCACAGTGGCTGGTGATAAAAAAAGTTAATGTCAAGCCCTGGTTGCAGTGCACTTTGCAACAAGCTAATGTTAACAAGCATACTTTAACTACATGAGTAATTTTAACTGCTAATACAGCAGATTCATGGACAATTACATCGGTACACAGCAAATTCATTAAATTCTTGGTGTTGAAGCATTTCAGAGTAAAGTGTTGACATTTTAGAGTTAGATTTTGATAAATGAATATAATAAGAGTTAGAATTGATATGATGCAGTGCAAAATCAAGGAGTTATCTATCCAACACTTGGTGGTGTTATTTCCAACATCCGGGAATTCATTCATAAACAGCGAGGGAAGCCCCGGAGCCGCCTCCTCTGCCCAGATACTAAAGGCACCACAGGACAGTTTCCCTGGGCTTTGGAGAGTTTCTGAAACATATCTGGTGAGTAAATCAACATATACTTACTTGTAAAAGGCTTCCTGACTAGAAATATGATTGTTTGTTATTCGTGAACGTTAATTTGGTTACCGCGGCCCGCTTCGTGGCTATTCATGTAAAGTTAATAGTTTATAGACTTGTGTGATAAAAAACGTACGCTTGAATTATATTAAGTGTTGACAAGTATTAAAGTTGGAACGTTAATGCGTTTAAATGACCGCGTTTGCACTTTCTCATACATTTAACGTTAGTAAGTTAGGCTAGTTCTGTAGTCAGGAACATCTTAGTCAATCTTTTTCTCCCGCATGATGTTGTGCTTAAAACTATAGCCTAAACTTTGCATGTACATAACATTTTCGTTTCCTTAAAGGCATTTAGTGCGTTGTAAACAGCCACCTGTCTGTAAAATTAATCAACTGATTCAAATTTTAGCAGCCTAATGACCCCTCGCTTTAGAGAGTTGCTGAAGCATATATGGTGAGTAAATCAAGTAACATTTATTATAAAGTTAACCTTTTTTGCCCAGAAGTATAGTTATTCGTGCATTTGTAGTTCAATTATTCAAAAATACTGCAGTAGTTGTGAATTTTGGCAGATCATTTGTGGTGGCTTACTGAATAAAATTTTATATTGACAGTTATTGACATTTTTTTAATAAGTAAATGCACGTGAGTGTGTTCAAATGTTTTTTTTGCGTTTTAATAAATTAAAAAGTTCACCTATAATAAAATTGACACTTTCTGGATTTTAGTACCAAAACTAGCAAGGGAACCCCCCTGCATCTGCCTATGCAATACCTCCAGATAACATTGCATTTTATGGAATACATGTCATCATGTATTGTTTATTTATTTTATATAATTTAATATTTTAATGGCTTATTTGTTGACTTTGGATAGTTAGCTAACAAATGCATCTAAACACTGTGAAATTGCTTGTCATTTTGATAAACTTATTATTTATTGTATTATTTAAAGGTTTGATTTGTAAAAGTATTATCAATAATCAACACCTGAATCAAAAGATATGTGAAGATACGTGAGGCATACTTTGTGATGTTCTTCTCTTAAAAAAAAAAATCTGAATGTTAAGCATGTGTGTTATATACTAATGTGTTGTTGTTGTTGCTTTTTTAACAGCCACAATCCTCCATACAGTAATACAAGACCCTGACTGTGACGATGGCTGAGTAGAGATGGTGTATTCCAGAGTTGGTGGAATGACCAAGCACACCTTCTTGGTCATTTGTGGTCATAATAATAAAGGTATGTTTGATAAAGTTCTATATTTGTTTCACAACAACCTGAAAGGGTATTAGAGCATTAGAGAATAACAAATGACATGAAGGTGATAAGTTTTGTATTGTTCTGCTCTTATTCTGCTCTTTGTTTTGCACTTGTCCCCTTATGCGTATCCTAATATTTTAGATTCTATTTGGACCTGAAACATCTGCTAGACTCCTGGTAGAGCCTAACAAGTTGAATCTGGTAAAACACACACACACACACACACACACACACACACACACACACACACACTGGTTGCAAAAAAATATATATGTGAATTAAGTTTCCGTATTTTATAGTTCATGTTTGTTTTTGTTTATTCACTGTTACTAATTGTGTACAAATTGCACCATTGATCTCCACTTGGTCAATAATTGATGTTGAAACTTTTGTTTGACTTTTTTGACGTTTGTGTAGTTTTAAATATTATATTGTGTAAGAAATAATATAGAGATAAGTCCATGAACAGACAGAAAATGTTCATGCAGTTTATTAAAGTTTTTGTACCATAATGTACACCACCAATCCAGACAATATACAGTTTCACTTCAGACTATTAAAAATGTCATTAAAATCTACTTTTTAAAGTCAATAATTATCTGAGAAAAGATCAAGATCACATTATGGAATATAACAGAAATCACAAAATACAGAAAACTGTTAGCTTATTGATATTTTTTACACGGTGGCCAATATTTATGGGAAGTCAGCATCATTAAATAATATAAAAGGTTTTAAGCTCCTCTAAATTTTCCTCCAAATGTTGTGCTAAATTGAGGATTCTGGAGAGACAGCTGCCTGTTTTTTTCTGTTTTAGTCATAGTAGTTAACCTAATTGTTTTTGGAGATTCCAACAGAAATATATGTCTTTTTTTTACTTTTGCGTATCCCCTCACCTCAACCTCCTGGGAGAGTCAAGTTGTGGATCATCATGTAGATTTTCAAAAAGTGAGTTTAGATTTATTGAATATGCTATATTTACTTTTAAATGTTCTTTTGAATATATCATAGAATTTGATTGCAATTTGTTTTCAAACATTTTTCTCAGTCATGCTGGAGTCTTAAAGAGTCCTTAAATAAGCATCAGCTACCCTATATCCTTGCATCAGAAACCACCAGACAAGCCATCATCAGCTACTACATCGTCATGAACATCCAAGGTCATCCTGTGGCGGGGAAGCATATTATTCACAGGACATGCTTGAGATTTTCTAGGTCCAGTTTGTTTTCATACAAGTTTACAGCATTTATACCTTCATTCAGACTGCTGTCTTTGATATTGATGACCAAGGAAACACCAGTAGTGAAAGATTTGCAAGCCAATGTTCTTTTGAGTTTAAACTGTAATTTCAGAAGAAAACTATGTGTTCAGAAGAAAACCATGAGAGACACTATATATAATATGAACTTTTTCAAATTGCTCTGATGAAACATCAAGTTCAATTGTCAAAACATCTGTAGATATGCCAGCTCTGTCTATGTGTGGACCAAAGGACTGGAACAGCCTTTTCGAGAACTGGTCATAAGTATTTAGTTGATACTGTCTTAACAAATAAAAATTATAAAGTCTATTTGGCATATTGTTGCATTTTTCAAGTTTCAGTTGTTAAGGAAAATGTGTACTATAAAAGCTTACCTGAGGCAGATGAGTATAAAAAATATGTTTTTGACCCCCTGTGTGTTAAATTTAAGTGGCACAGCTGTGTGTTTCAGCTTTTGCATTACAGCTCTCATTACACTTGTATCCTTTTAATTACCTTAAATCAAAAATATTTTTTTCCTGTAACAGAACTTAGAAACAGGAACAAAACTTTGGTTTTCTTTAGTAATCAAAAAATATTATAAAATGTGCTACACAAATTAACTTGAATTGAATTGTTCCCTTTTGATTACCTTATAAATCAGAAAATGAAATTTTCCTATAACAGAAACGGAACAAAACAGTGTTCTTTGGTTCTCTTCAGTAGATCAACTGCAAAATTTTTTTTTTAAATGAATGCTATTTGAATGCTTACGTTAATGTGTGATCTAAAACCAAAGTTTTGGCATTAACATGCTATACCACTTTCATTTTCTTTTCGGCTTAGTCCCTTTTTGTTAATCTGGGGTTGCCACAGCAGAATAAACCGGCAACTTATCCAACACGTGTTTTACGCATCGGATGCCCTTCCAGCCGCAACCTATCACTGGGAATCATCCACACACACCAATTCACTACGAACAACTTAGCTTACCCAATTCACCTTTACCACATGTTTTTAGACTGGTGGGGGAAACCGGAGCACCCGGAGGTAACCCACGCAAATATGGGGAAAACATGCAAATTTCACACAGAAAAGCCTACTGACCCAGCCAAGGTTCGAACCAGCGACCTTCTTGCTAAGGCGAACGTGCTACCCACTGCACCACCGTGCAGCCCAAGCATGTTTTTATCATACATTTTTTGTAGAACATTACAATGACATTAAAGTATTATTAAATGCAATAGCCTAGTATAAAATTTATAGCATTGTCAAATTATTTCAAATATTATATCCATGGGCGATGCAGTGGCGCAGTAGGTAGTGCTGTCGCCTCACAGCAAGAAGGTAGCTGGTTCGAGCCTCGGCTGTGTCAGTTGGTGTTTCTGTGTGGAGTTTACATGTTCTGGGTGCTCCGGTTTCCCCCACAGTCCAAAGACATGTGGTACAGGTAAATTGGGTAGGCTAAATTGTCCATAGTGAATGAGTGTGTGTGTGTGGATGTTTCCTAGAAATGGGTTGCGGCTGGAAGGGCATCCGCTGCGTAAAAACATGCTGGATAAGTTTGCGTTCATTCCGCTGTGGCGACCCCAGATTAATAAAGGGACTAAGCCGAAAAGAAAATGAATGAATTAATGAATTATATCCATGTTCAGAACAAGCACAAAAGTGAAAGAGAATATATATATATATATTCTGTTTAGTATTTATTGAGTATACAATATAAATGATTCATTTGAACCCTGTTAAAAAGCACATCACTTTATTCAGCAGATGAAAGAGAATAAAACATTTGCATTTGTTTAGCATTAACAGTTATTATTACTATTCTATTATTATTATATTATTAGTAAGAGCCATATATTTTTGTCCTTGTAATTCTCACAATATCTATCAAATAAAGATGCTTAGAAAGCACATTCTCCACAGCCTTCCATCATGCTTTATGGATAAAATCCCTTAAATATAATTGTCAGCCTGCACAAGTGTGGCAGATGAAATTTAGCCGGTCGCTCTCAGGCCTCCCGACCCATTGGTGCCCCCCAGTGGACTCTATAGCTCCTGACAGTCCACATTCCGCAAAACCATGTGGCCCATGACCAGACGCCCAGTTCTGGTAGCAGCCTGCTTCTCTGTTCTTTATCCAAAACCAGAAGCTGAAGCTGCAGGTGTAACGGAGACCCATCCACACATAAGAAGTGGAGGCCTGGATGGCTTTTTTCTCTGCCCTGTTCTGAAGCTCCTTGCTGTGAATGGAGATCAGGTCCACATGGTGCTTTCTGCAGTAACTCACAGCTTCAGTCCATGTCAGATTATCATTCACCAGAATCAGGTTATCTTTGAGAGAGGTTGATAAAAATATGGATTTTTACTATATTTGATGTGGAAAGAATATAAAAATAAATGTTTTGATACCATTCCCAGCCAACAAAATATGCCAACCCCCTCTAATACATTCACCATCCACCCCTGCAGCCCCCTTTCTCCCCTAATCACCACTTAAGACCACTGTATACTTCAAACAAAAATACTTTTTTTGTTATTTGTTTGTGGGGAAAAAGTAAAAAAATTATATACTGTTTTTGAACACTCCAACAACCGTGCACTGCAGTAGGCAGGGTTGTGAATGTGTCACACTGCCTGCATGTACCCCTAAATACAGCATTGACAGCTGAGACAGAAGAATGGCTTCATTAACATCTGGCAAACAGCCTGCTCCCAAAGAAGTGCTAACACAGTCTTGCCATGGACAGAGACCACATGGCAGTGTGCACAACCTTGTAGAAAATATGTGATGTAATAAAATGGGCTCCTTGACCAGAGTGAGGCATGCTCCTAGTTTTTTAAAATCTCTCCATAAATGCTCATACAGGTGTGGATGTTGTTTACCCTATAAATTATAAACTTAATCCTAGCCCTAACCCTAGTGCTAACCCCAACTTTAAACCTAGCCCTAACCATAGCCCTAATTCTAACTTTAACCTTAACCCTAGCCCCATCCCTAGCCCAAATCCTAACCCTAACCCTTCTCCTAACCCTAGCCTAACCCATGCACTATCTATACCCCTATGCTTAACCCTAATCCTAGTCCTAACCCTAAGCCTAGCCTTAACCATAACCCTAGCCCTAACACTAACTCTAACCCTAGTCCTAACCTTAACCCTAGCCCTGCCTCTAATCCTACCCTAACTCTATTACTAACCCTAGCCCATACCCTAACTTTAACTGTAACCCTAGTCAACACCCTGGTCCTAGCTTGAACCCTAACTCTCAACTTAACTGTAACCCTAGTCCTAACCCCAAACTTAACCCTGACCCTAGTCCTAACCCTAGCCTAGCCCTACTCCTAACTTTAGCCCTAACTGGCTCTAACCTTAAACCTAGCCCTACGCCTATGCCTAACCCCAACCCTAGTCCTACCCCTACACCTAGCCCTAAGCCTATTCTTAACCCTAGTCCCAACCTTAACACTAACTCTAACACTAATCCTAACCCTATCCCTAACTCTAACCCCAATCCTAACCAAATCTGATATAGTGAATAACTTGCATCAATTGAGAGGGCTTAACCCCCAACCCTAATCCCAATTGATAAAGTGAAGTTAGATCTACTAAGGGGGGCTAACTTCCAACTCTAAGGCCCTAACCCCAACCCCAATTGATAGAGTGAATAACTTATATTAAACTAACTTATTTTCCCTTGTTTCTGTCGATGCTGTGTAAAAAGCAACTTTTTCTATATTTTTCACTAAAAGTTTTTAACCTTAATCATCACTGGGACTATATAAATCTTAAGGAAATTGTAAATGTGCCAGTGCCCATACCGTGAGGGTTCATTCCCCTTAACTAACCCTCACCCTATCCCTAAGCTTAACCTTAATCTTAACCCTAACCTGACCCTGATCCTTAACTAACCCTAGCCGTCGCCCTAACCCCAAATCTAACCCTGGTCCTAACCCAAGCTTAATGCTAACCGTAACCCTAGCGCTAACCCTGGTCCTAACCCTAGTCTAAGCCCTAGCTCTAGACCTAACCCTAACACCAGGGGCGGACTGGCCATAGGGAGCACCGGAACATTTCCTGGTGGCCTGATGGTCAATCTTGCCTGCTACCATAAATCTGCCCTGCTTAATCTACCCTAACCCTTCTAACCCTAAGCATAGCTCTAACCCTAAACCTAGCCCTAACCCTAACACTAAACTTAACCCTAAGTGTAAACCTAACACTAGCCTTGGCCCAACCCAAATCAAACCCTAACTCTAGCCCTAATCCTAGCCCTAAACCAAACCCAAACCTGAACCCTGGAACTTACCCTACTCCTAACCCCAATATTACCCTTAGCCTAACTCAATCTCTAGCCTTAACCTAACCCCAGGCCTAACCCTAACCTCAAACTTAACCCTAACCCTAGTCTTAACCGTAGCCTTAGCCCTAACCCTAGCCCTTACCCTAACCTTAACTCTAGCTCTAATGCTAACCATAACCCTAGCCCTAAACCTAATTGTAATCTTAAATCTAGCCCAATCTCTAGCCCTAACCCTAGTCCTATTCTTTGCCCTAGCCCATTGACTTCCATTATAATGACATTTTTTGATTGCAAAGCCATAACACCAAATAATCATGCATTCTTGACTGCTGTTGTTTTTCCCTGTTGGGAAAAGATAAATATAAATTTTTTTACTGTTGATCATTAGTTGGCACCATTAGACAGGCCTTTTATATTGAGTTATATGAATTTAAAATACATATTATACTGTGTGTGCAAACATACACTTACTATGTTTACTATATGCTGAGGTGTTAATTTTTTTTATTTTGTCAAGCATATCAGGGTCTCTCTCTCTCACACACACGCACACGCACACGCACACACACGCACACGCACACGCACACACACACACACACACACACACACACACACACACACACACACA
>CAIGQZ010001680.1:17460-29059 GCA_903798205.1 Danio tinwini | reverse complement strand
CACACACACACACACACACACACACACACACACACACACACACACAGTAATCAGCATATGAATCTCAACAATGGTGACAATTCACAGACATGCAACTAAAAAGTCTTAACACAAACAACTGCAAATAAAGGAAATTTTTAAATCATTAAGCTGTGTAAATTATCCATATCACAATACACTCTAGGAGTTTCATACTGTACCAAGCATGCATTACAGAAGGAAACGTCTTAATTGTCACATTGTTGAGGTACATGTGCTGATTACTGATGTCTGGTAGTGTCAAAAATGCTGAATTTAATTCAGAGTTTCTCATGACTAATAATAGAAAGTTGCTAGACTGAACTAAAGAAAACCAAACAATTGCACTACTATAATGGATCATACTGATAGGTCTCAACACCTAATCAAAGCAAGATAAGAGAATTATTTAGATTTTCTGACATTTTTGCAACAATCAATTTTTTAGCAGCCAGAGGGAAACAACAGTTTAAAAGAGTCAAGAGCCCAACTAATGCAGTCACTGACCACTATTATAGTGATGTCAAACAAAAAAAACATCTAAAATTTTGTTAATTGTCGAAAAGAAAGTCACACAGCTAATAAGTCAGTAAAGCATCCAACTGACACATACACACACAAACACACACTCTGAGTGACATCATTATTGCTGTTACGGTCCCCCGCTGTGTGTGTTTGGAGCTTCATCGCATAGATTCGCAATTTACATTTTTTTATCATAAAATACATCCACATTTGCTAGTATTTGTCTTTCCTACTTAGGGTGAACAAACCCTTAATACATTTATACTAACAAATCTACTTTAAAATGTTCTGTCCCTTAAGCATCCGCTTGTTGCTTGTAGCTTTAATCTGCTAGCACCGCTAGTCAGCTAAAGCTACCAACTTTTTTCATTCACTCATTATCTCACTTACTGTCTTTGCTCTTCACCCTTTACAATGTCTATCCTTGAGTGCAGGAGGAGCATCAATGGAGGCATTGGAGTGGGAGCTGGAAGCAGTAGAGAGCCAGATTTGCGATCTCGAGAAGAAGCGAGCGCAGCTCCGGGAACAACGGGCCTTGCTCGATGTGCCTCGCGCTGCAGCTCACTTATCTGAGGTAAGTGTACGATACGATCTCAACACTCCATCCACCTCAACACCATGTGTTTCTCTGTCCAAGCCCAGTGCACCGAGGACGCGGTTCGTCCAGGGGTTGTTCACTCCGGCACCCGCCTGCCACAGTCCCTGGGTGTAGCCGCGTAAGGTGCATACCAGGTCTCTGGCAGAACATCTCCTCCTCCTGTGTACGAGATCTCCACTGAGAACCTCTTCACCCCTCTCTGCGAGATGGGTTGCGATGTGGCAATCATCGGTGACTCTATCGTTAGCCACATCCGTGCTGCTTCCATTACAGGTAACAATGTATGCACTCACTGTTTTCTCTGTGCTTGTGTTAAGAATGTTTCTGCTAAGGTACCCGCTAACCTGAGCGCTGGTGAGAGCATTGGCGCTGTCAAGCTCCACATGAGGACGAACGACACCGGACTGCGGCAGACTGAAGTCCTGAAGAGGGACTTCAGGAGCTTGATCAAGACGGTTCGACGCACCTTGTCCGCCACGCAGATCATCGTTTCTGGACCACTTTGTATCTACTACCGAGGAAATGAAAGGTTCAGTAGACTTTTTGCTCTGAATGAATGGCTATTAACATGGTGTAAAGAACAGAAGTTGCTCTTTTCCAATAACTGGAACCTTTTCTAGTGTCCTAGGCTTTTCTGTGCTGACGGGCTGCACCTCAGTCTAGCTGGAGCTGAACTCCTGTCAGACAACATCTCCAGGATGCTTTGTTGTGTCTGACTAGTAAGTAAAAATTTAAAAAATTCACATTTTAGCCATATAGACTCTTGCTCGTCCAACTTCTGGCTAACCCCATAGAGACTGTGTCTGTTCCTCATATTATTAGATTAAGAAATAAACTTACTGTGTGCTCTAGAAAAAAATATACTAAGAATCAAACCAGGAAAACTGCAAAAAAGTGAAAATACAAATTTCTTAAAGCTTGGTCTCCTAAACATCAGGTCACTAGCACCTAAAGCACTTATCATAAATGAAATAATAACAGATGACAATCAATGCACTCTGTCTCACTGAAACAAAATGACTATATTAGTTTAAATGAAGCAACTCCTCCAGGATATATCATAAGGCTTGTCAAACTGGTGGTGGAGCAGTTGCATCAATCTTTAGTGATATTCTTAATTTTAACCAGAGAAACAGAATTATGTTTAACTCCTTTGAAATATTGGTGCTTAATGTTATGCTTCCAGATATTGTGAAAAAACTTATCTCTCACTTTAATCACCATATATAGACCCCCAGGACCCTATGTCAATTTTCTATTTTCCTATTTCATTTCTGACTTACTAACTAAAACTGATAAAATATTAATTGTAGGAGACTTTAACATCGACATTGATGATGCTAACGTCAAAAAACGTCTAAAACATTAGGGCTCAGGTTTATAGACGTACTACATTAACTTGGGATAAATCAAAACGTTGTTGGTCCAACCCATCGCTTAAAGCTTGCATTAGATCTAATTTTGTCTCATGAAATTGAGGTCATTGATGTAGACATTATGCCACAAAGTGATGATATAACAGACCACTTCCTCTTACTATACAGTATAAGCTGTGTTTACCTGAAATTAGAAGATCCACACAGATATACCCCCCTGGTAGAACTATCGTTTCGTCCACTAAAGACGAAATCACAAATAACTTAGCTGATCTTTTTCTATTTCGAAATACACTCACAAAGGCAAATGACCTTGATGTAGTAATCAGCAGTATGAATGCTATCTTTACTAACACACTAAATACTGTGGCACCTTTCAAATTAAAAAAGGCCATGTTATAACAGTCATACTCGTGCTCTCAAAACAGCTACCCGTTCCCTGGAACGTAAGTGGGAAAAAAAATTAGAGGTCTTTAGAATTACGTACAAAGACAGTATGTCCAACTATAGGATGGCTCTAAAATCCACCAGGGCTGAGCACCTCCACAAACCGATAGAAAATAATCATAACAATCCTGGATTTTGATTTAGCACTATTGCTAAATTAACAAATAATCTGTCATATTTGGAACAAAATGTGCCAACGCAAATTAGTAGTGATGACTTGATAGAAAATAAAATAGAAGGCTTCAGACAGAAAATAGAAGATGTTAAACTTTCTGCACCACCTTATACTTCAGATCCATTGAATATTTCACTGAATCACAATAATCCACAGTACTTCAAAATCATAGAACAGGAAGAGCTAGATAAAATTATAAATGGTTCTAATACAGCTACATGTATGTTAGACCCAATTCCAACAAAATTACTGAAATAATTGCTACCTGTAATAGGAAAACCTCTTCTTAACCTCATAAAATCTTATCTGTCTTTAGGCCATGTTGTAAATCCTTTCAAGCTAGCTGTTATTAAGTCTATTATTAAGAAACCACAACTGGACCCCAGCAACTTAGCAATATATTAGCCTATTTAAAAATTTCCATTTATGTCTAAAATACTAGAAAAATTTGTTTCTGCCCAATTATGCTCCTTTCTGCAGATTTTTTGTATTTATTTTAAAATATGACTTCTTACGTATAAAGCTTTAAATAATCTAGCTCCTGTTTATCTAACCAACCTTCTGTCTCGCTACAATCCAACCCACTCTTTAAGATCTCAAAATACAGGGCTTCTGGTAGTACTTAGTCAAGCAAAGTGGAGTAAAGGAGTTTGACCCTTCTCATTTATGGCTCCTGTAATAACTCTGTACTAGCCTTCCTGATTATGTCTTTACTTTTACTTTCGCTAATTGGTGAAGTTTTTTCCTTGCTGCTGTCACCACTGGCTTGCATACTGTAGTTTGGGACTTGTAGAGCTGCGCATCGATGGATTGCTCTACAGTGTTTGGACTCTTAGCAGTGAATATTAAACCACACTAAACTGAACTGAACTAAACTGAACTGAACTTAAACTCTGAAAACTGAACTAACACTGTTTCAATTCACTATAATCTTTTATGTGAAGCGTCTTTCACACAATCTACATTGTAAAAGCGCTGTAGAAATAAAGATGAATTGAATTGAGGCTGTTAACACTGTCTGTTGAGACTAATTGTTTTATTTATTTAGTTTTTTAAATGCTGTGACTGAAGTCAGTTGTGATTGGGATTTGTCTGTGTCTGAATTTACTAATTTTGTGTGACCTATACATATTTGTGAACTAGTGTACAGAATAGTAGCTAAACAATGGCACATGGTGTAATTTCAGATTTACAGGTTTCATATAAAAAATTATATTCCAATAAATTACAGCAAAACTAATTAGGAGTTCAGATGCAAAAACCTTTAAGTGCCGTCTGAAATTTTCATTGAAAATGAGCCTTTTTCGCAGACTCCTATGAATATGTTGAGCCATTTCATTTTAAAGACCTTTAAAAGAGTGTATATTTTGCCATAAACTTGAAATAACTGAACCTACACACAGGAGGCTGATAAAAATGCTACATTTTGAAGGAAATTTCAAATGGCTTTTAAAGGTTTATTCATCTGAACTCTTCAAATTACAAATACACAAATATGGACATTCTTGAAGTAATTTTGTTTTTCATTGTGCTTCCATTCTTTTTAAAGGAAACAGCAAGAGTTTACTAACTGGCAACCTTGTGTACATTGTAGCCAACTTTTGCATAAATTCAAATGTGAAAACATAACAACAGATATTAAAAGAGATCAAAATTCTCACCTTGTCCTTGACCTGTAGGGAGTATTTGGGTAGTTTGACTGTTTGTCCTGTGGTACTGTGTTGTTGTTCCAGAAGTGGCTGTATTAGTAATAAATTATTAGTTAATAATCTACATAATTACTTAAAGCTTTTGCTAAAATAATAAATAATGGCTTTGCAAGGGATATTATTCTGTAACAATTTCTAAAAAGGTATTTTGTAGCTGTGAAATGTAATAATGTAATTTAAATTAATATTAAATGTATTCATTTAGAAGATGCTTGTTTTATCCAAAACGACTAACTAAAGAATGCACTTCAAATTAACAGTTAGCTTAGCAGTTTTTTTATTATTATTATATTTTATTTATTATTACTGAGTAATTTCACATTTTACATTTTTGTGAGTTAATGTTAACATTTAGAAGGTGTACAATACTTGTATTCTGTCCAGCAGTTGGTGTTGGCAATGGATCTGGCTTAGCAGTTGGTTTCAGATCTGTAAAGAAGGCAGAATAATGACATACTGCATATTACACAGAGATGCAGTAAAATTATTGTTTAAATATGAAGATTAAAAGGTTGCTAAGCATAAAGTGATTAAGCGCACCCAAATAACAGATGAAGGGCAGAGTGTCATTGCATTGAGCGTCATTCCATTTCCCTTTTTTTTCATTTACAATCCATTTACAGTTGTTGGAACTGTTGATGTGTTTTTCTTGACTCAAACTCCAGGCACAGAAGCAAGAGTTTTTCTGATCCAACCACAAGCAGTCATCTTTAAACAGTCCAATCCACACATCATTTGTAATAAAAGCCCAGCTGTAGTTATTCGGAACAATTAAAATTGGATTTTCTGAGCTGATTGTGGGATTTTTTAAATCTGTTAAGTTTTTGCAACTTTGTTGAGCCCCCCTCTCTGATTTCCTCTCAATCTGGATTTGCGTGTTGTTTCTTGCTACAGTGAAAATGTACAAACAAATTTGAAAATAGTCTGCAGTAGTAATCATTTCTGATAAACCAAACAAAATCAGCAGAGATGGTAAAAGTCCTTTACTCAAGTAGAAACACAGATACTCATGTTTAAAATGACTCTGGTAAAAGTTAAAAGTACTGATTACACTTTTGTACTCAAGTAAAAGTAAAGAAGTACAGCCTCAAAAATAAAAAGTAAAAAGTACCCATTACCACTACATGTTTTAGTTTCACTGCATAGGTAAATATCCGGTTTTCCCCACAGTCCAAAGACATGCAGTATGGATGAATAGATAAACTAAATCGTAGTGTATAAGTGCATATGTGAATGGGAGTGTGTATGGGTGTTTCCGAGTACTGGGTTGTGGCTGGAAGGGCATCCGCTGCGTACAACAAATGCCGAAATATTTGGTGGCTCATTCCGCTGTGGCGACCCCTGATAAATCAGGGACTAAGCTAAAGGATAGTGAGTGAGGATAGTTATTGATATTGATACATTAATATAAAAAAACTTACATTTCAAGTGTTTATGTAAAATATTTGTTGCCAAGTTTATGAAAGTAGCCAAGCAGCATCACACCCACCCTGTAATATTGACCAAGATTGCTAAAAAATCAGCCCATGTATCATCATCCTGACACAAACTCACAGCATTCAGCATGTAGTTTTGCAGCTGTTTGATCAAAAACAACAGCTGCCATTAATGGTTATACAGTCTAAAAACTATTGTATCTTTATAAATAATATATACATTATAAATAATGTCTTACATTTTACATTGAATTCTGTCCAAATTATATAGATTTTTTTCTTTTGCTAAAATAAATAAATAGTTTTTTTTAAGTATTTGATAGTTTTAGAACTAAATGTACAAATCTTTACAAAAAAAGCACTTTTGTTTGCAGTACTAGATTGAAAGATCAGAGAAATCTTGTGAAGTATGATCGGAAGTGGACAAAAGACTCTAACCATAAGCATTTACATTTAATATTTCTTAACTGGAATGTGTCTCTTATGTTTACCTGTGATCTGATCGAGCAAAATGTGTTTTATTACTGTGTAAACGGGCAACATCAGTCATGTTAATTTCAGCGACTCCCTCCGTCTCATCTGCGTAGTCATCCTTGCCTTTCTCATGATAATCCTCATAAACTAGCCTACACAATGTGCTTGATAGCCTTGGTTGAAAAAGCCACGCACTGCAGCACACAGTCGCACAGTGATGAAAAATAGATTGATTGCAGCAAAACGGGGCTTAAATTGTGGAATTACATTAAATAATATAGATTGCACCACCAAACACATTAATACAAAAGTAACAACCATGGTTTAAAAGGTAAGGAGTAGAAAGTGCAGATATTTGTGTTAAAATGTAAGGAGTAAAAGTAAAAAGTTGTCAAAAAAATAAGTAGTGGAGTAAAGAAGTACCAGAAAAATCAAAAACAAGTATTTGTACTTCGTTACTTCCCATTTCTCAAAATCAAGGTAATAAGGTTATAACATAAAGCACCTAAATATTAAACTCGCAGATTTATACCTTTATGTGAAAGAGGTGATGCTTGATTTTGGTTGTAATGTGTTGTAATTTGTTTATGTTTGTTTGTATTTAAGTGTTGTTGTTGATTACTGAAGTACAAAAATAACTTCAGAAAACTATAAGTTTTAGTAATTGAATTGCAATTTTAATTGATCAATTTAGTAATTAAAAATCCTACCAGTATAGCACACAAATTGTCTTTCTGAGTTAGAGTTATTCGTTCCAGTGCATCCTTTATTATTTTCATCTGGTTGTTCCTTTTTCCAGTTTTGAAGTGTTTTTGCATTATAGAAAGTGTCTGGCATACACCAATGCCAACTGAACCCTTCCTTTCTGTAAAGTCCAATGTACACATCATTTGAAACATCAGTTATGGTCTTTAACACGCTTTTTGTCTCATCTCCATTTTTCAAAGTCACCAGGTCAGTGTACTTCTCACGGCAGAACCTCTGAGCCTCAATCCAGTTTTTTCTGATATTTGCGAAGTGATACTGTTGAGATATTTGACTAGAAGTGAGGGACAACAGTCCTAAGAAGAAAAAAGTATTATCAATTAATGGATTAAAAAATACCTCTACCAGGAAAAATGTTTCTGAAAAAAACTTACCTAAGACAGCAAGTAGATCAAACAGCATTATGTTAATGGAAGTGGCAGACCTGTGTGTGTTAAAGCATATTACAATTCTCAGTACATTCTTGCCCTTTAAAATGTACTGATCTAGATAAGCAAATAAAAACCACCTGTTCCTGTTACAAAACACAGATGGGAAGAGTTTTAAAAGACAAAACACAAAGAGAAGTACCTGCTAACACATTCAAATAAACCTTATTTGAGTACTTCCTTTGAAATTGTTGAACTGCAGGTCTAAAACTACACATTTATCAATAAGAATTCTGCTGTACATCAAACTGCAAATATTACAGTATTAGGACTAAAATCTCATCATTACAACAAATTTTGCAGCCATATTCAGAACAATCATATAATAAATAAACAAATGAAAAAAATAAAAAGGTCCTATTTTAGGAAGAAGGTTCAACCAACTCTGAGTTTAAACTTGAACTCTGCTTCCGGTGTATGTGGCAGGATGGCGCCAGTGTGCTTGGCTTGCCGTCTGCCCCTACCCATTTTTATTTTGTTTTTATTTATTTTAGCACTTTTTAGTCAACAGGTTAACTCTCTGCTGATGTATAATCGCCAATAACTTTTGGATGTTCGTCCATCTGCTACTCATCTGATCTATAATCCAGAAGATGGACATGAATCGTTGCCTCCATTACTGTTATCATCAGGAGTCCCTGCTCACCTTTTCCGTGTATCTCATCCCCAGAAACACCGCCGTTGCCATGGCAAGCAAGGTGGGAGGCTGTTGAGACTGAAGATCTCTCTCAGGTCTTACAGGTCTCTCTCCCTACAGTGTTTCCCAATTTTGAACTAACGTTGTTTGAAGTGGTTTCCCCTCACCCCGTCCTCTTCGCAGTGATATACAGACCTCCAAAATACAGTAAGAATTTCATAAATGACTGCTGCTTTTCTTGCGGAAATCAGGACAAAATATGACTCTCTCTTGATTGTTGGACATTTTAATAGTCGTGTGTTGTTCTGATAAACCTATGGCTAAGGATTTTCTTACCCTAATTGACTCTTTTAATTTACCTCAGTCTGTGTTTACACCCACACAAGAGCGTGGTCATACACTTGACTTGGTTTTGTCATATGCTTTGCCTGTTTTAAATTTGGAGGTGTATGACAGTTTTTCTGACCATATGCCCGTGGTATTTAAGATTTCTCTGCCTAGTAATGCAGACAGACCACACCCCCTTCCCCATGCAATCTTGTGTTTTTAACTCCTCCACTGCCACACGGTTTTTTGATTGTTTTAAGCGTTACACCATTACGGTGCCTTTGCATCATAATACAGACATTCTTAGTTCCTGGCTACATGACATCTGTAAGTCTGTGCTGGACAATGTTGCTCCATTTAAAACCTGGCGGCCTAAAGCCAACTTTGAACCCTGGTTAAATGATGAGACCCGTGCGTTGAGAGAAGGGTCTGGCTGCAGACACGATGCAATCTCAGACCGGTGCAATCTCAGCCGCACATGCGCATTCAGAGTGATGCAATCTCAGCCGGATATGTGCAGTCAGACAGCACTCAGGCGCACATGCGCACGGGGGCACGCTTTCGCTTTCTGTAAGACAGATGCTTCACATGCGGTCACTCGTACTGTAAGTATATTTATTTAATATGCAATGTTATTAAATGTGTTGTTTTTAATTATTAGGTGAATGTTTATAAAAACGATCGTGATATGAGTCTGATATATCCTGCTCACAGGCCTCAATGTTATCCATGTGTTTTGAGATAAAGTAAACAGTTTAGTGACCGCTAGCTTGTTGACAGTAAATTAATTTATGCATAAGATTAAATAGTGTAACATTTACAGGAAGATTGCATTAGATAACGTCAGTTCATACAATAGTTAACACAAATTTATTGTGAACAACACATATGTTAAGTGTTAATTAATCTTTAATAAGGTTAAATAAACATATGCATTAGTTAAAAAAGTGTTTCTCATTGTTGTATTGCATCTCTTTACATTAACAGCTTAACATAATTAGCTAATGTTTACTTTCACATAGACTAATGTAATTGTTCATTTATTAACATGACTAAACAATGAACAACACATTTATTCAGTAATACTAAATCGTTGTTAACGTTAACTTATACATGTGTTACTTAATGCAGTTAACATGAACAAATAATGAACAATGACTTTCATGTTATTCATGTTTGTAGACTCTTTACTAATATGATTGATCACGCAAAGCGGCAGTTAAGGGAATTTGGAACCTTTATTGTAAAATGTACACTTCTTCAACATGTGTTACATTTGTGAAGTCTTTGCCCACTTATCACTAACCAACATTATAACTGATATGTTACTAACATCTAAGTGTTTATTACAAAGCAGTGATTAATGATTTTACTGGATCTCGAATCAGTGAAAACCATGTACACATCTCTTTTAGATCCTTTACTACATTACATAACAACAAGAATATTACCAGATTTTAAAACATAAAAAATAAGCAAAAATTGGGAAAATGAAAAACAAGAGCTTTGTGAAATTAATATCAGTAAAGAGTTTACACGTTACACATAATTTTGTAGTGATGTACACTTTAAAATAAAGTTTCTGATTCCCTTAACAGATGGTTTGTTACTGATAAACCATGCTAGTAAAGTTTACAAATGCTAGTAACACAGTTTATTAATGTTAAAGCAGTGTACAATTTATTAAAAGAATTCTAATTCCCTTAACTAATGTTTTGTTAGTGATAAATTGGGTTAGTAAAGAGTCCACAAACATGAATAACATGCAAGTTGAAGGTTGTGTAGCTCTGAATCTGAGTCATTGTTCATTATTTGTTCATGTTAACTAATGCAGTAACTGACATTACAATATTAATAAGTTTAGATTAACCAAGATTCACGATTACTGAATAAACCTGTTATTTATTGGTTGGTCATGTTATCTAACCCACAAACAAGTACATAAGTGTATGTGTATGTAAACATTAATTAAGCTGTAATATAAAGGGATACATAAAAATATCCTATTAAGAGTGTTAACATAAAAAAAAAGCTTGTGTAAAAGTCATTGTTCACCATCAGTTCATGTTAAATTCATGTAAATAAATATCTAAATATCATCTGATATTACAAGTTTTTGTTAATTTGGTATCTTATTTCATTTGTTTAGACAATAATGAAAACCATGAATATTTTACTAGCTCTGTTTTGAGGTGTTGTTTTGAAAAGTAACAGGGCAGTTTGCAGGTGACCTGCTCTATATCATTTGTTTAGGTGTTACTTAACATTATTTTATAAATGGATCTTTAGATGAACTGTCATACAACCGTTGTAAAGTAATTTAAATGTTGTTAACAAAAGACTAAATAAATACATACAAAAAAAATAAATACATGGACACAAGATATATGTGGAATACAAAGATTGTATGAATCAGAACCATTTTTACATCTGTCTCTTCAATTTATCCTTACAGGTGGATCAATCAGGTGTAAAACATCTGCATTGACTCTTAAGATGTCCACATCTGCACTCCTCTGATGTCCATATCCACACTCCTCAGATGTCCACATCTACACTCCTCAGACATCCACTTTTGCACTCATCAGACATCCACATCACTCATCAGACGTCCACATATACACTCCTCAAACATCCACATCTGCACTCCTCAGATGTCCTCATCTGCACTCCTCAGATGTCCA
>CAIGQZ010001680.1:3644-17450 GCA_903798205.1 Danio tinwini | reverse complement strand
ACATCTGCACTCCTCAGATGTCCTCATCTGCACTCCTCAGATGTCCACATCTACACTCCTCAGACATCCACATCTGCACTCATCAGACGTCTGCATCTGCACTGGCTGACTGCAGATATTAATTCACTAAAGTCATCAATCACCAACTGCTGTGTGTTATGGAAACATTAGCATTTATTGTAACAGAAGCATTATAAATCATTCATTCATTTATTTTCTTTTCCGCTTAGTTCCTTTATTAATCTGGGGTCGCCACAGCGGAATGAACCGCCAACTTATCCCGCATATGTTTTAAGCAGCGGATGCCCTTCCAGCTGCAAGTCATCACTGGGAAACATCCATACACACTCATTCACACACAGACACTCGACAAGTAAACATTCATAAGGCAAGTAGTGTATGGAAATATATTTTTATATTAAACTGCAGATGTATATACATACAGAATACATATAGCATACAATAAGATTTCATAATTTTACAGGTTGTAATCCTTTTATTTAATAAACACCCCATATAAAACCCAAGCACTGAATAAAGGTACTATTATTAAAGTACTACTTAAGCAGGTGTTTGCAGGTGGCATTAGGTTGTCACTACTCTTGTATAATTCTTTATAGGTCTATGTATACAGTAGTCAAAGAAAAGTACATTATAAATTCAATATACTTACACGACACTTTGTGTGTTGTATATCTTATTGTTACCCCCTTATTACCCAAGCATTACAGTTTGTTCCCTTATACCTACACATACGTACTTTATACTTATACTATATGTACAGAAAAGTATATCGTTATTTCACTGTACTTTGCGAGTCATAAAAGAAAGTGTTACCGGTGTTCCTACAATTAACACTTCTGTAATTTAGCTGGAATTGGGTCTAATATACATGTTTTGATACATGATGAGATTGTGAAGCATTGCAAAAATGTTTTTTTTTTTTTGCTGTGCTGAGTGACACTGGACCATAGGATGATGTTGAACATTGAAAATCTGTTATTTTTTTGTTTGATACTCTGCATTTTGTATTAGCATACATTAGATTAATAAAATTATAATGATCTTTTTTTTTTCATTTTATGTTATTAAGCAATTTCATTCATGAAAGCAGTTGAAATCTCAATGAAATGGATAGGATTAGTTGTGATTAACAATAGCATGGTTATATATTTTTATTTTTATCAGAATTTGCAAGTTAGGTTTTGTGTAAATAACATTGTAAGATCACAGTCTTCACACTAGATGATTCTGATACCATGTTTATCTGACAAATGAGATGCCAGGTTATGTCATAGACATTGTATCTAAAACTGAATCTATATTCACAAATGTTGATAGTAAAAGGCCACAGAATTACATAATTAAGCACAGAAACAAGAGATGAAGTGATGATAAAAAATTAGTAATGATTAGTAGTAAAAATTAGTATTGAATTATCCTAGCTGCATATTTTTCAATGCTCAGACGTTGTCTGACTAGCACAAATCCAACAAGCAAAAGCAATAAAAAATGGCTGGTTTACAACAAAGATCCATTTAAAACCACATAATCATTTGGAGGAAGACAATACAATTAAAATGGTAGTAATAAAAAAATTGCATGAAATATATGAAATGTGAAATAATAAATAATATTATGAAAAAATACTTAAATGATTAATAATTAAAACATTAACTAATGATTGAACTCTAAAGGAAAAATCTAATGATAATTATATAAATGAGCAATGATTGTAAAATATGTTAAAAAATGAAAAAAAAGTGAATGAAGTACAATGAATATGAAAGATAAGACAATACACGTTTACATATGCACAGGTTTCTACAATGATGCTTAGATCCTTTATTAGATCTTACAGTGTCAAATGTTCTATTCTCTCATGATGAATTAAAAGTACAACAGATAAAAATTCCCACATAACAACTAACATTTAATAACAAGTAAACATTTTTTCTACAATCTTAAAAGAAATAAGCAAAATCCTTAAAATTTTTCTTTCTCAGGTTTTTACATGCATACATTTTCTAAATTTCATGTTTTGAATTAACTTAAATAATAAGCTAATTAGCTTATTGCATATGAGGATATTCTGAATTGTGTCATGCATTTTAAAATAACAATACAATAAAAAAAGTGTCACCGACTCGGCCATTCCCCTCACTGGCCAGCAGAGGTCTCTCTCCCTGGACTTCTAAACACTACATCCCCCATAATCCACTCCGGCCAGCTGATTGTGCTGCACCTGACTGTCATCACACACACACACACACACACACACATATAAGCAGCACTCACGCTCACTACATTGCAAAGTCTTGTTCTGCCCTGCTGACATTTCTGAGTGTTTACTTCTATTTCTCGTTTGATCTGCTGTTGCCAACCCGGACTGTCTTGACCTTGTTTTGCCTGCCGCCTGCCCAGATTATCTGCTTATCTCTACGTTCTTGCATCTTGCTGCCTGCATCTGACCCATGCCTGTTATATCAACCAATGCCTGTGTTCTGCCTGCCTTTCGACCCATTAAGCCTGTATTCATGTGAGTTTATCCATCAGTATCTACTGTGTGTTTCTTATTAAACTGTGTTTAATAAATGTACTGCAAATGGATCCCTCGTTGTCCGAGTCTCCTTTACAATAAGTAAGCACAGTGTTGTAAGTGAAGTGTCGGGCATTCCTCCTGTGCACCACCAGAGGGAGCCATCTCCCGAATTCTAATCTGATCCCTGGACTCAAATTCCCATAAGCCCCTCTGCTTGGGACTGATTGCGGAACAGGTGTCTCTCGTTATCCTGGTGCATATAACCCCTCTCATGCAACTGCTCAGTGCGAAGTCTTGATTTGCCCAGCAGTCATTACTGAGCATTTTCATCCTGTTTTTGCCGTACCAGTACCTAAACTCTTAGCCTGTCTTATCGTCTGTGATTGCTCTCTGCCTGCCTTGAACTCCTAGCCTGCCTTATTGTCTGTGATTGTTCTCTGCCTGCCCTGAACTCTGCCTGCTTTTTTACTTGCTTTCTGGATTGTCCCTCTGTTTTATGTGCTACTGTGTATGTGCCAATAAAGCTTACAAATGGATCTAACTGTATCTGCCTCATCACAACAGAAGACTTTGTCAACACGGGATCCAGCAGCTTTGTTATTAACAAAACTATCAGCTCAAGCCACCCAACCAGCAACCAACCATCAACAGTTAACATGGCTAACTTCGCTAACAGAGGAATTAGTGAAGGCCATGCAACAACTACTCACACCAAACCCGGCAGCTTCTCCTGTGCCACTAGCAGCTCCCACACTGCAGACGGTCCCCATTGCTTCCACTACCGTAAGTCCCCGATTAGCATTCCCTGACAAATTTAATGGCACGCCGCCTTGTTGTAAAGGGTTCTTATTACAATGCAAACTCTTTGTGAACCAGCAACCAACACTGTATCCATCGAATACAAGCCGAGTAGCATTTGTGTGCAATTTACTAACGGTAAATGGGCTACAGCAATCTGAAAAGATGAAGTATTTATTCCACTTTAAGTTTTCATAAAGCAGTTTTGTAAAGTGTTTGAACATCCTGCTGACGGAAAAAGCCCAGGTGACCAACTGCTGTATCTTACACAGGGACGAAGCACAGCAGCAGAATATGCTCTCACGTTCCGTACCCTAGCAGCACAAACTACATGGGTTGAAGACACACTGAAACTGATTTTTTGTCGGGGTTTGAATACCCCCTTACAGTCAGAATTGGCTTGTCGCGATGAGGGAAAGAACCTGAATGAACTCATTGAACTTACCATTCGCATTGATCATCTTATACGAAGTAGAAGAAACCTGCGCTCTATGCCACGCCCTACTCTTGAAAATTCCCATGATAAGCCAATGCAATTGGGATTCATCTGTCTAACCCCAGAAGAAAGAGAACACTGGTTACAGAATCACCTCTGTCTGTATTGTGGCCAAGCCGGACACGTAAAATCCACCTGCCCAGTACGACCTCCAACACTCTCCCATCCGGTGAGTCTCTCTACTGGTCCTTCCTTGTTCAGTGTTCAGCGGTAACCCTCACTCACCATAACGAAAGTATAAACACCACTGCTTTAATCGATTCACGTTCAGCAGGAAATTTCATAGCTGTGAAATTTGCACAAAGTCCTAAACTGTCTCTCAGCCCTTGTGATTTCATGTCTTACAGTGGAGGCGCTAGATGGATTCCCCGTTGGAGAGGAAAGAATTCGCAACATCACCACCAAAATGCGGTTGCAGGTTGGAGTACTGCATACCAAAAAAATACAATTTTATATCATCGATTCAGTTAATCATCCAGTGGTCCTGGGCCTGCCCTGGTTCGAACACTAACCCTAACCATGAATCCCGAAGAGGAACAGGTACCAACTGTATACCATGATTTAATTGAAGCTTTCAGTAAAGAGAAAGCCACACAGCAAAAATTCCAGTGTTAAATATACAGTGGGTTTTTTTTTTTTTTTTTTTTTTTGTGATGTTCAGTGTTAAAACGGAGTGCATTTTAATCCACGAGTGTGAAAGAGCGTATATTTAAGAGTTTTTTTTTCAGTGTTATACTTTTAACCCAATATTCAGGGTATTTGCCATTAGTGATGGGAACTCAAACCGTTTTTTTTCAGACAGTGATCAAACCAGTATGTTTTACTTGAAGTATGTTAAACTTGAAACATGTCTTGTTGCATTTTAAAATGCAAAGAGTTGAATGTATTGAAATTATTTCTAAAAAGATTAATGAACATTTAATAAATTAAAACTATTTTCTACATGTTTGATCACTATTATCTGTCACACACCAATTGGTAATATAGGGGGAAAGGTGATATACTGTATTAACACTTTGAAGGGTAACACACTCCAATTTGATGTAAGAATAAACTCCTACTGTGTTAAAATGAACTCTGAGAGTAATGTACAAATTTCACACTTTAGAAAGTGTTATTTTAACTCCAAAATGGAGGGGGTCATATGTGCAACCAAGGACGATTAAGTTAAACTCAAATTGAGCTAAATGTACACTGATTTTTTTTTTTTTGCTGTGCACCCAATTACCACCACATCGCTCCTAAAGGACGTATATTCCCTCTTTCTCAACCCGAATCGAAGGCCATGAGTCAGTAAATTGAGAAGGAGCTGGCTAAGGGATTTATCCGACCCTCAATGTCCCCAGCATCTGCAGGATTTTTCTTTGTCAAGAAAAAAGATGTCAGTTTACGGCCTTGCATAGACTATAGAGGACTTAATGAAGTGACCATTAAGTCCCTCCTGCATTAGAACAGTTAAGACGAGCTAACTATTACACCAAACTTGACTTGCGCAGCACATTTAACCTCATCCGGATCAGTGCTGGGGACGAATGGAAAACGGCATTCTCTACCACTAGGGGGCACTAAGAATACATCGTTATGCCCTTCGGTCTAGCCAACTGTCCCTCTGTGTTCCAATCTTTTATGAATGATGTATTCCGCGATATGCTGGATCAATGGGTTATTATCTACATCGACAACATCCTTATATATTCGAACACCCTGGAAGAACATGTCACACATGTATGTCAGGTGTTACAACGCATGATCCAACACAACTTACATGCAATAATGGATAAGTGTGAGTTTCATCAAACCAAGATCACTTTTCTGGGTTACATGATCAGTGCTGAGGGAATTGCTATGGATGACGCAAAGGTACAGGCAGTACAACAGTGGCCCTTACCCAAAACATTGAAAGACTTACAGCACTTTCTTGGCTTCGCAAATTTCTATCGACACTTCATCAGATGTTTCAGAGCCGTAGCAGCCCCGTTACCACTATGACAAAACGAGCAATGTCTAAATTGTCATGGTCTACTGAAGCACATCACGCCTTTTTCAAGCTTAAAACCAGATTTACCACAGCACCCATTCTCTCATCCCAATCCAGATCTACCTTTTATTGTGGAAGTAGACACATCTGACACAGGAGTTGGGGCGGTGTTATCTCAACGCCAGGGTAAGCCACCTAAAATGTATCCCTGCACATTTTTCTCACGCAAGCTGACCAGCGCTGAACGAAATTATGATGTGGGGAATCGCAAACTGTTAGCCATGAAACTGGGCTTGGAAGAATGGTGGCACTGGCTGGTAGGAGCAACTGATCACAAAAATTTCCGCTCGGCCAAACGACTAAATCCACGACAGACTCGCAGGGCTCTTTTCTTCACACGATTTGATTTCATGGTAACCTACAGGCCGGGTAGCAAGAATTGTAAGGCGGATGCATTGTCCCGGATCACAGATGAAAAGCTAGCATCTTCCGAGGAAACAGTCATTCCCACGAATCTATTGCTAGCCCCAGTACAGTGGGATATTCTCACCGAAATACAAGAAGCTAACAGAGAACAAGCACCTCTTCTAAACTGTCCTGCAAATCTCACCTTTGTGCCCATTAACATCTGCCGCGATTACTGTCGCATATTCACGACACTCCGAGATCGGGTCATCAGGGTATCACAGACACTCTAGAACTAGTCCCATTTCTGTTCTGGTGGTCCACTCTCTCCAAAGATTTGATTGAATATATTAAAAATTGTAACATCTGCCAAATAACCAAAGCCTCACATCAAACACCTGCTGGACTGTTACAGCCGTTGCCCACTCCCCAGCGTCTGTGGTCTCACATCGCTGTAGATTTCATCACTGATCTTCCCTTATCACAGAACAATATGGTCATTTTAACGGTGGTTGATCTCTTCTCCAAAGCTTGTTGCCTAATTCCGTTACCCAAACTACCCTCTGTCTTCGAAACAACGGAGGCGCTATGTAATCAGGTGTGCCGAGTCTTTGGGCTACCAGATGACATTGTCTCTGCTCGCGGTCCCCAATTCACCTCTCAGGTTTGGTCAGCACTTTGCAAACATCTTAATATCAATGTAAGCCTCACGTCAGGGTATCATCCTCAGTCTAATGGATAAACTGAACGCCTGAATCAAGAGATCATTCGTTTTTTACGCTCCTACTGTTATCAATGACAACATGAATGGAGTTATCTTATGTGGGTGGAGTATGCACATAATTCATTGATAAAACCCACCACCGTCATCACTCTCTTAAGTGCATTCTGGGTTATTAACCTCCTTTATTTCCCTGGTCAGGAGAACCAACAGAATTGCCTGCTGTCACAGACTAGCTGCAACGTAGTGAGGAGGTATGGAATCAGGCTCATACACATTTAATGCGAGCGGTCAAAAGACGAGAGACTCGGGTCAATCGCCACCGTCGGCCCTGGACCCACTTATCATCCAGGGCAATGCGTCTGGCTATCAACCCGAGATCTTCGACTCAAACTACCCTGCCGCAAACTCAGTCCTAGGTATGTAGGGTCATTCAAAATTTTACACCAGATTACTCCTGTGTCTTTCCATTTGGCTTTGCCTAATCATTTTCGTATTTCTCCCACTTTTCACATGTCATTACTCAAACCCGCTGGTGGTCCACGAGAGGAGGAACCCGAGGAGAGTGCAGAGCAGGGAATCCCCCCCGCCGATTATGATCGAGGGTGAGGAAGCATATCTCGTCAGAGAATTGCTGGATTGTAGACACCGGGGTGGCGTCTTCCAATGTCTGGTGGACTGGGAGGGTTACGGTCAGGAGGAACAATCTTGGGTTAATGCTAGAGACATTCTAGACCCAGTTCTGACTGAGGAGTTCCACCGGAAGTTTCCGGAGAGACCAGCCCCCTGGCAGCGTGGTAGACCCCTGACACGGTAGAACAGAGGTTCTGTTGTAAGTAAAGTGTCGGGCATTCCTCTTGTGCACCACCAGAGGGAGCCATCACCCAAATTCTAATCTGATCCCCGGACTCAAATTCCAATAAGCCCCTCTGCTCAGGACTGATTGCGAAACAGGTGTCTCATTATCCTGGTGCATATAACCCCTCTCATGCAAGTGCTCAGTGCGAAGTCTTGATTTGCCCAGCAGTCATTACCGAGCGTTTTTATCCTGTTTTTGCCATACCCGTACCTGAACTCTTAGCCTGCCTTATCGTCTGTGATTGTTCTCTGCCTGCCCTGAACTCTGCTTGCTTTTCGACTTGCTTTCTGGATTGTCCCTTTGTTTTATGTGCTACTGTGTATATGCCAATAAAACTTGCAAATGGATCCAACTGTATCTGCCTCATCACAACACAGAACGTTTCATGTTAGAATTTAGATGATAACATATGTTCTCAACAATTGTAAGAGTACATAACCAAACCCAGAGACCAATGCAATGACAGTAATAATTAGTAAGATTTTTTTTGAGAATAAATGTTTGATTTTGTGTTGAACATGCTGTAATGAAACAAGTTACTACTAACATAAAAATGTAAGAAAAAATAGTTTTTCTTTCTTTTTTTTCTTCGCTGATGTGTGTTTAAACATGACAGCCATTTTAAGAAAAATATACATATAATTTCAAGTTTTCAATAATTTTAATTTCTGCAAGCTTGGATTAAGTAATGAGATAGATTATTATAGAGTATAAGCCATTGCAATGTGAGGTACACTGAAAAGATCAGTAATGGCTTTCAAATTCAGAATTACTAGGTGATCTGAATAAAGTCAACAGTCCTGTGACATTCTCCCTCAAAGTATTTACAAAGTTTGGTACACCATTACAGTAGAGGAATCGATTCTCTGCAATCTATTGCCTTCACCACCTCTTCCATGATTTTTATCACAGGCTTCCAGACAACAAAATGTCTAATTTGTATCTCCAGTACAGTGACTCTTCCACTAAGAACATTCAGAAGTTTCACTACTTTTCTGACCATTTCTTAAATATCAGCTGTGCCTTTGAGACACTTTTGAACCCCATCAATTTCTATCTTAATTGCCTTCAGTGCTTGACTGGTTTGTCAAATTTCATTCTTTGTTCTTGAGATTATTTCGCTATAAGAAGACACTTTTGTTGTGTGGTTTCTCACTTGAGATGCATAGTTTTGTTTCTCCCATTCAGCAGCTCTCAAGGACTCAGAAGCTTCTTCATATGCATTTTCTCCCTCAGCAATCATTATTGGACCTATAGAAGGGAACAGAAATCTCTTGAATACACACATCAGTCACACATTTTCAGGGTGATGGTATAAGATTCAGAATCTCACCAGCAATCCATCCGAATAATGGAATTGCAGTTGCATCATCTCTGATTCTGCCATTTCTTCAGATGAGTTCATCCAGTCTTGATGTGCTCTCATGGCATAATTAGCCAATTCTAGGTTTTCTTCAGTCTGCTCCAAAGCTTGTTTGGAAAACTTTAATGACTGCTCAGCAGACTTCTTTGTCTGCAAGTTTTCCATGGCTTTGCTTTTCTCTTTTTTCTGTTGCTTTACATTGTATTTCTTTACAGTAAGTTTTTCCATGCATTTATTCAAATGAACAAGTTTTTCTTTAATCATTGTGTCTGATGTTTCCAAACTTTGCTGAGCATGCTCAGTATGTTTTCTAATTTGATTATAATTGGAGCATGTGTCAGTGTCTGTGAGACTTCCATAGGTGTCCCTCAGTGACTTGCAGATATTATGATAGAGAAAACTGCTTCATTTAGAGGCATTTTAAAAGTCCTTGTTGACATATAAACACATAAAATAAACAGGTGATACATATTTCAAAGATGTCTTTATAAAAATAACTAAATAAGTAAGGTATGACCTTTCTAAACACATGTAATCAAACGACTGTTGATGAAGTTAATCTATAATCAGTTGCCTTACCCTGTTCAAAAGTGAGAGTGATTTTGTTGTGTCTCAAGATCTGTGAATGCTGGTTGGCTAAATGAACAAATGCTTGTTTTTATGATCTAGAAATCTTTTACAAAAGAATCTACCCAAAGCTGCAGTATTAATAGCCACCCCCAGCTCCTTGGTACACAGATTGGGGCAATCTTGATGCTAGAATGATGTCATTGTCGTTGTTATGGTCCTTTATCAGAAAATACATCACATTTGCTAGTATTTGTCTCTCCTACTTAGGGTGAATCAAACCCTTAATACGTTTATACACGCAAATCTACTTTAAAACGTTCTGTGCCTCGAGCATTTGCTTGTTGTTTGTAGCTTTAGCCTGGTAGCACCGCTAGTCAGCTAAAGCTACCAACTTCTTTCATTCACTCATTATCTCATTTACTGTCTTTGCTCTTCACTCTGTACAATGTCGCTTGTGTGTCTGTCCTTGAGTGCAGGAGAAGCATCGATGGAGGCGTTGGAACTGGAGCTGGAGGCAGTTGAAAACCAGATGCGCGATCTGGAGATAAAGCAAGCGCAGCTCTGGGAACAACGGACCTTGCTTACTGTGCCCTGTGCTGCGGCTCGCTCATCTGAGGTAAGTGTGCGATACAACCTCAACACTCCGTCCACCTCAACCCCGCGTGTTTCTCTGTCCAGGCCCAGCGCACCGAGCGGGGGTCGTTCACTCTGGCACCCACCGGCCACAGCCCCTGGGTGCAGCTGCGAAAGGTGCATACCAGGTCTTGGGGCAGAATGTCACCTTCTCCCGCGTTCAAGATCTTTACGAAGAACTGCTTCGCCCCTCTCCGCGAGACGGGTCGCGATGTGGCTATCATTAGTGACTCCATCGTTCACCACGTCCGCGCTGCTTCCACTACAAGCAGGGCTTGACATTAACCTTTTTGATCACCAGCCACTGTGGCAAATAGTTTTCCAACATTACTAGCCACTCACCATTTTCACTAGCCACAATTTTGTTGTTGGGAAATATATTTTAGATGCATACATTTGACTTTGACATGCTAAAATGACTTAATTTAGACATTGTGTTATGTCCACATTCCTCATCATTCATTTCACTTTTTTGTGTGTATGATTCTGCTCAATGTGCATGAGCAAATGGACTGTGGTTTTTAGTGTCGCATTGCAATTCGGTTTTATTTCACAAGACTTTTCAGGGCTCAACACTGAGGATTTACCTAATTTATTTCTGATCACACCAAAAATAAATAGATAATTATTTCTTAGCCACAAATGTTAAATAATGTCAAAACATGGAAAACATAGCTGTATACATGCTCTTTTATTCAACAAAACTTGTCTTAAAAAAACTATTACATTTAACAAATAATTATTGCCATGTATCTAAAACTATGCACAGTAGCCTTGTCTGTCCAGGCTAAATGTCTCTCAGATCTACACATTAACTACACATACATGGGGAGTTAATCTCCTATTAAAGCAATGTTATTGTAACAATGATAATTAAACAATATTACCAAAAACAACTGTAAAAGAAAGCAGGTGAAAAACATACCGTGTGATAAGGGATAATCATGTGCAAACGGGTAACGTTAGGCCCATAATCCGTTCTGTTAAAATAATAGTTAAAACAAAACCGGAAACCGCTGCTGCTTACAAAAAGACATATTTTAGAAACATCCAGAGCTTTTGGAAACAGCAGGACTGTGTGTGCATGAGCATCACTTTTCGTTCTGTCTATTTGAAAGAGAACCGATCGCAGCAATTGCGTTTTCTCTAGTCATGGTTGCTTCACGCTAGAAAACGGGAGCGCGCATGCTTTTTAAAACAGCTGCGCGCTTCACATCACCTGTACACGCAAGTGATCATCCTTTTATTCGGTATACACTTGCTTTCCTTTGCTTGCATGAACACTATTTTTGTCAGTCATGCTGCTTCTCAATTCTAAGATGACATTTGCACACATATTGGGCCATCTCTATTGTCGAACCCTGCTTTTAAGATAACTATAATATAAAAATGATCCTCAACCAGCCAAAGTGGCTGAAATCTACCCGCATTTGGCGAGATTGGCGGGTGTAAATGTAAAGCCCTGACTACAGGTAACAACATATGCACTTATTGCTTTCCCGATGCTTGCGTTAAGATTTTCTAATATGATTATTTCTGTCCAGCTACCCACTATCCTGAGCACTGGCGAGAGCATTGAAGCCGCCGTCCTCCATGTGGGGACAAACGACACCGGGCTGCGGCAGACAGAGATCCTGAAGAGGGACTTCAGGAACCTGATCGAGATGGTTCGACAACATCTCCAGATCTGGAGATGGACAACATCTCCAGGATGCTTCGTTTGGTCTGACTAGTAAGTGAAAATTCACAAAATTTACATTTTAGCCATATAGACTCCTGCTCGTCCCACTTAAATCACAGTACTGCTTATCTGACTAACCCCATAGAGACTGTGTCTGTTCCTTGTATTATTAGATCAAGAAATTAACATACTGTGTGCTCTAGAAAAAAATCTACTAACAATCAAACCAGGAAAAACTGCAAAAAAGTGTAAAAACTAATTTCTTATAGCTTGGTCTCCTAAACATCAGGTCACTAGCACCTAAAGCACTTCTCATAAAATAAATATTAACAAATTACAATCTTAAATGTACTCTGTCTTACTGGAACCTGGCTGAAACAAAATGACTATATTAGTTTAAATAAAGCAACTCCGCCAGTATTTGCACTTGGTGGTGGAGTTGCATCAATTTTTAGTGATATTCTTAATGTTAGCCAGAGAAACACACATGCGTTTAACTCCTTTGAAGTATTGGCACTTAATGTTGTGATTCCAGATATTATAAAAATTATAAAAACTGTGTTATCTCTTGCTTTAAATCATCATATATAGACCCCCAGGACCCTATGCCAATTTTCTAAAAGAGTTTTCTGATTTTATTTCTGACTTACTAGTTAAAAATGATAAAATACTAATTATAGGAGAGTTTAACATCCACATAGATGATACTAATGATACATTAGGGCTCGCGTTTATAGATTTACTACATTCATTTGGGATAAAGCAAAATGTTGTTGGTCCAACCCATAGCTTAAAGCATAAATTAGATCAAATTTTGTCTCATGGAATTGAGGTCAAGGATGTAGACATTATACCACAAAGTGATGATATAACAGACCACTACCTCTTACTTTATAAGCTGTGTTTACCTGAAATTAGCAGATCCGCACAGATAAACCGCCCTGGTAGAACTATCGTTCTATCGACTAAAGATGAATTCATAAATAACTTACCTGATCTTTCTCTATTTCGAAAAGCACCCGCAAATGCAATTTACCTTCATGTAGTAACCAGCAGTATGGATGCTATCTTTTCTAACACACTAAATACTGTGGCACTCATCAAATTAAAAAAAGGCTAGAGAGAATGAAACTACACCCTGGTACAACAGTCATACTCGCATGCTCAAAACAGCAACCCGTGCCCTGGAACGTAAGTGGAAAAAAACTAAATTAGAGGTCTTTAGAGTTGCGTACAAAGACAGTATGTCCAGCTATAGGAGGGCTGTAAAATCTGCTACAAAATGTCCCACCGCAAATTAGTAGTGATGACTTCATGAATTTTTTCAGCTATAAAATAGAAGGCTTCAGACAGAAAATAGATGTTAACTTCATCAACTCCTCTCTATCTTTAGGCCATGTTCCAAATCCTTTCAAGTGTGGCGGAAGGGCCAGCTGCTGGAGGGAGGAGCAACTCAAGAGACAGAGCAGCCTACACACAGAATCAAAGTGTGATTTTATAAAGAATTGAAGCAACTACACCACCCCAACTTAATGGGAACCACGTCCCAACAAGGACACAGGTTTGGTCCCTTGAAAATAAATGCAGGCAGAAACGTGGGAAGCAATTTATAAAAATACAAAATTTATTCAGTTCAAGCAGTAGTGTACACTCGCATAAAATCAACAGCAATTAAAAGCACATTTCCTAACTATGAGCAACAGTAAATCAAATAATAATAATAATAATAATAATAATAATAATAATAATAATAATAATAA
>CAIGQZ010001623.1:0-11116 GCA_903798205.1 Danio tinwini | reverse complement strand
TCAGACTGATAGAGGGACTAAGCTGAAAAGAAAATTTATTAATTAATTGATATTAATATTATACTAATAATTTATATTATTTTAAATAATGATTATTTAGCATCTCCAAATCCATTCTATTAAATTTAAATATAATGCATTTTAATGATGTGTTTTTGAGATATATATATATATATTTCAGACATATTTTTTCAAGTCTGAACTGCGTTGGAACTGTTTTCAGATACTGATATGTACACTTTGGGTACTAAAATGTATATTTAATGTGTCAATATGTATCCTTTTAGGTACAAACATGTACCTTTTGAAAAGGCATCACCCTAGTGACAGCTTTTGTTCCTTTATTTCTAGCCATTGTTGTGTTGAAGGATTGCAGCACGAGTTGTCTTGCTGACCAGACAACCTCTGGCTGATGCTTCAGTGACGTTGGAGACACGCTGGGCTGTGCAATAGAATTAGCTCACAGGCGACGTGTAAAATGCACACAGCCAGACTAAAATAAATGAGCTAGGAAGCCTCTTTTTCTCCTCATCTTTGGGTGTTTGTGACGATTCAAGCTGATCTAAAACTGAAATAAGCATTTTCATTGCCACATTCGGTGTGTTATGCAGTTACATACAATACTGCATGTTTTTATTTTACTTTTTTTTTTACATTGTTATGGTGTTGAATGATCAGTCAGAGACTATAGAAGTATAGAATTGTAGTTTCTTCCAATACCATAGTGTGTATATGTAGTACTGTCGTGTAGGTAATGGCTGAGGCATTTAAACTAGAATTGAATATGGACATGATAACATTGTAATTATGATATGAATTAAACTGTTCGAGTGATATTTAAGCTTCAAATTAAGGCTCTACGATATTGGAAAAATCTGACATTGCAATGTTTTTTTCCCTGCAATATACAGTCGGGTCCATAAATATTTGGACATCAACACAATTCTAACACTCTATACACCTATACAGTGGATTTGAAACGAAAGATGTGCTTTAACTGCAGACTGTCAGCTTTAATTTGAGGGTATTTACATCCAGATCAGGTGAACGGTGTAGGAATTACAACAGTTTTCATATGTGTCTCCCACTTGTTAAGGGTCCAAAAGTAATGGGACAGAATAATAATTATAAATCAAACTTTCCCTTTTTAATACTTGGTTGCAAATCCTTTGCAGTCAATTACAGCCTGAAGTGTGGATTGCATAGACATCACCAGATGCTAGACTTCAGTTCCTGCTTTTACTTGGGGCATTTTCCCTTTAGTTTTGTCTTCAGCAAGTGAAATGCATGTTCAATCGTATTCAGTTTAGGGTATTAACTTGGCCATTGCATAACATTCCACCTTCAAAAACTGTTTTGTTGCTTTTGCTGTATGCTTTGTGTCATTCTCCATCTGTTCTGTGAAGCGCCGTCCAATGGGTCCTGAAGCATTTGGCTGAATATGAGCAGAAAATATTGCCCAAAACACTTCTTGGAACAGCTGAGAAGCCAATTGTTCCATTACATTTGGTCCCTTAACAAGTGGGAGGCACATATGCAAGCTGTTCATTGTGTTGGTGTATAGAGTCAAAGAATGTTAGAATTGGGTTGATGTCCCCATATTTATCTACCTGACTGTATATTGTGATATGAATACAATTTCACCAGAAATTGCCTTACCTTAAATAGCACTATTTGGTAAGAATTCAGGTACAGAAATTGTATAATCAAATGTAAAATAGCACTACATAGCATCATTGTATAAATAATTACATATATATATATATATCGTATGAATTCAAACGAGTTAAGTTGTACAATAATGTACGATTTTAAAAAGGAGGCGTGATACCCAACCTATATTGTACGAATTAGTACAAATTCAAATTATCATATGAATTCATTTGAATTAGCCACTAAATCAAAAAGTTAGGAATTGCTGTGAGATTGTGTTGGTCAAAATATATGTGCACATCTGAAAATGCGCCCTCTGAAGGACATTAACAGCCTCCAAAATAAGACGAAGATTCAGAACTATAAAAATACACATGAGGGGGTTTTAAAATAGCAAATAATAAAAATATTACAAACATAATCATTAGCTGAGGGGTTTAAACTGTAAGGATTGATTGTCAGCCATGTTAACTTCTGTTTGTATTGTCAACCTGGCAACCTGTGTCAACAATCTACATACTGCACTTAAAAAAAAGCAACCCAGGCTCATTCTGAAAATGTACCTCTATATACATTTCTGGAGAGCACCAAATACATCCCAGGACCTATGTTTTTTTTGCAGTTTGTTTTCGCAAATCCACCAGAGGCCGCTGTATAAATCCTAAATTTCTCTTGCGAGTGCCATTTGCACCTGCTGTTCTCACGTAAATATACCAGAGGCTGCTGTCGACTGACTAATTTATTGATTGACCAACCGACCGATAACCCCACCCTCCCCCTTCCCTAAACCTAACTGCAGTGTTTTAAAAAGCAATCCAGAAAAAGATAAGACCCCAAATTTTTACCATGTTTTCAGATTTTACCACATTCTCACCCTGTTATTTATTTGTTTATTTTATTTTTTGGCTTCTGTTTTTGTCTTACCTGTTTTTTGGAACCATTCTTCACTGGACTCAAACCCCGTGGTCCTGGTCAACTTCTCTCTGCGCCTCAAGTCCACCGGCATACATGGCAAGCTACTGGACAAACTGGTAACAAAAGCTGTCCATACGGAGGTAAGCGATCAGCTGGTAAGCGCGAAAAGAAACAGCATCATACCGCCCCCTAGCGTTTATTTTGAAAATGAAAAGCAGCCATAATTCACCAGAATTCTCCAGAAACCTATATAGGGCTACATTTTCAGAATAAGCCTATGTTGTAAAAAAAAAAGCCTGTTTGTGGGTGGGTTGTGGGTTATGTTTGATGCACTGTGTTAAAATCAGTTTGACCAATGAGAATGGCACTTTGTTCATGTCTCAGGAGCTGATGAAGTTCACAGTATACATGGTTTGGTGGTGATCAAACAAAAAATACTCTAGACGAGCAAAACAGATAGGAGCAAGATGAATGTGCAGCTGCTTGTTTCATTGTCTGAACACAAAGAGCTATGTGATAAATGCAACAGCGACTACAAAAATGTTGGCAAGAGGGATTTGCTACAGAGAGGAATTGCAGATCAAATAGAATTTGATAGTGAGTTTCATTTCTTAGCGCCATCTACCATCAGGGAGGGATTTTGCTTGTTCACTCTGCTAATTGTAGTGAAAATTGCTTGGTGTGAAGTTGAACAGAAAAATGTCTTGAAATATGCTGATGATACTCATAAACAGTGATGTAAAGTAAGTAATTACAAATACTCAAATTACTGTAATTGAGAATTTTTTCTAAGGAATTGTAATTTACAGAATAGTTTTAAAAATGTGTACTTTTACTTGAGTACATTTTTAGTGCAGTATCTGTACTTTTACTCCACTACTTTCTTTCAACCTGCTGGAACAACTTTATTTTCTCTTGTCTATGAGGATTAGAAAAATCAGTCCTGTGATTCAGGTCCAATCAAATCGCACATACCGTAGAAAGTAAATCGCATCATAATGAACTACCTCAAGACATGTGCACTGCATAATTGCAGCAAACTGTTTGGAAGTATTAAAAGTGTCCATGAAGATGTTTATCTTTACACGCATTGACCCAGAGACTGTTTAGATGCATGTCACTGATGAGAAGATGACGAATGTTTACTGTATGATGACCGAAATGGCCTTAAACACCCAGCAGGCACAGGACGTCAATGTGACATCTGATTGACGTTGAACTCCAACATCATTGGGATTTTGCATTTTATTTGGAAATGAATATCGGGTTGAACGTCAGAACTCAACGTCAGGCCAATGTCAATGTCCAATGTCCAACCTAAAGTCAAACAAATATCAACTTCTAATGATGTTACAGCTTGACGTTGTGTGGACGTTACCCCTATGACATCTATCAGATGTTGGATTTTGGTTGCCGTACCTGATGAATAAATGTGAGTATTTGACGTCATATATGACATTGGTTTAAAATGTTGGCTCGGCGTTGGGTTTTGGTCACTTTCCAGCACAACCTAAAATCAACCAAATATCAACGTCATTTGACGTCATTATTGGACATCAAAATAACGTTGTCCTTAGATGCTTGCTTGATGTTTAATTTTGGTCACCTGACATTAAAACCTAAATCTAACCTAATATTAACGTCTTATGATGTTGTGTGCCTGCTGGGCAATAACTAAATGCATTACAAAATGTTATGTTTACACACACATGCACAAATTACATGTAAACGCATCAACTTTTGACAGCATCATACTCACTATTCACTACTCTTGAGTACTTTTAAAAAGGGCTACTTGTTACTTTGAGTAATATTTAGAGCAGATACTTTTACTCTACTTGCACTACATTTTTAGGCAAGTAATAGTACTTTTACTTGAGTATGATTTTTCAGTACTCTTTCCACCACTGCTCGTGAGTGAAGAAATTGTCCAGGTGTGCACACGCCTTAAGGTTAAAAGAGTTCTATAGTATAAGAACAATGTAAAAAAAATACACTGTAAAAAATTATATGATTAACTAGTCATGACAGCATATGTTTTTACTTCATTATAACTCATTAAACTAAGTTAATGATGTTCTAACTTAATTTTATAAGTTATGCAAGCTGTTTTAGGTCAGTTTAACATAATATAAGTTCAATGGACTTGTAAAAATAATTTGATTCAACTTAAAAATTTAAGGCAACCAGGATTTTTTTACAGTGTACAGCAGAAACTCCCTAGTAGTATCTGAATGCAGACTCAGGAATTGCAAGCTGAGACTGCATATCTAAGACATGCATTGTCAGACTCAATGCATTTATTGAAGCTAGTGATGTCACTGGGTTAGGGATGGTGTTAGGTGTGCTCATTAAAAGCATTACATGCAACTCAACGTGCAACTGCACCAGGTCTCCAAATTCAAAGAGTGCAATCTGTAAGTAACTATTCTAGCTAACGGAGATACTTTATAGCAGGGGTCTCAAACTCAAATTGGTGGGGGGCCATTTCAGTAACTGACAATTCATAGGAGGCCCGTTTTAACATTCAAGCACAAGAAAAAAGAGGAAACCTGACGTAATGATGCATCTTAGGATAACAGACATGACGTTTATATTTCAAGCATTACCTTTCACCAGTGATAATGCAAATCAGCACACTTATCGAGTCACGCATCAGCTGCTGAAATATATTTGTGGTCGTTGTTTGTATGACTGAGCATTAGACACACACTCAGTCATTCTACCACAGAGTATATGCAGTCAAACCTTAAATTGCTATCAGAATATTACAAATAACAGGCATAATAGTCTTAACCAGTTGTATTGTGCAATGGCGTAAAAACAGCAGAAAGCAGTTTGGGTAACTTAAGTGACTTTACTGGCAATTGTTCTTCTCAATATCTTTCTTTTTTTGTAAAGCTACTACAAAGAGGGGATAAGTATACATATTCACTTTTACTTTAACAAGTTCAATTCAACCAGCAGTACAATTTTACTAATGTACATAATTTTTGTGCAAATCTTAATAAGCATATGAGGAAAATCTATTAAATGAGACCATTTGAATCAAAAATTTGCTAAATATTTGTTACACCACCAGCATAACGTGTAAGCCAGGGGTGTCCAAACTCGGTCCTGGAGGGCCATTGTCCTGCAGATTTTAGCTCCAACTTGCCTCAACACACCTGCGAGGATGTTTCTAAGCCTGGTAACATAATCAAACGACCTTTGAATACTTACAAAAATAGAGCTAAAGTACAAATAGAGCAATTACGGACATATATTTCAATGTTTAAATCAGCCACAGAAATAAAATTCATGTGTTACTCTTGACCGTACTCTGAGAGAAAATGAAAGTAAAACTAATCTGAATGCAGTACTATAAGGCCCAATCCCAATTTTATTTTTGTACCCCTACCTCTTCCCCTTCCCCTTGGCCCTTACAACCGAGGGTTAAGGGAAAGGGTTTCAAAACTTACCCCTAAGAATTGGGACAGCACTTTAAAACCTGCACACGTCATCATACGTCATTGTGATCTCTTGCTTCATATGAGATCAGACGATGGCGACTGCTGTAGTAATTCCAGTTGTGTTATTTTTTGGTATTTATCTTCAGGAAATCACTGAAGGCATATATTATGTTATCATAACGATCTAATGTGGCAATAAGATCGTAACTGTACTGTGTATTTACAGAGCGGTCAAATTCATCTATGTAAACAATCTAAAACATTAACATTATAGCAGACACTGTAAAAGGCTCATTCTCAGCCACTAGACTTTTCTGGCAGGGTATTCGAGTGTCATCGAGTGTCAGAATGTTGTGGAACTACTGTACAGGAGTTATGATTATGGATTATAGATCACGAAATGTAGTGGGGTTTTTTTTGCGTTTTTTTTTTTTAAAGCATGACGTTAGAAATCAATACTGCCGTTGTGGCAGGTGTATTCTGGGAAATTTCTTACCCCTTCTTTTCAAGTGTGCTCCTGAAAAATCTTTGTTCGAAGGGGTGTATACCCCTTGCCCTTAGCCCTACGCCTTCAAGCTAAAGAGAATTGGGACACCACTACCCGTTGACGTCAATGCGCAAAACGAGAGGTAGAGGTAAGGGGAAGGGCTAAGGGGTAGAATTGGGATTGGGCCTAAATGTCATCCAGGTGACAGGTCAAAACCACAAGCTAGATGCAACTACACAAGAATAATAGTGGTTTAAAAATATATGCTTTTGCAGGTCGAATCACATTATGTATTCGACGTCAGTCGTGGTCCGGCAGATTGAGACCCCTGCTTTATAGTATACTTTTTTTCTGGAGAACTATTCATTTTAAGCCTAAGATATATTTGTAAGATACTAAAACGTACCGCCACTTGACACTTGACATCACTTTTTCATCAAATTAGTTTATGCACACTATTTTTTTAGTGCACATATAATGTACAGCTTTAAATTGCTTTTGCACTAATCATTTTGTCCACATGTTGTCAACGCTGAACCAAGGGGTTGTTTCACAGTCAGGAATGAAGCCCAAGACAAAACAACAACAAACCACTGAAGACACCAAAAACAAAAGACCTTGAATCCAAAATATTCCCATATTACAGATGATCTGTTTTTCTTTGATATTAATTTGTCTATTAATGCTTCTGAAGCTGCATACACCATCATCCCACTTGTCCGCGCTTTCTTGTTTGTTAGTTTTTTTATTCTGATTGGGCAGAACGAAAGTGTGCTCAGTCAATTGGCTAATAAGACTGTCACACACAGACGCCATGCACGCATTTGCTCTGGATGGGGGAAATTAAATAAAATATATTTTATATTGGAGCCTCTTGCGATTAGCTAATCGCAACATTTCAAATCGCGATTGCGATTTGATTTCGATTAATCGCACAGGCCTAAGCAGGGGTATAGTTACTTTGCATTGCAAAACTGGAGACACGTTTTTATTCACTCGCCTTTTTTGGATCATTCGTTTTTCAATCTGTTGTCATGTGTAGCTACACTGAAAAAAAAGCTATTCTTACTTAGTCATTTTCTCTCATTTCCAGTCCAAACACCCAAACAATCTTAAATCAAGATTACTAGACCAGAAATACTGCATGAGAAAATTAAGTGATGCTTAAAACTTCTGATATTTGGATTGAAAACAGGACAAAACGACTAAGTTACTTTTTTATTGTATTATTATTATTATTATTATTATTATTATAACAGCTCAGGAATGTTTAAGGAGCTATATGTTTGTGCACTTTCAAGATTGTAGTTCTGTTTTTTATTAAAGTGTTGGAATTTAATGCTTTTCTTGTTTTTTAACCCGATTCATCAATTAATCAAAAAACAATTGACACATTAAGCGATTATTAAAGTAATCGTTAGTTGCAGCCCTAATATCATACATGTTGTTTTAAGTCAGTGTTATTTAATGTAAGCTAGAAAAAGGTTCATTTGATTCAACTTAAAAAGCAAATTAACCAATAATAGTGTACAGTGTTTTACTATAATTGTTAACCTTTGTTTAAACATGTAGTGTGCGAATCTTTTCTGATTTTGGTTTTATACAGGCAGGTCAACCTAATTTAAGCCTTTAACAGCCCCTTGCAGAAACCTAACACATACTGAATGCTATAGGCTGATTTTTTTCCTGCCTCTCCTGCAGAAAACTTGCTCTCCAGCACTGACTTGTCTAATTCTATCAGTTTTGGAGCGCAGTGTTGTGCACTGCAGGCGGCCGCTGTTCGGCTCTCCTGTGGAGTTGAGCCTAAGCGAAGCGGACTGAAAGATGCTTATTAATCCTGCTGCTGCACATGCTCTTTTCAGACCATGACACAGTGCAGCACAGACATCCAGCCGCAAATACATCTCCAAATGTACATTAACCAAATACATGAAGCACAGAATGGGACCGGCATTCATCCTGTGCGCATTCGTGAGGCTGAACAGTGAGTGATGTTGTAGCAGTTGGGGATCAGATAGAGAAAATGAGTTAAGGCTCCACCTGAGATCTTGTCTGTCCTCTGTCTGGATGTAATCAGTGTCCATGAAGGTTTTCTTGTGAGTCAATGTCATTAAACATGTTTCAAAAACACTTCTGGGACATGTTTCAGGCTAAAATTACTGTATCTTTAACATCAGGTTTCATGATGATAAATCCCATTTTCCAATCAAGTTTGAATCAAAATTATGCAAGCAACATGAAAAATCTAGCTACATGTTATAAACATGTTATAACATGTTATAAATGTCTAATTTCTTGCTAACAACTTGTTAGCAATGTGCTAAACCATTTTACCAATATGCATAAAAAACATGCTAAGGTTGCAACATAGGCTCATTCTGAAAATGTAGCCCTATATACATTTCTGGAGATCACAAATTATGTAGCCAGAATTACGTACAGTGCATCTGGAAAGTATTGATAGCGCTTCACTTTTTTCACATTTTTTTTATGTTACAGCCCTATTCCAAAATGGATTAAACTCATTTATTCCCTCAATATTCTACACACAATACCCCATAATGACAATGTGAAAAAAATATTTTTTGAAATTGTTGCAAATTCACTAAAAAAAAAAACAAAAAAAACTGAAAAATCACATGTACATAATTGAAGCTCTAAATTGAGCTCAGGTACATTCTGTTTCCACTGATCATTCTTGAGATGTTTCAGCAGAATAATTGGAGTTCACCTGTGGTAATTCAGTTGATTAGACATAATTTGAAAAGGCATACACCTGTCTATATAAGGTCCCAGGATTGACAGTGCATGTCAAAGCACAAACCAAGCATGAAGACAAAGGAATTGTCTGTAGACCTCCAAGACAGGATTGGCTCTAAGCACAAGCCAGATGAAGATTACAGAAAAAATCTCTGCTGCTCTGAAAGTTCCAATGAGCACAATGGCCTTCATCATCCATAAGTGTAAGATATTTGGAACCACCAGGACTCTTCCTAGAGCTGACCGGCCATCTAAGCTGAGTGATCGGGGGGGAATGGCCTTAGTCAGGGAGGTGATCAATAACCCGATGATCACTCTGTCTGAGGTCCAGCGTTTTTCTGTGGAAAGAGGAGAACCTTAAAGAAGAACAAACATCTGTGCAGCAATCCACCAATCAGGCCTGTATGGTAGAGTGGCCAGACGGAAGCCACTGCCTGCCTTGAATTTGCCAAAAGGAATCTAAAGGACTCTCAGACCATAAAAAACTAAATTCTCTGGTCTGATGAGACTGAAATTGAACTGTTCAATGTTTGGAGAAAATCAGGCACCGCTCATCACCAGGCTAATACCATCCCTACAGTGAAGCATGGTGGTGGCAGCATCATGCTGTGGGGATGTTTTTCAGCAGTAGGAACTGGAAGACTAGTCAGTATAGAGGGAAAGATGAATGCAGCAATGTACAGAGACATCCTAAATAAAAACCTGCTTCAGAGTGCTCTTGACCTCAGACTGGGGCGACGGTTCATCTTCCAGCAGGGCAATGACCCACAGCACACTGCCAAAATATGTGGCTTCACAACATTGCTGTGAAAGCTCTTAAGTGGCCCAGGCAGAGCCCAGACCTAAATCGATCTGAAAATTGCTGTACACCATTGCTTCCCATTCAACCTGATAGAGCTGATAGAGGGTACTGCAAAGAGGAATGGGCAAAAATTCTCAAAGTTAGGTGTGCCAAGCTTGTGGCATTATATTCAAAAAGACTTGAGGCTGTAATTGCTGCCAAAGGTGCATCAACAAAGTATTAAGCAAAGGCTGTGAATACTTATGTACATGTGATTTTTCAGGTTTTTTATTTTTTTATTAAATTTCAACTATTTCAAAAAATCTTTTTATTTAATCCGTTTTGAAATGAAGCTGTAACAAAAAATGAGGAAAAAGTGAAAAGCTATGAATACTTTCCGGACGCACCATATGCCTGATTTTTGTTTTTAAAACAAACACTATGGGGTGGTATGATGCCGTTCCTCTTCTAGCTTACCAGATGAACGCTTACCTCCATATGGACGGCTTTCCTGCTGTTACCAGTTTGTCCAGTAGCTTGCCATGTACATCAGTGGACTTGAGTTTGAGTCTGGGTTTGAGTTTGGGTTTGAGTCTGGTGAAGAACAGTTCCAGAAAGTGGGTGAAACAAAAACAGAAGCCAAAAAATAAAATAAACAAGTAAATAACTTGTAAAATTTAAGAATGTGTTTTTTCTTTTTCTGGATTGCTTTTTAAAACTGTCGGTTAAGTTTAGGGAAGTGGGTGGATGGGTCAATCTGTCCTTTTGAAAACACTCTTGGTTGGGTTTAGGGAAGGACATGGGTGGGTCAGTCGATCCGTCAGACATTCAGTCAATCAGTTGACAGCGGCCTCTGGTGGATTTACACTGAACATGCTTGAAACACGCTAATCTTAATTTTAAATCTGGCTAACAGTGTGCTAAATCATCTGAGCCACATGCTAAACCTGGTATTTAAGTCTTTGTCAAGCTAACTTTATACTTTGTTTAACTTTACTCATTCAGTTTTTAAATGTTTCATTATTATTATTATTATTATTATTATTATTATTATTATTATTATTATTA
>CAIGQZ010001598.1:0-13288 GCA_903798205.1 Danio tinwini | reverse complement strand
AACTTCCTCTTGAGAAATCAAAGTTTATTGATTTGAATTGAATATATCAAAAACAGGTTTAGTATAGTTCTATTCAACACAAATGCATTTTACACTGAGTGCACATATTGCATTAGAGTCTGTAATCTTGTAAAACTGCTTGTTTGTCTTTTATGGTGATATTTTTTTTTAAGTTCAATTGAATGAAAACAGATAACCTATAGTAATTGATAATGCAGTCCAGTTGAGTTTTCAGTCTGAAAGCAGATGTTTGTAGTAAGTTGTGGTGTTTTACAGCTGCTGATTGGTGATGTTTGTCTGTAAATGATCTCTGTGTATTCTGACATGCTTTTCTCATCTAAAAAAAAATAACAAAAAAACAGGCAGATGTTGAGCTTATTTATCATAATTTTGCTATTTCACAATGATGACGTAATGATTATTAATTTAAAAATGGTTTTAAACAATTTTGCATGTAGAGTTTTTCTGTCATGTCTGTTGTTGATGCTTGTATCTGGTTTGCCTTGCTTACATTTATTGTGGCAGCAGTAAAAGACACATGCAGAAATGAGCAGCAGAAACACACAAACGCTTATGAGTGGCAGGAAATATGCACGATGGACTGTTTCTGTAATAAACGGAGAAGATGATCCAGACACAATATGATCAGCACATTTACCAGTTAACTTTGTTAAAAATGTTGCGGTCTGTACCTGATCTTGTCTGACAGGTCTGACTGATGTCCAGATGTGTGGTGTGGTTTGTGATGGTGTTGTTGACCACACAGCTGTAGGTGTTTTTATCCTGATATTCCACCTCCAGAGGTAGAGAGAGACTGATGCTGAGATCAGACACACTGATGCTGGAAAATAAACTGTTTCCTTTGTACCAGGAGAGACTCACAGCACTCACATTCAACACTGAACACAACACTGAACAACTTTGGAGTGATGAAGATGAATGATGAAAATCTCTAATAATGGCAGGAACAATCAGAATACCTTACAAAAAAGACATGATAAATATTAAGAAACAAACTACTGGAAATGTATTTAAATGTCCTCAAACGTTATGGATAAATTAAAGTGCATGATAAAAAGTTTTTAGATGTACATTTGAATTAAAATACAATAACTTAGTTAATTTATTAAACACGACTATCTAATAAGATTTCATTTTAGGTTTGCTCACCATTGACATCAATATTGAAAGTCTTGTATCTGCTATCTCCTCTGATGATCATTAGTTTATAATGTCCAGAGTGTAGTTTGTTGATGTTTGTAATGGTCAGAGATCCAGTCTTCTCATCTAACTGTAGTCTTTGTCTAAATCTCTCATTATTCTCATCATCATAAATATAGTTTCTCTGTTTGTAGATTTCAGCCATACGAGTCTCTGTATTATTAAGCATAAACATCCACAATATCAGATCATTGCTCTCTATTTTAGTAACACCAGTGCTTAGCGTGACTGAATCTCCTTCGGTCAATGATATTGTCTTTTCACCTGTTTGAACACCAGAAAAACCTGGAAGAAACAATCACAGAAAATCTTCTCAGATATCATTCAAAATTTATTTAAAAAATTTAAAATTGCTGTTTTATTATTACATAACACTGTGCCTAAATTGTACTTGAGCTGAGCAAAATTTGTCAGTCAGTAGATTCCATTATAATCACTAATTCAGTTTAAATCACAAAACAAAAACTGTTGTCTCTCTTTATATAAGTCCAAGCACTCTCACTATTTCTGGTGAGGAAACAAATGTAAGTCTACTTTAGGTTGTGTAAGGTGTAGTCACGATGTTAGAATTTGTCCTTTTTTGTTTTCTAAAACAACATTAAGGTACACAAAAATTTAAAATTAAATATAGAGTGGACATTATGTGCCCGCATTAAAACTTTAAAAAGCTGAAGGCCGAATAAAAAACAAGGTAATAAGCAAAAATTGTATCAAATCCAAAAATCTTCTTTTACAATAATTATTGTAAAAAGCACTATACAAATAAACTTGATATATTAAATAAATAACTTTTCTTTTAAACATCCTACAAAAAAGCATTACATTTTTTACACAACACATTATTGCAATTCAGTACATCATCAGTTTAATGTAATATTCTAAACTATAATAATAAATCATCTCTTTGTCCCACACGCAGCTCATGTAAGTTTGGAAGCACATTATGGAAAGCAATTATCATAAGAATATTATAATAGCCAATATAGCAACCTAAAATTTTTAAATATTTTAAATTGCGCTTGTAAAAATATATGAGAAAACAATTTTATTGCATCTTTAATACCACTTTTCTGTTCTGAGTGCTGGTCCGTTAACACTTCGGTCAGAGTTTTATTTTTCAGACCAATATGCTTAAATTCAATAAAAAATAATGATTATTAATCTGGTATTATTTTAACAAACTACAACACAGTGTCTCACGGCATTTCAGATGTAAGACAAGAAATTCTATTACAAGAATTCGACATTACGTGAAGTCACAAACTAATACAACTGCTTACCACCCAAAAGCCATAGACACGCAAGTAAAAATGCACAAACAACCATATTCCTTAATACCCCAAACAGTCTTGAAGCATGAGATGCAACAGGTCTGAAAACAACCAGCAAACTAGAACAGACAGAACAAACTAAAGAGGGAGGCGTCTCATTCAAACTCACAGAGTAAAAAAAACTGGCTGCCTTAAATGTTTTAGTTTAGTATCAAATGAACTTTTTGGTTTTACAAGTACCTCAAGAAATAAGCAGATAAAGAAATCTGATGGGAATATATGCAAAATCACATTTTCGGTGTTCACAGATATGATCATATATGTGGCATTTCTTTCAAAATTGCATGTTATATACGAGATATGAGCATTTATGTGTCACTAGATTGTTATTCATGTTAATTTTAAGGGATAGTTAAACTAAAACTGAAAATTCTATCATCATTTACTTTCTCTTCATCTTTTTTATCTTCTCTTAAACAAAAAAGTCTTTCTAAAGACATCTGGAAACCTGTAACCATTTACTTCCATAGTATTTGTTTTTCCTGCTATGCAAGTCAATTGGTACCTGACTTTAGATTTCTTCAAAAAATCTTCTTTTGTGTTAAAAAACTCAAAGGTTTGGAACCATTTGTTGATAAGTAAACTGTGAAAAATTCATAGCCTATCAATATAAAATGTTTTATGCAATGTTTTATACAAGTAGAGATACATATAAAAGGAGAAATAAAGGAATCTTAAATACAAACACTTAAATGTCCCATTTTATATGATGTAGGCCTGCTGTATATCTCATTCATGTAAATTAGTAATTAAACCATCAATGATGAACAAACATGAAAGAAAAATCATCCTGCTTGAAATGTAGGAATCACAAGATTTCATCTAAACATTTCTTTCACATACACTAAATGTTCATTTGTGAATGCAACAAATAGCACATTTGTTTTTAGACACAATTTTGTTTTGCACAGACGATTCAACCACAGTGCAGACCCCCAGTTTACTGACCTCAATAACAACTCAACATTTTCCATCAAGTCGTTCCACCCACGTCTTCACCAACAGACATTTATTTCTGTTAATTATTGTCTTTAAAATCTGAATGAAAAACATCATTAACACGAGCTGCTTCACACACACGCAATATAACAATGGCTTTCTTGTGGTGAGAACTTAATAATAAAATGCAATACCGATTAAAATAAAATACTGATTAAATGTAAATTATATTAATGCTTTAAATGAAAACAGACATTATAAAACTAGCTTCATTAATTCTTCAACTGAACTTGATTTGTTTAATTATTCAAGCATTTCCACAAATTCATTCAACATAATTTAAATGTGTTAATTTTGTTTTCAAATGTCAGTCATTTCAAATCCTTTGCAAAATAGCAATGTTGATTTATTGGATTAATCAGTTACATTTAAATTAAATAAAATCCACTTACATTTTGTGATAAACATACACAGGCACACAAAAGCGGAGATTGAAAGCATTTCCTCAAAATAAATCAAAAATAAAGAATCCTAAAAAAATAATCAACTATGTGCACCACTTTCTCAAACCCTCAGGTTAAAATGTATCTCATTAAAATGTATATCGAGTCCTGAACATATAAAGTATGTAGAACACAATGCAAAGAAAAATGATAATGACCTAAATAAAACAAACCACAGCAGATCCTGCAAGCTCTCAAGCGCCTACGTTTACATGATCACCAATAATTCGATTTTAATGCAATTAAGACAATACTCTGATTAAGAGTTAACCATGTAAAAAGTGATTTTTGTTTAATTTAATCAGATTAAGGTCATAATCGAACTAAAGAGATATTGAATTAAGACATGTGAAGTATGCCGATTTTAGTCGGATTATTAAAGGGTAGTGCAGACATGTAAATGTAACCATCCCAAATAAGGGCAGTATTCAAACACCAAACACAAGTTATTTACTGGACAAAATAATGTATTTATTTTGGGCCACAATAACCGAGCAAAGTTCAAACACCCAATACACTTAAATACTAATTTCACTTTTTTTATACAATAATCTCAAATATTAAAATTCCACAGAAGGGGACCAGCAGGTAGGGAATAAAATGTTCACAATGTTCATAATGTATAGATTATTAGCAGACTGCATTAGCATGATTGGTTTAGGAAACTACAATGACAACCTAGGCATTTAACAAGGGGATATCAACCGTAATTGTGCAACACATCATCATTTCACATCAACCCAGAGTTGTAATACACCACACAGTACATCTCATAAATATAAATGCATAAATAACACCAATAAATAAATACCACACAGCAATCAAAACATAAGCTACCATCAATACCACTCCAGCTAAACATCAAGTCGTCGTCATTCAACATTACATGTACAGAGCGTGATAATAGCCTGCGCTCACCCCGTCTCACACACACACACACACACACACACACACACACACACACACACACACACACACACACACACACACACACACACACACACACACACACAAAACAAGCGAACAAAATGCATACACTATATTGACCACGCAACAGTATAACAATGTGCTGCTGGGCCACTTACCCGCTACCGGACGTGGGATACAGCGGTGGGAAAGTGGACAGCGGCCTCCACACTTTAGTCTGGGGAAACCCCAGCACTATCAATTATTCCCGTAATTCCCGTCATTCACTCGCTCACAACAATATCATGCCCACGTTGTAGCCTTGGCAAGAAACTCAGCAGCACTTGCAATCAAAACACAAAATCCCCCTCTATGACCAAGAAAATACGTCTCTTTAAAGACTTTAGGCTTGTTTGACGTGCGCCTCGCCTTGACTGCCTGTAGACGAGCGCAAGCGGCTGCCGCTGCAGTAAGAAGAGGGCTCAAAAAATACATCAGAAGTCGGACACCTCACGAATCTCGCTGTTTTGCCGCCTTGAAACGTCACCAGTGGTGGAGATCGCGTTCGCGTTTTCTATCGCGGACGAATGACCTCATGAAAAAATACTATGGTAATTTATGGTAAAAATTATAGTGGTTTTGAACATCTTTGAACTGATCCGGAAAATACGAATCTGCGAATCTGTTGCTAACTTTACTGAACTTGTTTATTGTTGTGATACCAGAGCATAGAATTTAAATAGGCTATTTGTAATAATATGGTTCAAAAACACTAGTCGTACGTACTACGCAGCAAGAAATCCTTCAAGAAACCTAATTTGGCTACACTATAAATTAAGTATCTATAGCAAGATGCTTTTGAGTGACAGGTCATGACAAATGTTTGTTTATTTGTTTTGCTGGGAATGTCCCTAGAATTTGGCATTGTATTGAACAAGTGGTCCATTTCTATAGTCATTGCAGACTTTCTAGAGGGCATTAGAAGGTATAAAGGGAAATACAACTGAAGACAGAATTATTAGCCCTCTTGTGAAGTTTAAAAAATTTTATTGCATCAAATATGTAAAAGTGTTGTTTAACAGAATTTGTTTTAACAGTTTTATAAACTAATTTCTACTAACTAATTTCTATAGTCTTTGCCATGATGACAGTATTATATATTTTACATAATATTTTAGTTTTTTGCAAGATACTTGTATTCAGCCTAAAGTGCAAATTAAAGAGTTACAGATTAATTATGTTAAAGATAAATGAGGAAAGCCATTGGACAACAGTGGTTTGTTCTGTAGACATAAAGAAATTTGAAAGGGGCTGATTAGATTGACATGCTTATTAGGCCTATATAAACTGCTTTTACTCCAGCCAGACTAAAATAAACCGCCTAAGACTTTCTCCAGAATAAAAACTATTAGACTGTAGGAAATACTGGGAAAATGTTCTTGGTCTATTAAACAAAAGATTTGACTTCACATGTGTGTGTGTGTGTGTGTGTGTGTGTGTGTGTGTGTGTGTGTGTGTGTGTGTGTGTGTGTGTGTGTGTGTGTGTGTGTGTGTGTGTGTGTGTGTGTGTGTTTTGTTTACTACACTTTCACTTCTCATATGAAACCACACAAAGATGAGGCATAATGGGAAAACAGTCTGATTACCTTTGTATGTATGCATATGTACAGTATGTATTGGATTGACTTCATGGAATAACGTTGCATAAAAATTACAATATAAAATTCACACAAACATACCAAAAAGTGAAAATGACAACAAACAGGACTTTAAACTGAAAAATAAAACACAGCACATGCACATCCTAATGATTTATTTGTAACATTTAGTTATATTAGATAGGTCACATTATGTTTTTACAAAAGTGTGTCTTGTTTTTGTTTGCATGTAAATCTAAATAAATAAACATATGTAATGCTCTTTATGACTTTGTTTTAATTATCAATAAAAGCATAAAAAAAGGTATAGGCCTACAACAAAGCCAGGTATAAACCTTAGTAAAAACAAGATAGAGTATAGAGTGGGGGAACTATGACGTCAATTTGTATGCAAAAACCCGGAAGCGAGTTAGCATTTTAGCAGTTCCGGTTCCCTCGTCCCAAAGTCAATGGGTTTTTTTCAATGGAATTTCAGTTAAATCGCTTAAATAAGGTTCGTGGCTAACACGAACTCAAGATACTTTCATGTTTTTTCTACAACATAAAACACATCAGTTACATCACACTCCTGATTTTTAAAAATTAGTTACGCTTCTTTAATAAGACGGTTGCTATCAAGTTGCTAATCGGGAGTACAGCAGGTGTCGGAGACATCATACGTCATCGAGCTGAACTGGTCTGGAGCGCAGCTCGCTTGTGTTGGGCATTTGGATTGTCTGTGAATAAAGTATTTTCATGAGTAGTTTTTAATAGTTTGTAATATTTTTCTAATTGGGAATTTATATTGTGTGTAGATAATGCCTTCACTTGTAAAGACTGTTAAGACAGATTCATTTGTTGATCATTTATTTTAATTAAACGATATTATGGAGATACTGCTTAACAGTGCAGCCTGTCTTTTTCCTGCTCTCAGTAATGCAAACGTATGAATAAATGTGTAAGAATACATAAATATTAATTGTCATTTTAACGTGATCAATAGATTTCTCGTACTTTTTTTTTCTTCATCTGAACACATTTAACTCTGTCACAACTGCAGTATTGACACTCTTTAAAAAGTATAGCCTATGTGACTGTATGGGCTGCTTTTCACTGTACTCGGTGACAAAAAAAGAATATTAAATGTTTTTCTGTGTCCATGATGGAACTTGCAGGCATATATCATTAGCCTTGTCCCTCACACCTCATTTCCTCGTTTCTGACATCTATTACTAAGGTAAGCAGGCTGTGTGCACGCGAGCGACACTTATTTAAACATGTCTTATGATAATACTATGTAGGCACATTTATACACACAGTTTTAAAAATTTTACAACAACTGTAAAGCAAAACAAAATTTATTTCCCCCGTAAAAACTATCCAAAAGGTACACAGGTCTATGTGCTTTTGCATATTTATTTGTTTATAATATTATAGCGTGGATTATAAACTGAGAGAGTAAATCTTTGTCATGGATCATATTTCTAAAAATAAGCTTGAAGAGTTGTCTGTAGCAGGGTGGTGCTGACCTCACAGGCGAGCGCCCGTAGGCTGTTGTCTGTTTATAGCCTAATGTTAGCTTTTCAGTTCTTGCGTTTGCATTTAAGATCCAAAAGTGCTAAAAGTTGTATTTTCGTTTGAGGATTATACGGCTGGACAAAACGTGTAAGTGTAATGGACTGTGTTTAAACACAGAGCTTATTATTTGCATTCTTCGAAAAGCCTATGGGAACCAGTTTTATGCTAGCAGCCAATTATAAAGTGTCATTTGTCAGTCTCATCCAATAAGCATTCAGCTGTGTCGTCAGCCAGTCGTTTCCCATCATGCTTTTGGTGAGCGCAGTCTTTGGAGAGCAACTGCTGCTGACTGCTCAATCCGAGGTCTCCACCTTGTGATCGCGAGAGTTTTTGGCGCAGACAAAAAAGTTTGTTGCCAGACGTACGATAATTATCGTATTTGTACGATAATTTCGACCTCTGTACGATCAATAATGCAAAAAAAACTATAATGTACGATAATTTCAGAATTTTATGGCATTTAAAATGAGTTTTATTGTAATCTTAGGGCTTAACTTATTGATAGCTGCATCTTGTGTCTCCTGTCTGTGAGGAGCAGGTGGGGTTAGACACGCTTTCTATCCAATGACTGTAGTTTCTATCTCATCTTACGTTACATCTACTCAGCCAATCAACGTGGAGAATGGCTCTCTCTCATGAGTTAAGCCGCGGTCACACTGGGCTTTTCTCCCCATAGACTTCCATTCATACACACGCGAATGCGTCAGATCGGAAACGCAGGGTCATGCATCAGAGTTTCGCAGGTTGCTGCGGTGCAAAGTTCAAGCTTGGTGAACTCTTGGTGAACTGCGTGAGACCAATCCAGGATCAAAACGTGACCTCTCTGAACAGAAATTTAAATCATGGAGCTTTTTTAATGTCTATTCATCTTGTTTAATCCCGCCCCTTTTCGCAGCGCTGTACGACAAAATTTCGCAAGCTCAAACTCTAGTGTGACTTCGGCTTTAACGTTCCTGCTGTGCGCAGCCGTGCTTAAGTCAGTCGTTTTAAGGTTGAGGTCGGTCAAGTTTTAAAAAGTAGTGCTGAAAAGGAAGGTGAGAAGAACAGGGGAGTTTGCCCTTGATGTTCTCGTTTTTCACCATTCAATAGCATCATGCGAACGTGTTTTTCCAAAGTTAATCTCAACAAAACAAAGCCACGAGATCGGCTCATTACAGATCCTCTGGATGGGTTCGTGCACAACCTCAGAGTAGTGTGTTAAAAATTCGGGAGGGTGCACTGCTTTCAAGCCAACTAGCACTAGGTTGCGCTCCATGTAGGCATCCAATTTGTACCGCAAAATGAATCCCTCAATATCTGGCAACACACGCATGTATTCAATGACAGTGACTCGGAGGTGGAGTTTGAACCTTCCCACTAAGGTACGCCTATGTTAGTTTTTTTTTTTTTTTTTACGTATTGTGGTAATTTGCACATTGTGTCAAAATGCTATTTGTCTAGATAATAGCTGTGTACTCTCTGTTTGACTAGTGTACATTATTTTTCCTCCAAATATGATAATTTTGAGGTTCTGGTAAGATACTTTCACATTTCCAATCTGGAAACACTGGGCATGCATCTTGCGGTGATCACTGGTGATCGGTTCTGCGCAGATTTTGCCCATCTCAAAAGACCCTAATAATGGCTCATTACAAATTGAACTCAGCTGTTGATCTCCTTGAAACGTCATAGACACAAATGACGCCAGTACGCACCATCCTAATTTGGGAAGCATCGCTTACATAAACACCTTAATCAAACTATTACCATCATGTAGGACTTTTAGCTGCTTTTTGCGACAATATAGTCCACACACACACACGCACGCATACACACGGCTGTTTGACACTCTTTGCACCTACCCAGTCAGTGCAGACCACAGACACCTGCATCGTAAAATGCTGAGTTTTTTTTTTCTTCTTCTATTCAGCATGCGGTATGAGCTTCCATTAAAACAACTCTTCCAACAGTTCATAGTTGCATGCAGTATTTCGTTGTCACAGAGCGTGTATGAAATGTTCGTGAATGAAAGTGAAAGTGCCAAACTGCAGTTTAAGTCGACAAATTAAAAATGAAACACCCGAAATTGTATGAAAGCCGGAGGAAATGCGAATAGTGCAGTGACGCAATGACGTTAATCGAATTATGCGTTATAACATGTAAAAAGGTATCATGAAAGGACCCAGCAAGCATTTTTTTGGTTTAAAAGACGTCTATTAGACGTCTAAACATAGCCTAGACGTCTAGGCTAAATCATGACTAAATTTGGGCTGTCAGTGAAAATTTTATAGACGTCTAAGCATAGCCCAAGATTAGACGTCTTCATTTAGACGGCTAATAGACGACTACATATATACGTCTAATAGCCGGTGAATTTTGGTCTAGGCTAAAACAAGGCTAAATTTGGGCTGTCAGTGAAAATCTAACAGACGTCTAAGTACAGCCCAAGATTAGACATCTTCATTTAGACGGCTAATAGACAACTACATATATACGTCTAATAGCCAGTAATTTATGGTCTAGGCTAAAACAAAGCTAAATTTGGGCTGTCAGTGAAAATCTAACAGACGTCTAAGTACAGCCCAAGCATAAAGTCATCAAAATTTCAGCTAATGAATGAATATATACATTTTATAAACAACAAAAATACACATACATATTAACATTTTTGATTAACAGCTTCTCAAAAAGGCAATCCATTCAAACTGAATAAACAAAAGCTTTTATTAATAAAAGCAACATTAACAATATTAAAAAAACATTAAACAATACAAAATAAATATATATAAAATGTCAAAGTTATGACAAAACAAACAAGATAAAAAAAAATATTTTTTTTCTGTTGAACAGAAGAAGATATTTTGAAGAAAGCTGAAAACCTGTAAAAAAACACTATGGAAGTCAATGGTTACAGATATTCGGCTTTCTTCAAAATATCTTGTGTTCAACAGAAGAAAGAAACTCAAAGGCTATTATTTTTGCTTTATATGCACTCAAAATTATTCTTGTAGCTTGATAATATTCTGATTGAACAACTGAAAGCATGTGATTTTAGGTATTTCTCTGGACTTTAAACAAGTTAGAACCATCGCTGTCTATAGAGAATGAGAGAGCTCTCAGATTTCACCTAAAGTATCTTAATTTATACTCCGAAGACAAACCAATGTTTGAAACGACATGAATAATTAAACTTTTAATTTCTGGTTGAACAAACCCTTTAAGTGTACATGAACCCCAAAAGTCCATTCAATCTATATGTGACACTCAGCAGGTTCTGCAGAGCTTCTACACCAACATCTGTAGGTCTGTCCTCAGTAGCAGCATCCTCAGCCCAAATGATAAAGATCTCCACTGCTGTGTGTGCATTTTGAGATTCAGCCTCTGCACTTTCAGTCCTGGAGAAAAAGGAAAAAAATACTGAGATGTGTTCTTAACTCAATCTTGTGACTGACATTTTACAGCAAATAGTGCGGACTGCTGAACGAATCACTGGCACTACACTTCCTACACTTCAAGAACTGTACTCTTCCAGAGTGAGTAAAAGGGCTCGTAAAATCACTCTGGACGCCTCACACCCAGCACACTACCTGTTCAAACTGTTATCGTCTGGTCGGCGCTACAGGGCACCAAGCACAAAAACAGCCAGACACAGGAAAAGTTTCTTTCCTCAGGCCATCTACCTCATGAACAGTTACATTTTCTCCTACTGTGCAATAAACGTGCAATACTTTCTCATACGCACTTGTACACAGCACCTTATAACCTGTATATTTACAGCATATCTGTACATACAACTCAACATCCAGATCTTTTTGACTAACTGCATCTCTGTTTAATGTTTATTGCCTTTTCTTTTCTTGTATTTAATTTTGTGTTGTCACTCAGCACTTTATGTACACTGAAAGCTTCTGTTGCCAAAACAAATTCCTTGTGTGTGTGAAGCACACTTGGCAATAAAACTGATTCTGATTCTGAGTTTTACAAATACATTTATGAAAAGAGAGCGGGTTGACACACTTACCACATACTCTTTTACAAGTCTTCATTGAGGTAGATGCACAGTCTCTTCAAATGAGGTAGGTCTTTAGGACACAATCACACTTGATGGTTACGTATTAAAACTAGAAAAAAAAGCACCACCCATCAACAAAAAATAACATTAGCCACAGGTTTACAGCTTAAGGCTGATTACCTTTTTACACATTCACAATTTTAATTCCTGTTTTAGTATCAATTTGCTATATTCAATGTTTCTTTATGTCAACAGCAATTATATGTATGGATAATGCTTTAATATTGTTTAAAATTTTAATTGTGTGTTTGATGTGACTCGAAAGCTTCTTACAGCTTGTGAATATACATGGGCAATCTGCATATGAACAGAGAAACCAATAAATGAGGCCATAGTGTAAAAGTTTTAGTCTAAAATGTTTAAGCAACTCATACCTGCTAGACTGCTCATTTTACATAGCCACACTCAAATATCTATGGAGAAAAACAAATAGTTACAAATATTAGTGAAGCATTATAAGAATAATAACTATCAGCTTACTTTATACTTGATTTTACTGTGACAAGTCAAAATACAGTTACTCGTATTACAAAAAAATTACATTTTCCATAAAAAAAGTTTAGCAAATCTAAATCAATAAACTTGTACCAGCATGCACAGTAGAGGAGGCTGTCTTGTCAAATTATGCTTGAATTAGTTTTCTGTAAGAGACAAATGGCTCTAACTAAAAACAGAATTAAATTGTTGTTTGTTTAAAAATGAGTCTCTTTTGTTATGAAATCACAAGTAAAAAATTCTTTTAAAAGCTAGAACTGCAGAAGTTTCACCTCATGACTGACTTTATTGACTTCATGAGGCATTTTAATGAAGACGACTCGCAATGTACAAAATAAATGCACTTAATCACCAAACTTTGCTTAATAAGTGTTTAATTTTGCGTGTTTAAAAGGTTTTAACACTCCTTCACACCGTTTTTATTTTTGTCTAAGATTTACGGAGTGAAGGGTGCCTGTGCATTGATATTAGTGTAATACTATATTAAAACATGCACATATAATAAAAAACATTGCCAAACAACATGATATTAAAGCAGATTACACTTACCTTGCAGGGCACCTGCGCTCGCAATCCACAGCGCTTCAAATTTCAAATGACAACAGCTTTCTTCCTCTTGATTAGCTG